>JAOSBK010000006.1:20924314-20937873 GCA_027568895.1 Erythroxylum shatona
GTATGGTTTCCGTTCTTTCGTTTCGGGTACGTTGTATTTGCTTTTGGCTTTGATTTGTTTCGATTCGTTTGCATTTTTCTATTCCATTCGTTTTTTCGATTCGAATTATCCGATTTCTTTGACTTTCGCTTTATTCTCCGCTTCTTTCGCTTCCGTTTTCGAGTTGGGATCCGGTTTCCGGATCGGGTCCCAACAGCTGATTTGCAACTTTTTTGTAGAATGAATAAACCACATAAAGATCTTCACACGGGAAAATATTCGAAGACATGTTACACTTTGGACAAAAATCAAAAGGAGCTTTTGTATGAATGGTTGAAAAGTCTGAAGTTTCCCTATGGTTTTGCTTCAAACTTGGCTAGGTATGTGGACCTGAGGAAGTACAAACTATTTGGAATGAAAAGTCATGACTGTTATGTGTTTATGCAAAGGCTAATTCCAATTGCATTTCGAGAGTTACTACTAAATAAGGTTTGGGAAGTAATAATAGAATTAAGTATGTTTTTCAAAAGTTTAACATCATCTGAATTCAAGTTGGCGGACATGGAGAAACTCGAAAAGGAAATTCCAGTAATTCTATACAAGTTAGAAGGGATTTTTCCTTTAAGCTTCTTTGACTGTATGGAGCATCTACCTGTGCATTTAGCACTTGAGGCAAAATTAGCCAGATCAGTTCAATGTTGATGGATGTATTCATTTGCGAGGTAAGTCAAGAAACATTATTGCCATAACCATATTATTATGTTTTCACTACAAAATTGTAACAACCATTTTGTCCAATATAGGTATTTGTGTCACTTAAAAAAATGTGAAAAACCAGGCCAGAGTTGAAGGATCGATATGTAATGCTTATTTAGTAAAGGAAGCTAGTACATTTTGTGGACATTATTTTGAGTTGTATGTTCACACAAGAGAAAGAAAAGTTGCTCGTAATGATGATAGAGGAGGAATGACTGATGTTGATAGTAACTTGTCCATTTTCACATATCCTGGACGAACATATGGATGTCCAATAAGAAGAATGTTAACAGAGGAAGAAATTGAGGCTGTATGGTTACATTTTATTGAACTGTGAAGAGGTTCTACCTTTCATGCAGTAAGTTGAACATTGTTATTTCTTCTTTCATTACTAAAATACATAATAATGTACTTAGATTATACGAGGCATTGTTATGCAACATAATACCAGACAATACACAGGATGATATAAATAAAGAAGTTGGAAAACACTTTCCTCGATGGTTCGAAAGATATGTAAGTTCTTACTTACAACTATTCTAATAGTTCAATACTATATTTAAGTATTCTCATGACATTATACATTAATGGTATGATAATTTCTTTTATGTAGGCTGTAGAAAATCCAATAGAGAACAAGTTAATTAGTGATCTTTCAAAGGAACCTTTGCAAACTGTTAAATTGTATCCAATGTCTTTTGTGAATGGATACAAATACCATACAGATTATCATGGGAAATACTTAAAGTTGAGTACCCTACTTTGCCTATTAAGCGATGCGTGATATTTAAATGTGACTGTTATGACCCGACTTCAAATGTTGGAACCAAAGTGCATAGTCGATACAATCTAGTTGAAGTCAACATAAGGAGAAGATTGAGACAGTTTGAACCTTTCGTTTTGGCAATGCAAGCGAAAAAGGTGTGTTATGTCCCATTTTCAAGCTTACGACGCGATAAGATAGATTGGTTGGCGGTTTGTACAGTTAAATCTAGAGGTATTTTCCAATCGCATAAAAAAGGAGAGCAGAGAGTTAACACTGAAGCGTTTCAGGAAGATGTCACATTTATAAATGAAACTGTGACATACGATGATAATGAACCTTTAAATGATCCATCGAACGAATTTGTTGATATTTCATCTGGAGAGGATGACGAGGGTCAGAGATCTGAAGAGGAGCCTGAGTTTGATTCTTGTTCATCCGAAGAAGAAAATGATTGTACTGTACAATTAGGTTATGATAGTGATTAAATTGTGTTTGTAATTGAATTTTTTAATGAGCGTGATAATTATTTCATTTTAACTATATTATGTAAAGAATTTTATTGCAAATCTTATTCAAGGAATTTCGACATGGTGACTGATTCCGAATGGTAGTCATTCCTTCCGTTGGGTGGAATGTGACAAAATTGTTCCAACCGAAGGAATAAAGTATGTAGGAAAAATTGCCACTTCATACACTAAAGATCCTTTGCCTTCTATGGCCGATCTTCTACTTCAAGGTGTTTAGTATGATCTGGATAATGTCTTTTTCCTTATTATGTGCATCTCATTTCCTTTGATGAAATGATTATATGTATTCACATTTGATGGTCTATACTACATGTTTTAAGCTTTCTTAAATCTCAAAGATGACATGTATGCCGATAGAGGCGAAAGCAATGTCACTACAGTATGTAAAAGATTAGGAAGATTGGTTCTTACGCAAAATTTGTCAATTCCACAAACCTCATCTGGACATGCACGTATACATTAATATCCATTATTGGTTCATTTAACCGTTTTCTAATATGACATTATGAAACTTATATACTGATTGTGTTTTAGGTAAATCAGTTCTTGCATTAAGTGTATCCTCAACAAGTTTAGCTATAGCAAAAACACTGTTGCAAAAAGGTGTTCAAAAGCGTACACCTGAGGGAAGAAGTATCACTATTTCAATTGATGCATTTGAACAGGCCAGGACATTTCTCAGGAATCCAGACATCGAGAACTCATTTACCTTTACCGAATCCCATGTCACATGGAATTAACCAAAATAATTATATCATTTTAATTTATCGTTGCATTATATTATATAAGCAACTGAAAACATTTATATATTGTTGCATGTGTAAGAATTTGTCCTATGCTTTATTGAATGAGGGTTGTTATTATTTTTGTTCTACAATTGTTAACTGTCATTTTCGTCATTTGTACTTGGATATGAAATTAAACAAATCGCCTTATTTCCTTTTCCATATATTGTATCAAATACTAAATTCAAATTATTATATAAGTAGAAAATTCGATCAACAATGATTGTCAGGTTCGTCATATGGGACCAAAGAGGCAGCATGAGGTTATGCAGCCCAAGTTTGGAGGCTTGATTGGTGGCACTTACTATGTAGGTGGATCGTCACATTTTGCAGCTCCCAGTAGCTCACTTCCTCCCCCTCTCGAACCTACAGCTGCAGATGAGGCATCACCTACTGCAAGACATATTACACCATTTGTATCCCTATCCCCAACTCATATATCATCTAACATCGTTTTATCGGAAGGCGGAGATGTCCACAATCCTGGAGATCAGGGATTAGATGAAAGAAAGTACATAGTAATTGATGGCCCTCTATAAGTGGAATTACATTAATGGCTACTTCTTTATAATTAAGTTATAGGTTTATCAGTTTTGACATTTTATCAAATTACTTCTTATATTAGGTTGCTTTCGTCTGGATCGTGTTCTTGAAATATGACTTCCAAATTTAAAGAACGGATTGATCTTGAGGGTTATGTCTGGAAGAATATCTCTTAGGCAACAAAGGAATTTTTCTTTCAGGAGTTTCAAGTACAATAAACAATTACTTTTGTTTTTTATTTCTTTATATACACTAATTACATAAATATTATAACATGATATTATTTTAAATGTTTTCCTTTTTATTTCAAAAAGATTTTTTTTGGGATTCTGGTTTGAATGCCATCATATATAGACTATGGGAGAGCAGAGCTCATACACGTTACTGCGACTTCATTGGTGAGATATGGAAGGTTGGTGTACAACCACATTTTATTTCGGAGCAAATATGGAATCGATGGCAGGAGTATTGAAGAAGCCTTACGGCAATGACAATCTCAGGGTGTAACTCCACTAATAGACGTAGAGGCCCAGGAGGAGAGAGTCTTTTCATACATATGGGAGGATCAATAACCCACCATGAGCATACACAGAGACTTATAAGTATCTAAACCTCACACTTGTTTTGTACATATTTATCTTTGTTATATTATAGATAATGATATTGGTATAAATGTCTGATGTCATATATGACTATGTTGAGTTTTTTTATTTGTTCAACAGGGGGGCATATCATAAAATTTGAAGAAACTCTGCCAAAATTTTTATTAAATATAGTTTACATCTAAACATTTAGGTTAAATATACAGAAAAAGTCTTTGGGTCTTCCTCCTACACCTACTCAACTATTTTTGCATACTCACATCAAAAAGCATGACGGTGTGACAGTCGTCAATAGCCGATGTAGAGAACTTAATCTATATAAACTTAATGCCTTATTATTATTTCTTTTATAATCATTTAGTTTTACAATTATGAATAAGCTCTTACTAACGTAAACATTGGTTTTTAATAGGACCAAATACAACAAACCATTTAGCGCCAGTCTCAGGAGGAACAATCTGTTGATGAGACTCAAATGTATTTTGATGTTGTTGGCTGTAGGGACCATCATGGATGGATATTCGGGTTAGGTTCATTTGTGAATACTTGTTATTCGTAATCCTCTATGTCTAGTAAAGCAATGTCTACCATACAACCACAATCGTCAAAAGTCTGGGCCACATTGAATATGGTGATGGAGAAGATGACTCACATGCAAGAGAAGATGGACTAGATGGCTCACATGGAAGAGAAAATGGAGCAAATGGCTCAACTGAGACAGGAACTTGAGTAGCTGAAGGGGAAGGGTAGCACCTCTGAGCACACCCTCCATCACCAGGACATTAGGATTGTTATAGTCATTTTCTTTGGAATATAAATATATGTTATGTAAACTTCAATGTTTTTATTATCACTTAACAAATTTTGAACTTTATATTACTAATTAATTTCTTTTTCAATAAATTTAATATATACACAAATTAAATTAATATGCACAGATAATTCACAACTGTTTAAATTATACATTTTTATAAGATCATTAAACAAATTTTAATGTCAAGATTTTTCAAAAAATTCTAATTACCAATTACTGACGGATTTTAGAAAATCGTCGACAAACATGTTAACATATTACTGACAGAATGAGGATACTGTTGGAAAGCATGTTCACATATTAGCGACGAAATTTTGTATATTGTCGGTAAGTTGCCTGTTTCATTTATCGACCAATTCTATTAATCCGTCGGTATATGTCTTTTTACTGACGGACAAACATTTGATATTCCATCATTAAAATTAACTATGCTCTGATTAACGATGAATTTGTCGACTGTTAAATTTTGTCGGTAAATATTAATACCACTGGAATATTTGGATTTACCGATGGTTTTCTTCGTCAATAAAACCAAACATTCTTGTAGTGAAAGTTGCTGGACTTTTAGGGACATTGGAATTGAATTGGGGAAAACATTGGTTTAGACCGACTGCTCCTCGTTTTGAAGTAACTGAATCCTCGCATATGGATTTACACTGATTGCTTCTCGTTTTGTGCAATGATACTATGCTTTATAGCCTTGGCCACCAGTGGTATATATATGTACGTGAACGAGAGTTACTAAGGTTGTCTGACTTTTATTCCTATACTCTTATTAGGTCTGGCTGTCAAATGAGGATGATTTTGCTGGGTTCTAAACAGTAACCATCTACAATATCGGCAAAAATAATTAACTAATTTTAGGCTACTCAATCATAACAAAATAATCATCTCCAATAATATAATTGACAATAAAATAAATAGAATACCAAATTTATGGGAAAAATCTTTAAGTGTAGGAAAAATTTATAGGTCAAACCCACAAATAAATTCACTAAATCAAATTACAAATTTACAAGAGTTTAAATTCTAGCTGCATTGGAGGTAACTTTTCAAAGACTCCCATCCTCTGTGTTAGTCACGTCATATAAGACTCGATGCATATGGTCCTACTTTCTCTCTTCACTTTGACTCCGAAAGCATTGGGCTAAGGCATGACCTAAATGAATATGCTTTTGCACGCTCATGCTCCACAAATAAAAAACATTCAAGTTCTCAACTACTCCAAAACTGTCATTAATGAGAACCAAGCTTACTTAAGCAAAGCTCCGAAAGAGCCATTAGGCATTCAAGGAAGCCCAATTATAAAAGTTAGAGCCAAGAAGATAAAGGAAGCTATAAATGAGCTAATTGAAGAGATATAAATAAGCTCTAATTAGCTTGGAAAGTATTCAAGGCCAAGTAAATCTAATCTAAGCTAAGTTAAGCAACTTAACGAGTGTCTAAGTTATTCAAATTTGTTCCAGGCATTCCAAGATTCTTGGGAGACATTCAAGAATGTGTGCAAGTTGTCCCAATAAATCCCAATAAATTAGGAATGATTGCTTACCTTAATTAGCTCAATCACATAATGATTCTATTTAAATCATATCATTAGGGTGATTTTTTTTATCTTAATTAGATCTTGTTAGAGTAGTGCTCTAAAGGCAATCACCTGTAGCACTTTTGTATAAACTTTATTTTGATTAATAAAGCAAAAGGTAATTTTCGTTAATTTGATGTTCATTTATTTATGAATTGATGTCGATCTTAAATTGAATTAATGAAGTCTATGATATAAAATATAACATGAAGGAAATCATGATGAGATCATGATAATGAGATTCCTAAAATGTGCATTATCTTAGTGTCTAAATTATCTCTAGTCATAGGATTAATGGGATAGGACATTGTTAATTTGAATAAACTAGCACATATTATACTCTTTGATTTGATCAAGTAGTGGATCTCATAAACTGTAAGCACAAGATGTTTAAATTTAACATGTGGATGCTTACTAACAGTAGTAAGTACATCAGATAACTCGTTATAAGATTATCATATGGATGATCTATCAAATGCCAGTGATTAATCTCATCATAGCAATGGTGTAAATATCCTTAGACTCGAGGTACTCAAGGATATCTTGGATACTGATCCTATGTTTTGACATCATCCCTTGTTGCCTCAAGATGAGGTTGCTCATAGGGTGGTGATTAGGTACAGTTATTAGTATTAGAAGGTAATTAAGTAGCCAAAAAAGGATTCACCACTCTTGATAGAAGGAGATGATATCCATGACCTCTTGTCAGGGTCATTACTCGGGAATCTCTAGTCATAACAGTTATATGTCATGAAGACAATCTTCAATGACACAGAATAATGAGATCCCCACGATAAGGACTAACATCACTTAGACTAGATGTGACATAGTTAGTCCAGTGGGAGTTGACGCATAGCCCATACCCCGAACCAAGTGGGGTATAGTATGGTGAAAGGATGAATTACACAATAATTATCAATAGAAAGGTTCATAAGTCAGATAATTAACTATCAAAGAGTTCGTGTGTTAATTCACTTACATTATGGTAAATTGGCATCATGAAACCCTTCATCATTTGCTTGGATTAAGAGTTAATTCAAGTGACTTGAAACCATTCATGATATGCTCGGATTAAGAGTTAATTCAAGTGCCCAAAAAAACTAATAACCTAAGGGTCACATGCATAAAAGATTGGATGAAATACAAAGTGTGTATGGCTGTCATCTTAAGCAAGTCACAATCATGACTTATAGGTTATGATCGTGACCCACTTTATGACATGTGGTACATAAGTAAGTTCTTCACTTATGCACTCACGAAATTAAGCCAAAAACACACACAATTGAGAGGCAAAGGGTCTAGAAGAGTTCTAGAGGTTGATAGGAGTGATCTTGAGGTTTGTTCATGCAATTATATGTAATCGTTGCATTAGTTTAATTACATGTAACTTGTTTTTTATCTAACTCTCAATTGAGCATTTACTTGAATTCATCTTGTTTGACGCTCTATTCACCCTTGCACACCGATTTTCTTCATCTTTGTGTGTTCTTCACTGGCTATTGAAGGTGTTTAGTATTTGCTACAACCCGAACAAGTAAAAGATTCAAGAAAGGAGGAGCAATTGCAAGGTACATATGCTATAATTTCATGTTCTTACATTCTACTTATACATGCACACGGATTCTGGATTTTCTGGGGATGCCGTGGTGTTCGAATATTGATTCCAATGCTTCCTTGCATAGCCATGCATGAGGGACATGGACCCATAGCTCTCCAACAGTGGTATCAGAGCAACTTATGGATGTGTAAGATGATCCATTGAACATGTGCAAACTATTTACTGGGTTATGACTGACATACATATTGATTTTGAAAATTTTGTATAAATTGTAGAGTTTTTTTTATTTTCTGTCACAAAACTATTTATAAGATGTTATATTATGTTTCTATCAAAGGAAATTTCAATTGAATGTCATTTGCTATTTTATTGTGAATTAATTTCTAGTTTATTCATATGTTGTTTTCTAGAAAATTTTAGAAAATAAAATGCATATGCTGATTTTGAAAATTTCATAATATTTTTAGAAAATATTATATTTCAGTCAGAAGAAATTATAATTAAGTGTCATTTGCTATTTTATTACGATTTTAATTTTAGCTTGATGTTTGTATGAAGTTCTAGAAAATTTTGGAAATCTGATGAACATGCATGCTTGTCAATTCCAGAATAATTTTATAGAAAATTGTTTTTATAAATTTCCTTCATAAACATGCACATATGATGTTGCCACATGTAAAAGATTTATGACACCTATTTTTGAATTGACTGATTATTTATTCTTAATTTTACATGCATGCTGGTGGTGTATGACAAGTATTAGTGGACATATGATGTGTTGGCTAATTCCACATAGTTCATAAAGAATTGCTAGGAATTAGTTTCTAGAATTTTTTATTAGGCACATTTAGAATGTGTGTACGACTCTGGAATTTTTTTAGAATTAATTAAGCTTTATTTAATTAATAGATCAAGTCAAAGTCAACACTGGTAAGCTTTTGGAAAGTAGATGGGGCTAACTTGTTTGATATCTTATGTGTATGTGTTTCAGTTATAAGACTTTAAAAAGAATTTTATGAGATAAGAAATGTATTATTTTGATGCTAACAGCATGCTAAGTGCATGTGCTTGAAATTAGGGTTCTAGAAATTTTCCAAATATCGAATCAGTCTCTTTAGTGTCTAGTAGTTTAACTCATTTATCTTGATAATTTTGGCCCTCAAGATATTTTTGGCTTATGCCGAAATTTTCTTGATAAATTTAAGATGACCTAGGAATGTTTCAGATGACTAATTGATGTTCAAAAATTTTGGAAACCCTAGGGATTAATTTAGAATTTATCCAAGTAGAGCATTGCATTTCTAGTGTGACTAGGAAAGGCATGTGTACTAGGACTAAAGTGTTTAATTTGGATATCAAAATAATTAAATTTTAGGGTTCCTAATCGAATCACATTCATAATTCGAATTAGACGAGAATAACAGTAGCACCCAATTTGATTCAAGAGTTAAAACAGATCACGAAGTTTTGATGTATAATTAAGTCACAATCTAAATTAAACCTCCTTTGTATGTTATATGCATTAGATACATTTTAAGGGTTGGTTAAATTGGCATGATAGAGGGGTTATGGACATAAGCTCAATTTAATTGAAGCATCCATAATCATGTCATACAGTTATAGTAACTGTCTGAAAATATATGTGAGATATATATATATAAGTCCATCCAAGTATTGATAAGATTTAAGAACAAATCCCTCAACTAAAATATTAGGACTTACGCCTTTCATTAATATAGCAAGAACTAAACTTCTTTTAGTGTTGGTTTGTTGGGCAAACCTAAGCTTACTCTATAAGAACATGTTTAAACTGTAGAAATTAGATTTCTAATTAATGGGTTGGTCCTAACTGGAAGCGTTGATTTGTTGGGTAAACCAAAGGTCAATATGGATAGAGGCGAAGTTTGGTAGTATGCATGGGATGTATACATATCAAAAGTTGATAACCCAATGAGTGTGCTAAATTAACAGTTGATGACACAAGTTAATAGTTGCATAACTGAATGTAATTGGTATGAATGATACCTACTGATTGAACTAAATTGGCTTGTTGGGAAACCCTAAGGTCATTCTTAGTGATGTTGGATATCGACCCAAAAGGAAAACTATAATTTTTCTCAGATCTATAGTGAGGGCTATAGATTCGGATAAAATATTGGAACCCATAATGCATGTGATTAAAGTCTTTATTGATATGTATTTATGTACATTCTAACGCTCTCTCTCATTTTTCTATGTTTATTGAATCGCGACAATGTCTTCGTCTAATTTGAACGTAAGTTGTCTACTGTTCCCCCTCTTGCTGATGCTTCTGATGAGGATCAAAAAGCTTACAAGAAGCTACTGGATGATAGTGAGCTAGCTAGCTATATTATGTTGGCCTCTATGTCACCATAATTACAAAAGCAGTATGAGGCTATAGAGGCTCATACCATAATAAACCATTTAAGGAACTGTTTGATGAAGACGCTTAGTCTGAAAGGTTTGAGACTTTGAGGTTGCTCTTCTGCCCTAAGATCACTGAGGGATCATCTTTAGTGTAGTATGTGTTGAAGATGAATGGATACATTGAGAGGTTAACCAGTTTGGGTTTCATAATGGATCGTGAATTAAGTATAGACTTAATTCTGACTAGTATGACCGATAGTTATTCACAGTTTGTGCTTAATTATTAAACGAACCAAATATCCACTTCGATACCTAAACTGATTAATCTACTCAAAATAGCTAAACAAACTGTCAGGAAGGACAGTAAGGCTATGATGCTGGTGGACTCTGCTTCTGGTTATCGCATGAGGAACTAAAAGAAGAAGAAGTCTATAAGGACAGTGGGAGGTGTAGCCAAGAACAAAGTAAAAGAGGATACACGAAAGGCAATATGCTTCCATTACAACAAGGAAAGGCATTAGAAGAGGAACTGTAAAGCCTATCTAGAGTCACTAAAGCAAAAGAAGGAATTAGATGCTCCACCATCTACTTCAGGTATGTTATTTGTTATTGAGGTTAATACTATTTCTGATCATAATATTTAGGTATTAGATACCGGATGTGGCTCACACATATCTGTTGGTATGCAGGGCCTCAAGGATAGTAGACCACTCAAAAAGGGAGAGATGGACCTACGTGTGAAAAATGGAGTAAGAGTTTCTGCATTAGCTATAGGAACTTATGTTTTGTATCTTCCTAGTGAGCTAGAGTTAATTTTGGATAATTGTTATTATGTACCCTTTGTGACAAATAACATTGTATCTGTTTCATGCCTTAATAAAACTGGATTTCATTTAAATTTTTCAAGAAATGGTTGCTCAATTTATGTTGAATGAAATGTTGTATGGTACTGCTACATTATGCAATGGTATTTACATATTAGATATGTGCAATCTAATTTTAAATATCAATGACAATAAAAGACAAAAACAAGATAACTTAAAATCATTTTACTTATGGCACAGTCTACTTGGCCATATAAGTGAGAGATACATGTCTAAGATATACAAGAGTGGTAGCTTAGGGTCATTGGATTATGAATCATATGACAAATGTGAATCTTAAATGTTGTTCAAGATGACAAAATTACCTTTTAAAGGAAAGGGTGAACATACGAATAGGTTATTAGCCCTAATACATTCTCATTAATGTAGGCTGATGTTCATTCATGCCAGAGGTAGTTTTATGTACTTCATTAACTTTATCGATGATTACTAATGATATGGATATGTGTATCTAATGAGATACAAGTCTGAAGCATTTGAAATGTCCAAATAATTTAAACATGAAGTAGAGAAACAACTCAGTAAAAGTGTCAACATACTTCAATCAAATCAAGATGGTGAATACTTGAACGAGGTGTTCCTAAGTTATCTCATGGATGACAAGATTGTATCCTAATGGACTTCACCTTACACACTGTAACATAATGGTATAGTTGAAAGGAAAAACCGAACCTTGTTAGACATAGTAAGGTCAATGATGGGTTTAGCAGATCTACCAAAATCCTTTTAGAGTTATGCACTCGAACTACTATTTATGTGATAAGTAGGGTCCTTTTAAAAGTAGCTGATCGAGTCCTTTTAAAAGTAGTTCATGTTACTACATATGAGATATGGACTAACAAAATTCCTATATTTCTCATATGAAAGTTTGGGTTTTTCTGGCTTATGTGAAGTGAAATTCAATCAGATAAGCTTGAAACGAAATCTAATAAATGTCTATTTGTAGGATATCCTAAGGAAACAATTAGATATCAATTCTATAATGTTTTAGAGAAAAAGGTGTTTGTCTTAAAGCATGTTGTCTTTTTAAAGAAAGAGCTTCTTCTAAGAGAACACAGTGGGAGCAAAGTTGAACTTGTTGAAGTTCATAATGCTCAAACAGACGCAAATCAATTGCCTGAACTCGAGATTGTTGTTCATGGAGATGAGACAACAGTTGAACCTTCTGACACACAAAATGTTCATATGTCAAGTAGGATATGAAATGTTCCAAAGAGATATGGATTTCTCATAAGTAAGCACAATGACGTATTGTTTATAGAGGACAATGAGCCTACAACCTATGAAGAGGCTCTGAAGAGTTCAGAATCTTAAAAATGACTTCAAGCCATGAAGTCTAAAATAGATTCCATGTTTGAAAACCAATTATGGACTTTGGTTGACCCAATCAAAAGGCCAAAACCCATAAGTGCAAGTGGATTTCCAAGAAGAAAATCGACATGGATGGTAATGTGGTTACTTATAAAGCGATATTAATTGCTAAATGTTATCGTCAAAGATAAGGAGTTGACTATGATGAGACATTTAGCCCGATAGCTATACTTAAATCTATTAGAATAATCCTAGCCATTGCTACTCATTATGATTATGAGATATGGCAAATGGATGTGAAGATGACTTTCCTGAATGGAAACCTAGCCGATAATGTGTATAGGATACAACCTAAGGGATTCATATCCAAAGATGGCAAAAAGGTATACAAGCTTCATAAATCCATTTATGGATTGAAGCAAGCATCTAAGAGTTAGAACATCCGATTTGATGCGACAATCAAAGAGTTTGATTTATCACAAAATCCAAATGAACCTTATGTGTACAAGAAGCACTATAAGGAATAAGGCATTTAGTAGTAATAAATATCTGCCCCTATAACCAACTTTTCCGTCATTACATCTTATACCGATGGTTTGGTTATCTGTCACATATGTACTGTCCCTATTGCGAATAGTGATAAGTTTGAAAATGGTCGATATAAAAGTAATAGCTACAGGGACGCTTAGGTAAGACTTTAGTATTATTATTTAGTAACATAAATTTTTTCATTAGTTATTAATTTAGGTTGGGCTATTTCAAAAATAAGAGTGACATGTTCTTAACCGTCACTATATACTTCTTCTAACGGTTCATATAAATGAATGATACACAGTGAGAAAAGACCACATATGTTAGATCCCGTTTCTGAAATCCAACTCTTAACAAAAATACCATCCAACTCTTAACAAAAATACTATCATACTTGAGCGTGGTTCCTCGTAATTCTTCTTACTCTGATACCGAACATGTCAGATCCCTTTTTCAGAGTCCAACCCTTGAACTCTAAAACGTGAGCGTGAGCATAATCCAATGAAATCATGAAGCTCAAGGTCTCATGCCAT
>JAOSBK010000006.1:20950968-20965011 GCA_027568895.1 Erythroxylum shatona
AAATTGATGATGATTGGGTACATGTATATGTTCTATTTTAGGTTAATGATCAAATATAGATCGTGATTTGTTGTGATCGAAATTGAACTAAAATGGAAGTTGGAATGAAGAGGAAATATTGAGGAAATAAGCTAGAAGTGATAGACCAAGCCAAAGAGAGGAACTAAGATGAAATGATGATGAAGAGTGCTAGAAAATGTACAGATGCAGTGTTTTCACTGAACATACTTCTGTATTTTTTGCCATATCTTAGTCTATCGACATCCAAATGTGATGATTTTAAGTTCATATTAAACTAAATATTTATGGCTATATTTGTCATGAAGGAATCAAAATTGAATTCTGTCTCTAAGAGTTTCAAAAATTAGCTCTAATTTGAGTTCGTGGATTCTGTCATGCTTTGGAACAGTTTGTAGTGTTTTTAACATAACTTGCAAAATATCAAACCAAATTGCATGAAATTGGTTTCATTTGAAATTTGAGACATGAATAAATAATTGTTTAGAAGGATATTTGGACTAAATCCTTCATTTTCATTGTCAAAATGCCTGTGTAAAATTGTCCTGCATGTCTGCTTTTGGGAAGAGTTGGAAGAAGTTTAAAAAAAAGGGGGTATGCACGATCGTGCTTGAGCACGATCGTGACTCTTAAGGGTCACAAGGGATCTAACCATTGTGTACAAGCACGAGGGTGACAATGGAGAAGAAATTGGAATTGCTCGATCATGCATAATGAAGGTGCAGTGAAAGTGGACTGATGTGAACATCCTTCTCTCTTTTGGCTATAACTTCTTCTTCTGACCTCCAAATGACATTGGACTTAAACAATTGGACTCTTGACACATTGATATTCATATCAAACAGAAATTATAATAATATGAAATCATTTTATAGAGATTGAGTGATGAATTTGTGACGGAATTAATGTGGAGTTTTGGAAAATGGTAACTGGAGTATTCTCACTGAACATGCTTCAATATTTTACGCATAACGTATTATGTAGTTATCTAAATGAGATGAGCTTTGATTTGGAGTAAACTAGAGACATATGAATACAATTCATATGAAGTAGTCCAATTGTAATTCAGACTTTAAGACTTTCAATTTCTGGATGGAAATCGAATCTGATGTACTATTTTAGAATGGGAATAGTCCAAAAATATTGGGAGAATAACTTTCGGCGTTTTGAACCAAATTAAATGATCTTAGTGTCATTAGAAACTTAAGAGATAGGAGAACAATTCTCTAGAAGAAAGTGTTATCAAATTACTTCATTTTCTTTTTCAGAATGATCATACAAAAATTGACCCGAAGGTCTAGAATTTTGGAGATATTATGAGAAGAAATGAGAATTTGGATCTTATAAGATCATATAATGTTAGAATAACATTAGTGAATGAACTGTTGATATCAAAATACCAAAGGCATGAGTATAATGGGAATGAAGATGTTTATATAAATGTAGTTATGATTTAAAGGAGATGAACAGTAGGTATCAAAAGTGAATGAGAATTTGATAATATACCCGAGATTGTCATCGAGCATGTATTATACATATTCCATATACACAATTGTGAATAAAGGCATATGTATAATTGTACAATTATTAATGTGTGTGCATTTTGTGTATGTATAATTTTGATGTGCAGGTTAAATGTTCGTATTCGGGCGTTTTCAGAATTTGGAGGCAAATGCTAATCTGAAGCGTACTGTGAGTAGACCGAGATGGTCTCACTTCATTGTTTGTTTTGTTTGAATTTTCTATTAATTGACTATTGGATAATGTTATGAATATGATTGATTGTGTTGGTTTTCGGACAGAAAGTCCGATGAATGTGATGTATGAATGAAATATTAAAGTACTCCTTGTATGTGAATTTGATGAAATATGTGATACATGCTTGGTTGTTAAATGTCGGACTTAGTTCCGAAGGAAAGTGTGATCATGCATATAAACAAAAAAGTAATACTTAACTCTAATATTGAATGTTGGACTACAGTTTGATGATATATGAATGTGAGTGAATGAGAATATGAAAATGTGAGTGAATGAGAATATGCAAATGTGATTGAGGCATTTCATTTCATGAATGCATGAAATATAATGGCAGTTGTGACCAGAGTAGCCAATGATCTGAGCTTAAAGCTCAACGTATGAAAAAGAGCCTCAAGCTTAAAAAGTGATTCAGAGCTTAAAACTCAAAGTGTGAAAAGAGCCTCGAGCTCAAAAAGTGATTCAGAGCTTAAAGCTCAAAGTGTGAAAAGAGCCTCGAGCTCAGAAAGTAGTTCAAAACCTCAGGCTCAACATTTAATAAGCCTAGTATCTATAATAGATACGAGACAGTTTAGACACTCGAATACAACAAAGTAATAAATGGAAAGTGAGTCTCGTGCACACTGCATATGCATAATATGAATGATTAAATTGTATTGAATGTGAAATGTGAAATGATGTGAATGTGATTTATGTGTTACGTGACTGGGTGAGCCATCGATGATGATCACTCATTGAGTTTGCAAAACTCTCCTAAAATTTGCAAATATTTTTCAGGATCAGAATAATACCTCATTAGGCAAACGGGAGTATCCCTACTGCATACAAGTAAGGGATAGAGATCGGAATCAGTTCGCATCTGCATTGTATTTCTTTCATTTTGTATGGAATTGTATATTCCACAACTTTTGTATCAAATTATGTATTCCAAAAGTTTTGTAAAAAGGTGTATATGATTCATGTTGTAATGCAAAGACTTTATGACTAAAGGGTTTTGTTTTTGTGAAAAGGCCCAAATGGCTATTGAAAATTCTATTGATTGCATTGTTATGATTGAAAAAGTTTGCAAATAAAGTGGGCCCAATTTGGTTATGGATTTTCACATATTATGTTTGTGGTTTCAAAAAAAATTTGTACTAAATTTTGACTGATCAAGTGTTCTAGCACGCAGCCCTCGTGGGTCACGGACTCGGATATCATGCAGGATGTCGAGTCTTGTGGGAGTGGGGTTCTACACTCAAGGAAAATGAAAGACTTGACCATTTATTCTTTGACTACCCTTTCTCCAAAACAATGTGGGCTCATTGGCTCTCCTACTTCCATCTTAACCTTCCACAACAGGTCAATCTCCTCACCATCCCCTCTTAGCTGAACCATCCCCAAAATCTCATAACCATTAATCCCAATGTCCTCCCAATCCTCCTTTCAATTGCGGTATACTATCTTTGGACAGAAAGAAATGCCAGGACTTTTAAAGATGAAGTTTTGGAGGTGGATGGATTGAAAGTTAGAGTGATCACCCTAGTCCAGGAGCAATTTAGAGCAAACACCGAGGGAAGGTAAAGATAGGAGAGATTTTTAAATCACTAACAACCTTTATAAAGTTTCTATTTCAGGTAAACAAAAGAAAATTTTAGAGAATGATGGCAAAAGATGCTCACCCCGAAGCTAACCAACCAAACTCAGAGATGAAAAGAACAACAGAACATCATCTCTCCATATTCCATCAAGAGCAGTTACTCAAACCTCAACATTTATACACTCGAAAGGGAATCAGCACTAGCAATAAGCTAAAGGTAGACCAGAAGAATGTAGGTGCAACTTAATGGACAAGGATGATCTAGAAGGGGATGAACCACTCCAACAACCAAAGCATACAGCAAAGCGGACATGGCCCAGACTTCTACATCAAGGGTAGGCATAGTCTAGGAAATGCAGCAAACATTAATGGATGGTTGAGAGAACAGGTATTTCCAACTGGTGTGAACTCTTCTGGTAGTTTTCTGAAGCTATTAGAGACCTCCAATGAAGAAATGCATGATTGAATCTTGCTGCAAATTTTCATTGCAGAATGTTCCAATAGATGTATGTTTCTTAGGATATTAGGATCTCAATGAAGCTTTTATTCAAGTCAGGTTATTAGTGTATTTTGCCATCTGTGAAGCATTTTCTCAGGGAATTCTTATCAATATAGGGTTTTCTCTTTTGATAGGAATGAGATGAGTTTCTAAACTATCTCTATCCACGTACATATATTTTTTCTTATATTAATCTTATAACTAATTTACCCAAAAAAATACATTTTACTAAATCATCTACCAGTTGTTAGCTAACAAGATCAAATATGTGCTTCCTTCATTCATTAGCTAATATCAAAGCTCCTTTTATACAAGGTAGAAGTAATGGAGACAATGTGTTGCTAGCATAGGAATCATTAAAGAACTACCATATCAAATGCTCTAGAGCTAATTATGCTATCAAATTTGATATCCATAATGCATTTTATTAAGTTAATTACGTTTTTTATGTGTTTTTCTCTACAAGTATTTGGGTTCCCTAATAGGTTAAGTACTTAGATCTCCTAATGCATAACCATTACTTCATTTAGTGATATGATAAATAGGGAAGCTAGTCAATTTATCAAGGGTTTTAGAGGCTGAAGGCAAGGTGATTCACTCTTCCTTTATCTCTTCACTATATGCATTAAGATACTTAATTGCATTGTCTAGAAAATTGTGGTTGTTGATTGTGGCTTTAAGAATTATAAAAAGTTTAACAAGCTAGTTGTCACCTATCTTACCTTTGCTATGATTTGTTATTATTCTGTAATGTTATTGAAGCCTTAATGGCTTGCTTAATGAGATTTTTGGAGGAATTTAGTACTTATTCTAGGCTTTATATCAACAACAATAACTGTGAACTGATGTTCTCTTATATGGAACAAGCTTCTTATCCCAAGATTCTCACTTACTTTGTGACCAGCAATTAAAGAAAGGCCCACTACCTTGGATAGAATAAGAGACACCAATTAATATGAATTGAATATTGTGTTTGATGGACTAAGAAACTAATATGCATCTTTTGTTTAATTGCCCTTCTTTTTATTTATAGGGATGCTATTGGTTTTTGTAACTTGGATCTATAGATCAAAGGCTTGTTATGAATAATTTAATGGTTATGCTCCCTTTGCAAGGTTATGAAATTTGTATAGTTTGGTTCTTCACAACATGATTTATGGTGTTTGGTGGGAAAGGAACCAGAGGATCTTCAAGGGCAAGTTCAACTTTCTAGAACATGTAAGTGAAAGCAACATTAGACGTATCAAAGAGTTGCCTATATCTAAAGGTCAAAACTTGTCACTTTTCTCACTTTTGAAATTAAATTGGTTTCTCTAATTAAATCTAGTGAGTTGTCGTAGTCTTAACATATCTTAACATATTACACATTTGGTACCTTAATGAACTTTAATAGTCCTAAATTGTATTTGATGTATTGTTTTGTACATTTCATATAAACTATGGTTAGTTATTAATGAAATTTATTTATGGAGAAAAACTTTGACTTATTCTGCAGTAAAAATTGCTCTTGATCACATCCTTCACCTATAAATTTGTGTTACATATAGTTAGAATTTATTATGACAAAAATAAGACAAGCAACTATTACGAATTTATTAGAAAACATAACAAATAAAAAAAAGCACAATTAGACATCTATTTGATCAAGTTCTTATTGTCGCGAACTCTTTCCACTGTTTTTAATTAAGTTTGTATTAAAATTGCATAAGCATCAAATGCCTGCTGAGTTTTATGAATTCTTTTATCAAGCATTTTGAAAAGGAGAATAAAAAGGTAAAGTTAAAATTCTTAAGGCCTATCTGTTTTTTTTTTTTTTCGTTTTTCTTATTATTATTGTTTTATTTTAATTTTTATTCGGAAGAAAAAAAGAGAGAAAAAACAAGTGGAAGTGAAAGGCACAGGTACTCGGTTAGGAGAAAAGGCGTATTATAAGTTAAATTTAGAATGAGTATCGGCAGCTTCGCCATTCCTCCTCCACCGAGTACCCATCTCTTTCCTAATGCATTCCTTCCTCTCTTAACCACTTCCCAGCATCCCACGCATTCCCAAATCCTCTATTCCCCTCTTTCAAAGCACCACCCAGACCCTCACTGCTTCTAGCTAATGGCTATGCAAGTAAAAATAGAGGAAAAAACAGAAGGTACTAAACCGGAAGCCAGAGAACTTGCAATAGAAGAAGATGAAGAAGTTGCAGAGCGTCCTCTTAAGTGCAAGGTAATTCACGATCATCTTAATATATTTAAAGAAGTCATCTTTCTGGGGAGATTTGTTTCATTTGTTAGTTTCGAATAATATCTTCTCGTTTTTCCTTAGACATGGGTTTTGAAAGTCTCTATTCACTGCGAAGGCTGCAAGAGGAAAGTGAAAAAGATCTTGACTAACATAGATGGTATGTACTTTATAGTTTATTCACATTCTTCCATTTCAGCTTCACTCTTTCTAGAGTGTCAATTTCCCTCCTCTTTTTCTATTACAACTTCAAGACTTTTTTTCTCATCTGGGTGTTGTTTATTTTGCCAATATATATCCAACCGTATCACGAACACGATTCCTTGATTTTCTCTATATGTTTACTTGGCCAATGATCTTTTCCTCTTGCAGGTGTTTATACAACAGATATTGATTTGAGACAACAGAAGGTGACAGTAGTAGGAAACGTAGACGCAGATGTTTTGATCAAGAAACTGGTGAAGACAGGGAAGCATGCAGAGTTATGGCCTGATAAAAAATCTGATCAAAAAAGCAAAAAAAGGAAAGGGAAAGGGAAGAACAACAAAGAGAATAATCATAGCGACCAAGAAACCACTGAAGAAGCTGCTATTGGTGGCGGTGAGAAAGAGAAAGAAACTGTGAAAACTGAAGTGGTACGAGGAGACGAGGCTTCTAAACCCTCCGCATATGGTGGCGGCCACCCCACTAAAAACTGCGGCGATGGTCATGGTCATCATCAGGTCAGCAGCAAAACCGGCGAAGTCGGTACAACAACAACAACAACCAGTAAATCTTGCGTACAACAAGTAAAGGAATTGAAAGCCGACGTGAAGCAAGTAGTGACCTTCCCGTCGGTTGTTAACCAATCGCCAGCGACCGACAAGGTTGCGATTGCTGAAAGTGATGGAGCTGAAAAGAGTTGTGGTGGCAGTGGAGGTAAAAAGAAGAAAAAGAAAGGGCATAAAGGGAAAGGGAATAACAGCAATGTCGAAGGGGGCGAAGTTTTTGTCGATGCATCCGCAGGCACAGGATCACATAGTCATGGTCAACGTCAAGCTACCCTTACATATCCACCCAATCATAGACCTCCTAGTTACCATGCGTACGCAAACCAAGACGCACATTATTATTCCCCTTCAGCGTATGCTGTAAATTATAATGCTTGTTGCCCTAGTCCGTCTTACAACGCATCATACAGCCGTCGATTTTATTTATGTGCGTATATGCATCCGGGTATGGCAAGAGAGCCTCCACCGATGGATTTGGACTCTTACTCGTCACAGTCGTGCAACTCGTTCGAGATTTTCAGCGACGAAAACCCAAATGCTTGCTCAGTAATGTAATAATATTGTAATTTGTAAGACCATGGGGACTAATTTTGTAATTTATAGAAGTAGATTTTGTATATCATATTAGCTTATAAGTATATGGAAAGAGCTTGAAAGAAAAGATAAATTAAATTATATACTGTAAGTCAATGATCATTGGATTGCCTATTTTTCTGATTCGTGTTTGTACCTAGAGGTCACAATATATCGAATTGGGCCTTGGTCATTTTTTTGTTTAAAATGTAATTGTTTTTGTATATAATGGTTAGCTTAAGGGCTTTGACTTCAATTAGACTGTTGTGGACTCCATTTTTATCCTATCAACAATGGAGTTCAGATGAAGTTGAGCATCAAGATTCTTGAAACGAATATGTTAAAAAACTTTTTTTTATTTATATATTTATTTTTGTTCTTTTGCGCACTTGAAGGTCATTTGACGTTCCAAGCTTTTATATGCATAAAGAGAATCGGATTGTGTCTATTCTTATTCTTGATTGAGGTGTCCGGTTGAAGAAACTGCAGAATATTTTTCATAATTTTGTGCCTAAAAGGCCCTCATGTAACCAACTGGATCAGTTTTCATTTGGTAGTTCTGCTGATCAGGCTCTTCTTTTCGGTTTTCTTCTTTCAACTTGACATAGAAAGCAAATTAGATACGAGTTAAATAAACCCTTGCAAGTGACTGTCACTAACTCAACTTTCTAACCTAAAAGAAGACGACATAAAATATAAGAAAAACTTGACATAAGAAGTAGAGTTTTTGGTCCATTTCCATTAGACGAAAATGATTCATGATAATTATCCCAACTAATCAAAAACATGACTACCACATATTCCTATCTATTATTTTCTCAGCAATTTCCCTTTATAAGGAACCAGATTCCTTCAATCCAATTTATCTTCCTACCCCTATTGTTCCTCCACCAATAAAAGCAATTAGGTCTTCAACGTCAATAAACTTTTCTAGTCCCAACTAAATTATCATATTATTGCTTTTGTTGAGTTCCAAAAACTTTGAAAAGTACTTATTTATTGATACATATACCTACACGTAATTGATTGGTTATAGATTTTGTTACTTAACTAATTACATATATTTTTCATTTTATGTGTAACTAATGTATAAAATATAATTCATAGGAAAAATATATTTTGCATATAAAATTATAATCATATCATGATTCACATTACATTTATATATTATTCCTAGATTATCTTTAGCCATTGCTCTATTAAAATTAGATATTAAAAAAGTAGAAAAACTATTACACATTGTGTTTCTTTCTTATGAAAGAAGTGGTCAATCTCATCAACTAAAATATAGGAATACTTAAATAAGGGTGTGGGTATTTATTAGGGAATAAACTAACCTAATTATAAGGACTTCAAATGAAACATTACTCATATCTACTTAGATCTCCTCATTATGATGGTTATATAATTAATTGTTAGACTTGAGATTACCAATATATCGTTTTGATGCTATTTATAACTTACTACATGTAGAGTACGTCAATCGAATATAGTATGAGACAATTGTGCTGCAAGTTAACAAAAGATTCCTTACCTTAAATTAACTAGAAATAATGTTTTATTATTCCTGATTAATGATGATTTAAATAATTCTCTGACCAAGATTTGCAAATCATGTTTATAAATATAATTATAAAGAAAAATATGATAAAAAGAAATAGCTGTTTTTTTGTGTATTGGAGAGATTAATAGAATGAAAGTTGTAACTACAAGAATGATTTCTGGTTGGTGGTACTTATAATCAAGAAAGATTGTTTGTGCATCTTGATCAACAAGGGATTCACCACACCAACCCAACTTTATGCTTGTATTAAAAGAAATTGCTCCAATATTAAAAGTTACTAGTCTTAGTAACAGGGAGCTAGAGCCCTCTAAAAAACTATAATAGAACAGGATGTTTTTGTTTTGTAAATTTATGTAATCAATTGTTAATATCAAGGCGAACCCATTTAAAGATATTTAATGAAGCTAACTTTGAACAATGGAATTACTTTGTCAGTGCAAAAATGATACGATATTCATACCGTTCATCGGTCAATTGTTAGTGCCAGATCTTAGTACTAGATTTAAATTTTTGGGTGATACCGGTGATGTCAGCCGGTATCAACTAGTCTCTACTGATACCCAAAATCAACTTGAAGAAAAACAATCGATTTACCTTCTTCTCCCTGACGCATGCTTCTGCTTCTTTGTTGAATATGAAAAACTCAGCTCAATCTCTCAATCTCAACTCACCCTCTCCAGTTTCGTGTTTGAGGAGCGTTTCGTTGTTGCCTGCACATGTGGTATGGTACGGACGTCCCTTGAAGTTTCAGAAGATTTTGAGCTTCCAAGATTACACCACTTGCTTTACTTCAACAGCTGTGCCTCATGACACACGAAACTGATGCACTTTTGTGTTGAATGTGATGAGATAATAAACGCACACAATGTGTTCAATGATATTCCCCAAATAGCCTAAAAGTGTAATTATTGAACATACTGATTAGAGCATATTCTTGAAGAGTACCCTTATGAATATAAAAATGATTCTAAACGGTTTTAAGGGGTATACGTTCGGAAGGCTAAACCAATTCTTGACATGGGTTATTGTGACAAATTTTGTGATTTATGCAGTAACTATATAATTCTGGGTTTTGAGGTTAAGCGACAAAATTTGGGATTTGGAATTTATGATGTTCATGTCGTGGCATGCATTTTGTTTGTCAATTTCTTGTGAATATTAGGTATCATCATTTTTTGGTTGTTTAAATTTTAGGAAATAGATAATTGCAAGAGCTTTAATTAGCTATAATTGGTTTTGTAAATTAACGAACTATTTTATAATTTTATAAAATTAAAAATTATTTTATAATTTTATAAAATTATTCAAAATAATATCTCATATTCACTAGTGTCGATATTATCTTGTACTATAATCAAAGATAGTATTTCGTCTAGTACAATATTTACAGCATTTTTGTATATTGAATTTCATTTTATTACTTCAATTTTTCTACAAGTCAAAGCATTGGACGGACATCACGTCAATTATGAACATGAATGCTAAACAAGTAAGATATTAATCATATGATTTTTGTAATAAAAAATATATTACTACTAATAAATTTATTTTTAGTGGTATTAGCAACTTTATTATAATAAATCAAACAATATATGAATGTTGAAGTAGAGCATATATGTGATTTAATTGAATAACCAAGAACAAGGAGAAACCAAGTATATTAAGTCTGAATCAAATCATTATAATCCTTCTTCTTTTTTAGAGTAATAAATGGAATTCATTAATGGAAAAGATTCAACAAATCATATATAACAAATAGACCAACTCCATTTGGATTAGGAATTAACAACTTAAGTTTACAAGAAGGTTAATTTGAGAAGTTTGCAAATGAGTTAACATACTTCACAGGTCTAGTTTATATATATTTTAACCTCATTGAGATTACATCATTGTATGCACTTGTCAAAGCAATCAGCCTAAGCTTGGTCAAAAATCCATGCCATTGTCTCTAAAAAATTTATCATTTCTCAATCTTTATATATGATGGACAAGCAAAGCAAATCCAACCTTGAATAGCTTATGATCCCCTTTAGCATTGAATTTGGTTTTAGCTGCTTAGGGTACTTTAGAGATCCATCCCTGATTGGTTCCATGCAGATTAAATAGCAACAAAAGTTGATTCCATAGGAGGCTGGTGTAGATTCATTTAAAAAATAAGTGATTGTATGATTCCATTGAGAGATCACATAGTGCGGTCTTAAGATCAGGGATGGGGAATTTATGTTTGTCCCTCATCTCTAGCCTTTGAAGGGAAGCCAACTACAGACTAAATGAAAAAGAGAGTGATATTCTAGTATTCCATATGAATTTGTAGTTGGGAAAATTCTCAGTGGATCCTAACAATAATTTCTTGTACGAAGTTGTTGTGAAGGTCCTTGATTTATCAATCTCCCATTGCGTACTATTTGTGTGAATTTAACTGGGTTAGTATCTTGGAATACTTTCACAATATTATAGGAACCTCTTAGTGAGTGGAAAGACCATATTTAGTTACCGTTTTGAATTAGTGTTTGAACTTTTGTATTTGTAGGGACATATCCCCTTAAGCACTGTAAATTAAGTGTGAGAAATAGAGAACCCATTAGATGTCAGTTATCATACCAAAAGCATGTGTTTATGCCATCTCCAATTTTTCTGTTTGATATGAGCATGCATAAATAACTTAGTTCTTAAGTGTTTTGGAACGTATGAGATTAAGATATACAACTAACAATCCTTAAGCTCTCCTCTTTAAGGTAATACATATGAAACCATTTAACCCAAAGATTCTCCTTTGTAACACAAATTCTTCAAAGCCTCTTAGTCGTAAGTGCATTAGCCATTCTGTATGCAAAGACAATACCAAGACCTCTATATTACTTTGGGAGAATAATTATACTCCTCTTAACCTCAAAGGTTTTTCCATGGTTAGTATTCTTACCATTTCAATTAAATTCCCTAATCATTATGTCATGGTCTTCAAGGTACTGTTGGGTAAGGCAAGATGGGAGCACTATTAGACATACAAGTTTACAAAAATTGATATTGCTAACTGTAATCAACCTCCATAAGAAAAGTGATTGTTACACCATAGAGATATTCTATTTTCAATGGATGATATCAATGGTCCACAATATGTCCCCTTGAGCTTCTTAGTTGAGATAAGAATTCCAAGATATTTGAAGGGGACTTGCAGGAGCTTTTGGCCATGTGTGGATATCAAAGATGTAGTGTCTAACCTATTATGTGTAGGAAAATAGGTAGAAACCTTGTTTGGTTAAAACTTAATCTAAGATTTCCTTGAAAGTTTCTAGTGGTTGTATTAGTAATCTAATTGATATGAGATCATTAGCATAAAACATCAATAGATCATCAGAAAATGAAAGCTTTGAAATCTCTAGATTTCCACACCTGTGATGAAATTTGAATTTGGGAGATCTGGAAATATTAAAGTCAGTAATACTATATAATACCTCCATAGTGATTACAAAGAGGTAAAGAGACAATGGATCATGTTGTCTAAAACCTCTAGTTGCTCTAAATAGGTATGAAGGCTCTTTATTGCTTAGCACTACAAATGAAACCATGGAGATATAAGCATAAACCCATTTAATGAATCTGCTAGGGTATCATAATGCTTGGAGAGAAATAATGAGAAATTTCTAGCTCACTATGTCAAAAGGCCTTGGAAAATTCAATTTGAAGGGCAAAACTATTAATATGCTAATTGGTGTTATAGTCTTAAAAAAGCTCCTAAGCAAGCAATACATTGTCCCTAATATTTCTTCCAGGCACTTAGGATCCTTGACATTCATTTATCACTTTTAGCAAAGACTGCTTTAACATATTTGCTAGTATTTTTGAAATAATCTTATAGATATTATTACAACATGAAATGGGTCTATGGTCATTAGGGCTAGTTAGATTATGAGTTTTAGAAACTAGACATAAATAAGTTTTATTTGAGTAACCTGTACTCCTAGAGAATACACAATTCATTTATAGTTTAATCTAGGTAAGAATGAACAATAATAAAATTACATCCTTAAGAAAATAAGATAGTAGAAATTTAACTTCCAAAAAGGAGCTACACCAAGAGATAGACAACTTCTTCATTAAGTCAACAAAATGTATTACTAGGCTTCTTTATTAATATCCATCCTTAAGTCCTTTATTGAGGATCAGGTACTTGTTCATCTCTGGAATGATCTTGTCAAACCTGTTGATGCATCTAAGGTGGAAAGATCTTATCCTCCTAACCCTAATAAAACTTTAAGCCCAAATGGTTTCAATGTAAACTTCTTTCAAAACAAATGTATCCATACCAAAATAATGATGATTGATGTTATGCTAAAGTTCTTTAATAATGGGAAAATGCTAAAGAAGCTCAACAAAATAATGTATGTGTAGTGCCCCCTTACCGTAGGGTACACACCGGGACGTCCGTAGGTCATTCCGGTATATATCCTACGATAAGGGTGAGCTACGTTCGATCACTACATTCACTTCACATAGCATCATATCATTATTCATCTATAAAGCATCAATAGAAAAATCATAAGATTTTGGACCTAACTTTTTCCTCATTTCATTCCATCAAAATCAAAAGTTTACAAGTCTTTCATCCTTTACTGCCTGTACATGAATCAAAAACCTAGTACAAAACTACTACATGAAAGAGGAAAAAGTATCAAAGCTATCTAAGCTATCCAAAAGTCCCAGCTGACCGACCTTTGAGCCATGACTTCTCTTGCCAGAAACAATCTACGCGGCTGGAAAAGTCTCTCTGTAGCTAGGAGTCTACTCTCGGTCCTGAAAAGATAACGTTGCAATTTTGGTTAGTTTTGCAAACTCAATGAGGTAACCATTATCGATGGTTCACTCAATTCATGTAACACATCAAAACATATCGCAATTATTTCACAATATCACAGTAATCAGAATTAACACACGTGCACTTAAGCATAAGAAATCTTGCATTTCACTTAATCAAACATATGTAACAAAATGCATATGAAATGCTCATGAGACACTTTTTCAATTATTACGGTGTTGTGACCGAGTGCCTGAATTGTCC
>JAOSBK010000006.1:20989511-20999586 GCA_027568895.1 Erythroxylum shatona
TTTGTACATGCATAATTCACCCCAAAATTCTCCTTTAATTGTCATTTAATAATTTTACATTTCAATCAAGGATCGGGATCCAACATTTTATATAATTTACCTTGTACTATTTAATGTTTCTCTATAATTTTTGGATACTTTAATTAGAATTCATATATTATGTGGTTTCTAAAAATTTGATATTTAATTTGAAATTTGTTTGAATGACTTGAGAATTGCATAAATAACCTTGATTCCTTATATACATATTTATATTGGCATAATATTTCAAAATTTTATGAGAATATATTTTAAAAGTTCAAATGTCATTTGATTTTCAAAATGAACTCTCATTACAAAAAGGCATGGATTGAGGAAGACTTTTTCAAAATTTTCAAAGTTAAATGTATAATAAAGGTTATAATGTGAGCTTTTGTAGGTAAATCATGTATTGATAAAAGAGTAAAGAACAATTATAAAGTATTTATTGAAAATATGGAAGAGAATGTGTCTGCAATTATATAATGTGTGTGTGATATATGTAACTTATCAAATCAGGATGTCAATTATTTAATATTTATGAATGATGACTCTTGGATGTGACACCAAAGATTAATATCGAGCTGATTGAGATACTTAATAAACACTACGTACCTTGTTGATGAACTTACAATAGTAATGTTTCAAAAGGACAAAGTGTTTGAAACATGTCAAAGTGTGAAAGCTTAGGAAATAAGCATTATGCATATGGAATTAATGATAAATACAATGTATTCACTTGGAGTTTTATTTATTATTTATAAAGATGAAAGTTGTCATACATTTGTTAAGCACGGTACTATACGTCAAAATGAAAAATATTTATCAAATGCATATATTAAGAGTGATCGCAACAAGAAATTTGAAAATGTGATATTTTAGTTATCTTTAAGGAAAAAGGCATGTTTCACAACTCCTTTACATTTAGGACACTTCATTAAAATGAAGTAGTTGAGAGGAAGAATAAGACACTTCAAGAATGTTTAGGACTTTGCTTAGTGAGTACAAATTACTTAAGTACTTTTTGGTTGAAAACATTTCAACAAATTGTTACATTAAGAATTAGTTATATTTTAGGACATTGTTAGTACAAATTGCTTAATTACTCCTCCAACCATGTTTACAAGTTGTTTAAAGCTTTGCATGCACTTATGCCAAGTAGCTAAGGCCTAATATGATAGTCTTATTGCCTTATTAAAAATTATTTCTGAAAAGGTAAGATGTGCCACTATTTATTAAGTATGTTCATTGTATAAGTTTATGTTAAGGATATTATTTGGTGCTACTAGGGAACTTTTAGGAAAGGAATATTTTAAAGCTATTAGCAAGCAGTTTTAAATGATCATGATGATATAATTGAATTTTGTTTTTAGATTTCAAATCAAGGAAATGAAAATTTATATTCATGAATCAATATAAGTACACTAATAGCTACCAAAGAATTTTGACATGAAAGAGGTAAACATGCTTGACACACCTATGAGTGTCACCATAAACAAACAAGCATAGAAAAAGGTACAAAGTTTATAAGAAGTTGTATCAATGGATGAGTAGAAGTCTTTTACATCTTATTGCAAATCATTCTAAAATCTTATTTGCAAATACATACGTGCTGAATTTCAAGATTCACCCGGAGTGTCTAACTTACTTTCTAAAAAGATATTTAGATTTTTGAGAGGCACATCTTTCTCAGGTCTTTAGTATCCTAGGGTATAAAATTTAAAATTTAAATGAGGGATAATAATTGCTAATAAGGTTATGTTTTTAGCATGATTTTAAGAGCATTTGACTTGTTTTTGGATGATTTCTATAAGATTTAATATTCTTTGTGCCTTTTTTTTATAGGCTATATTTTATCTCCAAAATGAAGGAAGGATGAATTTAGTCAAGTCAGAGCAAATTTGGAGAAATTTTATATTGATTTTGGATGAACATATGTTGCATTTTTGCCTATATTTAGTAACACAACCTAAACTTTTTTCTAAATTGTGTAGTCAATTGATGCATTCTTTCTCTTTGACAACTTGGTATATAAAGGAGCATGACCTAAACATGACCTTATGTTCCTCCTATATTCTACCCTAGTGCATTATACTTATTTGAAAATATTCCACATTAAGGAATACCCCCAAACATAGTCCTATGTTCAATAATATGACCAAGAAATGGACCTATCTTCATAGCCTTCAAATATGTATTTAATAGATGCACAGTAGAGAATGTACGAAGCCAATACAACTATAAAATGAATCCATGTTAGTAACTTTTATTAGCATTAATCTTTACATAAATTATGGTTTCTATTGATTGGGAAGACCATAATACCAATATGGACCCATGTCGATTTTGTGTTAGTTGTAATTTTAGGGATTCTTAGTGATAAGAAAGGAGAGAGGCCAGGAGAGTTAAGAAAAATTCTACTAGAGCATGAGACTATAACCAAAGTAGAGTGAATCCATTAGAAGGAGCATTTTAGGATAGGAAGCAATAAAGTTCGTGATTCCATCAAGATCCAATCAAGAAAATCAAGACTCAAGATTTGCGAGAACTCCTTCTTTCATCTTGTTTTCTTTATTATTGATCATTGGTTTTCTTTTTCTTTTCATGAACTAAATTAAGGTAGATATAGATATGATAAAAACTAATGTTATTGTTTGAATTAAATCTTTGATTTAATATAAGACCAAATTTTTTTTAGAATTATTCATAAGTTTACATTGTGCTAAATTGAAGTAGCATAAATGGAAGATTATGATCATATGTATATATGAATTAAGAAATTATATGTATAAATAGGCCATGGCATGAAAACTGGGAATTTTATGGGATCCTAGAACTAGGATCATATAAGCATTTTATGTTAAAGTCAAATCTACTAATGAAATTCATAAAACAAATTAATGCATTCTTGGGGGTTTTGATTTAAGATAACTTTTAGTTAATCAACTTAAAGATAGGGTCATACATATTCAGAGAGAATACAATTGTAACTTCGAAATTGCTATTAATCTAAAAAACTAGGGCTAATCATTGAATTAAGAAAAATTCAAGCATATAAAAGGATATAGGATGATCCTTCATCTACATCTTATTTATCTGTTGGTTGTTTCATCTGTGTATATTGCTTTAATTTGTTATTTGTTATTTTAGTTTATTTAATCTTATAGTTTAAATAAATAATTTATTTTTAAATTAGATAATAGAAAGATGATTGGTGATAGTAGTTCTAATCCTTATGAGATTGACACTCATTCTTATTAAAATATACTATAAAAATGATAGGTGCAATTGTCTTTAGTGATTTTTCTTTTACTATTGTTTCATGTTTTGAATTTATAAAACTAAGTTTTTGCATTGCTATAAAAGACTAATATATTAGGAATACTTTTATTTTTATCAATATAATCATTTTTCTTTCTTTCTTTCTTTTTTATTTATTTATTTTAGAATTTCCTTTTTAATTTTGTGTTTGTGACTGAATTTCAAATTTAAGTTCTTTGATGTATGGCTACGAGTAGTCCTATAGTATTATTATAGCCAACTATAGAAATAGAATGGACATTACTTTGAAATTTAAAGGAGAGAAGAATGCAACTATTATACAAAATGGTAGGACAAAGAAGATATTGCACTATAAGGGGCTACGTTAGACAATTAATTAAATCTATCTTCAAGCGCAAAGAATTGATCCTAGTAAGCTATAATTTTGGAGTGTTTTAGGTTATCAATCTTGAGGACTATAACTACAAAACTTATTAATCCTAGCCAAATAAAACTTATTAATCCTAGCCAAACAATTAAACTAGATAAAACTAGAATTCATAAAAAGTAATTAAATCACTGAACTATGAAAGCAAGATAGTTGAATAGCATAAAAGGAATCAAGATAAATAAACATTCTGGTTCTAAGGTTCACCTATCAGAACTTTAAATTCTCATGCAAGAATGATTATTAAGGTTGAAATAAAAATTAAACTAATGTGTCTATGTCCTCTTGAGGCATATAAGTATACTCAATTAAGTAACCACCACCTCTTGATGTGTATCTCAACCTAATCGTGTTCATTAGAAATATTTAATCTTTTTAGTTATCACACTAGTTTAGGGAATTCCTTTCTTTAATTTATAATATTTATTCTTCTAGTGCATATATTAAACTGCACCTTTAGGTCCTTCAAACAATCCATAATATTAAATATGTGGTAATTAGACATAAATCCAGTAATTAATAGCAAACGTAATAAATTAATCAAAATGATAATCATTCATGCATTAATAATTCAATATCCATCATAAACTACATCCCTAAACCTAATTAGGGATTTAGCTACTCGACATAATGAAAACAAAATAAAAATCAATCTTAATATAAAAGAAAGTAAATAAGAAAAGATAGAACAAGATATCATAAATTACATCTATGTTGAGGTTGACCTCCTTCCAATCCTTGCCCTAAATAATTTCTTAATATTAAGAAACTCTAAAACAATGCTAAAATATAAGGAAGAAGTCACACACCTCCTATAAAGCCCTTAAGAAAACCCTAAGATGAGTAATTATAGGAAATGATTACATTAAAAGAGTTTTATGGTAATTAAACTTGTTGTAAATCCATCTTTCCATTGGGGAAATGTTAATGTATTAAGCCATGACAGGCAATCCAACTGTAGAATCAAAATGAGTGAAATGCACCACAGTTTAGTGACTTTCAGGGATTACAAGTGAAATGCACCAAAGTTTAGTGACTTTTAGGGATTACAAGTAGGACTTAAAAGATATGTAAAATGGAAACTAGACATTCTAAAAGGCAAGAAGATAGTGCCTATCTTACAGCCTATGATATTGTAAATTTGAAGCCTTATTTGTTTCACAAGCTGTTTGCTGAATTGCTCCATAGGAAGGAATTTGTCTTAAAAAATCCTATAATTTCTTTCATCCTAAGTTACTGTGAATGTTGATGAGAGAACCATCTAGAAACATTTATAGGCAGTGTTTTTAGAGTGTTTTCTAGTTAAATGACAAACTCTAATATTATCTAAGGTTGTTTAATTCCTCAGTTATCAAACATCTTCCGCAAAGTTCCTTCCATATGCCTCTATTGTAGTTACAATTGAATAATAAATATTTAGTGTTTTCCTCGGCTTCTTGACATAATGAACACCAATTTGTTCACTAGCACTGCATATGACTTCAAATGGTAATGGCTAATCTAGTGTTGTTAAAATTGGTGTTGAAATCAGTGCCTTTTTCAATCAATTAAACACAAATAAATAACTATCATCAAAATTAAAAGGCACATCCTTGACTAATAGATTCATAAGAGGTCTTACAATTAATGAAAAGTCCTTAATGAAGTTAGGTAAAATCCTACATTTCCTAAAAATGCTCACACGCCCTTAACATTAACTAGTGGTGTAAGCTTCTCTATGACCTTCATTTTGGTTCTATCCACTTTATTACCTTGGTATGATATTTTATGTCACTATACTGAAGTGAATCACACGTTACTATAGACTTAATATTCGATATACAAAATGCATAAGAAGGGGGGGTTGAATTGTGTATCCTTTTTTAATACAATCCCCTTTAACAAAAACTTCCTTTTTAAAGAAAACTTGCTTTCTCAAACGATTTGAAAAATAGTATTATGAAGTATTTATAATAATAATAGGAATTGAAAGTTGAGAGATAAGAGTGAGAATTGACACAGCAGTTTTATACTGGTTCATCCCAAACCGTGGGCTACGTCCAGTTCTCAGAATCTTTTCTAAGATTTTACTATACTTCTCAAAGATACAAGTATTCTTTTCTCTGAGCCTCTTCAGGTCTCTCACAACAAGTATTCTTTTCTGACTTTGCCTCTTCAGGCTATCAACTTTTCTTCCTTCTACTGAAAGATTTTTCGAGCTTTGTTACAGACAATAGTAGCTCTAAGTTTTGCACAATGAAATTTCTAGCCCTTTTGAAAATCACTGATAAAATCACTAACTTTGCTAACTTTTTTCAATCTTCGACTCCGACTGATATTTATAGTCTTCGTCTTTAACTACTTCTTGATAATTGCTTCTTTCTTCTTATTTCTTGATCTTTAAAGAAATAGTTATTCAGTTGAGTTCTGTTACTTACTCAACCTGATTCGGTTCTTCGTCTTTGATTCTTTCGTCTCATTTTCAGCTTTGCTTTGTCTCTTCTTGCATCTCATTTCTATCGTCTCATTTCTTGCGTCTCGTTTTGTGTCTGCTTTGCGTCTCATTTCCATCTTGCGTCTCATTTCTTCTTGCGTTTCATTTTTTCTTGCATCTTATTTCTGTCTTGCGTCTCATTTCTGTCTTGCGTCTCATTTTCTTCTTGCGTCTCATTTCTTCTTACGTCTCATTTCTGTCTTGCGACTCATTTCTTCTTGCGTCTCATTTTTTTTCTTTATTATTTGGTCTTCATCAAAATTATTAATCGTAAAGTCATTTTGATTTAACAATCTCCCCCTTTTTGATGATAACAAATAATCATAAAATGAGAAATTGAAAAATTGTAGCCAAAATTTTTTTCTTCTCTTCCTTTTCTTCTCTTCTTGTTCTCCCCATCTCTTTGTCATTTCTTTCTCCTTTCTCCCCCTATTTGTTATTGATCAAAAAGATCATGATCGTAGATGCTTCATAACTTCATAAAACATTTCTCTCATTTCAGAGCGGAGTGACTTGAGATCTTGTCGAATATACTCTACTTCTTTATGCAAGTCACCCACAGAAGCACACAGATAGTCAACTTTATCTTTAATGTCTTCATCATGCTTCTGTTGTACTACTTCAAAACCAACAGTCATAGTATATGTATTTGAAGATATGACACCTAATTCAGTTATTGTAATGGTAGGAGGTTTGACAGATAAGTTTAGTTCCGGGAGATCAAGATCATCAGGACTGGTTAGTCGTGGAACTTGTCTTCCAAATAGGTGTAGAACATCTCCAATTGAAGACACAGTTGTTAAGGGTCTAATGTGCATAATGAAGTGCACAAATGACTCTATTGAGTAGCTTAGGTCTCCAATCTTAATGGATCTGCACTGCCCTTCTGTAATTCTTCCGACTACCTGAAAAGAATCTTCAGTGGTTTGCTGATCATAATTGATTCCTGATGCTTTTGAAATGTAGTAGGAAACATAGGTTCTTGTTTGCTGGACTACATAGCACGCTTCATCAATGTTTCTCACTTCAGCTTCGATCTGTTCTTGTATCAGATCACTTACTATCCCTTCAGGATACAGTTTCTTCTTCCCTTCAGATCACTTGCTATCCCTTTAGGATACAGTTTCTTCTTCCCTTTTTCCTCATTGCGAATAATGAAAGGTCGTGGTTGGATGTCAGGCACAACCTTGATCATAGTTTTCTTTGTGATTGGGAAAATAGTGTACTTCTACCTTGTCATCTGTGTGGGGTATGGTTTGGTTCCTTCATCTCTCAGAAAACCATGCATACTTTTCTCGTCATCACTCAACAGATACATTGTATTACTATTTATCAAGATTGGTTGTAATTGTGCCTTGACTGACCTTTTTGGGGTTTCTCTGATGATTATTAAGTTGCTACTCCTGACAGGTTAGATTTCTTCAATAATCTTGACTCTCAAATCTTCTTTTATTAACAGTTGAGAGGTATTCACCTATGTTGGACTGCGTTCAACTAGCTTCTTCTTCTTCTGAACAGCAATAGGAGTGCTCTTTTTCTTACTAATTTTTTGCTTCTTATTCTCCTTAATCAGTCTGGGAATCTTCTCAGATTGAAGTTTCTCTTTCTCAAACTCCAATTTTCTCTTAATCTCAGTCTCTTTAGTCAATTTTGCTGAATCTTCTCTCAAAATTGAAACTAAAGACCTGGTGGCCTGAAGTGTTTTCTTCTCAGTGCATCCTCCATGAGTCAACTCTTTCCTTTTCTTTTCTTCTTGTTGACGCAGGGTTCGAATTCTAGGTGACCTTTTTGCTTGCTTTGGTTTCACCGAAAGTAGTATTTCCCCCTTTCTTTTCAAGGTCACTTTCTCCTAAGATTGCACTTGGCTTCCTTCCTTCTAAGAAATCGCCTTTTCCTTTATTGATTTATCCGAGGATTTCTTTTTCCCCTTCAGTAGACATTGTCTCAATGGATTGAGATTTTAAATTTCTTGAGGGACTTACCTTAATAGCACGCTTCCCCTCAATCCTGGCTTTCGTCTTAGAATCTGCTTCTTCTTTCTCCAAATTCTTTAAGCCCATTCTACCAATTGATGCAAAATTGATGACACTTTTGATATTTAGCTTCATTCTATTTCCCCACTCCAGACGAACTCTAGAGTCTCTGAATATTCTTGTCAACATCATCCCATAGGGTAAGGCATTTGAGTATTTCTTAGCTTTTTCCATATAATGGAAAATAAGAAATGGTAGATTTATTGGCTAACGATTAAGTAGATGAAACAAACATTGTTCATCTAGTGTTGTTACCAAATGCCTTGATCCTATTCTCGGTAGTACACAATGGAAAAGAAGTGAGTGTAGTACCCTAGCCTTTGGAACAAGACTTGATGCCTTCTTCTCCTTTGGATCATTGCTTCCATATAATTGTCGATTGATCTGAGTCTCCTTCACGCTAGGTTGCGTCATCCATCTAGCTTTGTTCGTGAGCTTCTCTCCTTCAGATGGACACTCAGTGGCCTTTTCGATTTTCTCCTTTGTCACTATAATCGACAATCTATCCATCGTAGATACAAGAGTATCAGCTACCACTTCCATATTCTTCCAAAAGTCATACATTTCATTCATGAAGACTGTTTCTCGAAATTGAAAGAAATTCCTCCACCTGGCTGCTACAATCTCTGGTTCAATATCCATCTTGTCTTGCTTCAAGGACTCAAAATCAACAAGTCTTCCACTTATCATAGCTGACTGCATTTGTTTCTGTAGTTAACAACGAACTGAATGCACATAAGTATTTTTCAAAGAAGCAAAGCCAGTTTCTAAGGTTGAGAGTGTGAGCAAGGAAAGGTTTGATATCCAAATAGGGTAATGAAGAGCTTTTGTTGACAGCTCTTCAAAGGTCGATGTCAGGGTATATCATGAGTGTTCCAAAATAGGTGGCGTTCTCAAGGCTATGAGAAACTTTCCCTCTAAAACTTTCTTATAGCGGACGTTACCAGCTGCAACTCACTGTTACCGTTACCGTTAACTTTTTCAACTTTTTCATCTGGGTCATGACGTGTCAGACGATTGATCATTTAGCATAACCATGTTAAGGTTTCATCTGATTTCTTTGAATATTTCTTCACTTAGTGGCTTAGTGAAGATGTCCACCCACTGATAGTTCGTCTCAACAAATTGAAGACTTACAATCTTCCTCTGAAAATAGTTTCATAGAAAATGGTGTCTTACTTCGATATGTTTGACTCTCGAGTGGTGTATAGGGTTCTTTGATAGGTTGATGGCACTTGTGTTGTCATAGTAGATTGGGATTTCTTCTTCTTGTACTGACTAGTCCTCTAGCTGGTACTTAATCCACAACATCTGTGAACAGCAATTTGCAGCTGATATATACTCGGCTTCTGCAGTTGATAGAGTAATTGAGCTTTGCCTCTTACTTAACCATGAAACTAGGTTATGGCCAAGGAAGTGACATCCTCCACTCTTACTTTTTCTATCAATCCTATCTCTGTCATAGTCCGCATCACAGTAGCCAATTAACTTGAAATCTTTACCTTTGTCATACATTAAGCAAAGATCAGTAGTACTTGATAGATATCTCAAAATTCTTTTAACGGCAATGTAATGAGATTGTCTAGGATCTGCCTAAAATCTTGCACATAAGCAAACACTAAACAGAATGTCATGCCTTCTTGTTGTAAGGTATAGTAAGGAACCAATAATCCCTCTATACAGGTTTTGATAAACCTTCTTGCCAGTTTCGTCCTTGGACAAAATGTTTGAAGGATGCATCGGAGTTGACATTGGTTTTACTTTTTCCATATCATATTTAGTCAACAGTTCCTTAACATACTTCTGTTGATGAATAAAAATCTTTTCTTCGGTTTGCTTAAC
>JAOSBK010000006.1:21014872-21025608 GCA_027568895.1 Erythroxylum shatona
CTAAAGAATCCAGAAACTCTTCATCCGTGGGAGGGACAAGCCTCTGGGCAATGTAAAGAGCCACACTGGTGTCCTTAAGCGATACAGTCTTATCTAGACTGATCGCGGGCACCCACTTCTCGGAGCTGGGCATCGACTCCTTCCCCTTACCCTTGTCCAAAGGCAGGGGCGATCGTTCAACATGCCGAGAGGTCTTTTTTCTCTTGAGGGGCTGCTCCACCTCCTCCACCTCTTCTTCCATCATCGCTCGGTCCTCATCGATCGATCGGATCACTAGCGCTGCGGACTCGTTAGGCGCAGTTGGCTGAGCGACATCTTAGTCGACCGCCACCTTTTTGCTTTGCGCTTTCACTTTTAAGGAAGGCCTGGCTACTTTGCGCTGACCTTTGGCCTTGGGAGCGTCGGAGGACGAGGTGAGATTCTTGAACTTCACCATGGCGGCACAATTATAGAAACAGGTTAGAAATTGAAAATAATATTCATAAAAAACAAAGCAGTTAAACTACGAGGAGTCAACCAGAAGGGGCAGTCTCTCCTTCTAGCCCGTTAATCCGAGGCGGGGGGTTAATTAAAAAGGTATTGGCTGATACCCCTCCACGATACCCCAGAACAAGACGATCGAAAGCATACCGACCGAGCGCCTTAATTTGGTCGATCACTTCAGACTCCTTTCTAGTAAAGGACAAACTAAAAGTGTCGTTCCATCGCTCGCCCAGGGGATACCTCCACGACCTGGACTCAAAGGAAGATCCCGAGGGCCTCACAAAGAAGTACTTCGTCCTCCAGGCCTTGATCGACGAAGTTGTTCCAGCAGGGCGATACCACGCATCTCTATACTGAAAGTGGGGATCCCGGCCCGGTGAGCGAGCTTTGATTTATCCTTAAAAAATACCGCAGAATATCGATCGATGGGGGACACCCGCAGAATATCGATCGATGGGGGACACCAGAAATGATGACATAGCAGGGCGAGACCGTTCATGAACCTCCAACCATTCGGAGGGATCTGGCTCGGCATTAACTTATATGAGCTGCATACCCCATCGATGATCGGGGCATATGAAAGCCTCATACCATCGATCGAGAAGAAGCTGTCTGAAACAGCAAAGTAGCCTCCCATATTGCTACAAATCCGCTCGTTCTCTGCGGCCAACCTGGGTCCCCAGGATGAAGGGATATTATTTTTGATGACCGATCGGTTCAGTTCCCTTTCAGTCATCGTCGATTGGTCGCTCGGCGGCTTCTCGACGACTCGCCCGTCTATCTGGTCAATCATCGCCATTTCTTCATCTTTCTCTGCGTTCGGCGCTTCATTTCCCCTGCCTCCGGCGCCTCCATCGCTTCTGCCGCTATCTCAAGCGGCCCGACAATCTGTAAAGCACTTTCGGTGGCCAATTCCCGGTCGAAAGAGGAGGAGGAGGTGGCTTCATACCTAAGTCTAGATTCACTCCTAGGGCTAGTCGACGACATAGTTACTAAAAAGGAAGTTTAAAGGATGAGGAAAGGAGAGAGGACGTACCTAGTTCGATGACTGAGGTTTGGAATTTGGGTAGCGGTGAAAAGGAGATTCCGATGACTGCAAGCAAAGAAATGAAAAGTAGAGAGAGCAGAAGTTGGAGAACCAAATGCGCAGAAACGGTAGTGAAGGAAATTTCTTGATTCCAAGCGGTTATCGAACGGGCGCACCAATCGAAGTTGAACGCGTGGCAAAATCTGAGCCGTGTAAATTAGGGTTGTCAGATACCCTGAGCGGCACAGTAGTTGAAACGATACGCACGATCATAAAAGCAACACGAAAGGACAAGTAACACGAAAGGACGCTCCCTTTCAGATTTTGAAAATCAGTCATAGGACACGGGCCATAAGCAATGATTAAGCCCAGTGCTCTGACTAGGCATCGATGACGGATCGATCGGGCCTATCACGAGCTGTCATGCAGACGAGCTGCACGAACCCTATGTACTTTGTCGATCCTTCTCCCTGATCAGACTCGAGGAGTAGGGGGGCTTATGGTTGGGTCGGTCGTGCTAGGCCCAGGTCCAACCCTAGGATAGCGTGTGGGCCAATCAACCCATTCCCAAGATGTTGAGTTAAGCACGGCAGGTATTTACTATATAAATTCACTATCTCCTCATGATGCAGGTACGACTCTAATAACCCTGATATTCTCGGTTCTTAGACACAAAACTTACAACAGAAAGCTAACTTAAGCATCGGAGGGGCAAGCCGACGATCAAACCCCGGTGTATTTTTATTGTTTTGCAGGTATCTCCTGGTTGAAGTTAATCGAGATTAAGGATCCAAACAACGGCGCCCAGCTTCAACAGAATCAGACTGAACCAAATATTAATCTAAATTTCTTATACCAATAGAAAATTCAAATTTGAAGCCATATTCTTTATCAAGACTTACAACTCCTACCATAAAAAAAGAAATTAAGAAAAGCGAGAAAAAGAAAATGTACGGTTAAGTTTCAACCGTACATTTCTTTTCTCACAAACAAAAGTTAAAAAAAATGGTAACTTTATTTAAGAAGTGCTCCACTTAGCCTTCATCGCCACATCAGCAGAAATGGGTACCATCAGTGCAATTTTAACGAGTCCCGCAGAGGCCGCCCATCAACTAATCTCTGTTTAAAAAGACGTGCAGACATTCCAGTGAAGCATTTTACGATTTAGATCGCGATCCCGGTTCTTCCACTTGCCACTTTTGGACCTTTTTCTTTTTTTAATCTTTTGTCTTTGCTGAATCGGGTTGCTTGTAAGAGCTTTCAATTTTCCGTTTTTAGCACATAAGATGTTGGAAGTTGAGAAATAGATTCAATTGTACTGGTGAATGAAATATAAAGCAATTTATGCCAACCCTAAACAGGGAATCATCGCTCAACCTTTTGCATTTGACCTTTCCCAATTTCAATTCAACGCCCTCACTCTGCAACTGTATTGCCAATGCCAAACAAAAAGCTTTAGACATTCAGACTTCAATCATAAAGAGGGGGAAAAAAAAACATGCATCGGATACACTGCTGCGCTCTCGCTCTCTCTCGGCGACTTTCGAAACCCACCCACCACCCTCTGCTCCACATCCGCCTCCTCTTCTTGTTTGTCCCTACCTGAACAAGCTCACTTACGTACTTGTTTTAACTACACTGACCTCATTTTCCTCAAAACCTTAGATCAATGTCCTCTTACTCGATTCTCTGTGTGTTCACAGAGGATTTACTCGTCAAAATTTATGAAAAGCTGACTTGCGACTCGGATCGCAGCACGTGGCGACTCGTTTGCACAGATTTTCAACGGATAGACTTGCTTCATCGTAGAACGCTTCGTGTGCTCCGACTCGAGTTCCTCTTCACCCTTCTTCACAAGTTCACTTGCGTTGACAATCTGGACCTCTCTTTGTGTCCCCGCATTGACGACGTCATTGTGTCGTTGCTAGTTGGTCGTGAATCACAAGGGTGCTTATGGAAGGTGAAAACTTTAAACTTGAGCAGAACTGCGGGCCTGCGGTGGCCGGGGCTGGAGATTTTAATGAGGGAATGTCCGGCGTTGGAACGTGTCGATGTGTCGTTTTCTTGTGGGTTTGGTGATAGGGAAGCTGCTGCCTTGTCGTTCGCTGGAGGGTTGAAGGAACTGAGGATGGATAAGTGCTTAGGGGTGACTGATGTTGGGTTGGCGAAGATTGCTGTGGGGTGTGGAAGATTGGAAAGATTGAGTTTGAAGTGGTGCCTGGAAATTTCTGATCTGGGTATTGATCTGTTGTGCAAGAAATGTGTGAACTTGAGTTATCTTGACGTGTCTTATCTCAAGGTTTGTGAGTCAGTTTCCGTTTATCTCTGTATGTATATTCATGTGATTTGTTCGATTTGGTTCATGTGAATTGTGCTTGAGATTCATTATTGACTTGGATATGTACCTCTGTGGATTGATTTCAGGTTACAAATGAATCATTACGTTCCATTGCTACTTTGTCAAAGCTGGAGTTGCTGGCTATGGTGGGATGCCCTTTAGTGGACAATCTTGGGCTGCAGTTTCTTGAAAATGGAATCCCCTTACTACAAGTAATCATATTTTCTATGTGATATTGCACCTATTTACGTATATTTCAAAGAAATGAATTTAAATTTCATGGGACATGTATTTTCTAATGGGTACAGGAAATCGATCTATCTAGGTGCGATCGTGTCAGTTCACCCGGATTGATTTCTGTGATCAGGGGGCACAGAGGACTTGTGCGCTTCAATGCTGGTTACATCCTTTCGGTGAGTAAATCTTAACAAGATGATGTGTTTCAGTGTTAACTTTGTTCATTTGGTTTATCCAGAAAATTCAATCCTTGCATGCAGGAACTTTCCCCTACCCTTGTTCAATGTATGAAAGAGTTGGTGAATCTTAAGACAATTATAATTGACGGGGCTCTTGTTTCTGAAATTGGTTTTTGTACCATGAGCAGTTGTTGTAAGTCTTTGACAGAAATTGGGTTGACCAAATGCATGGGGGTTACCAATATAGGCATTGTGCAGCTACTTTCTGGGTGTGTCAATTTGAGGATCCTCAATTTGACGTGCTGTCGTTCCACAACTGATGCTGCAATCTCTGCTGTAGCCTACTCTTGTCGCAATCTTGTATGCTTGAAACTAGAGTCTTGCAACATGATCACTGAGAAAAGTCTTGAACAACTTGGAAAGTCTTGCTTGCTAATTGAAGAGCTTGATCTGACTGATTGTTGTGGAGTCAGTGACAAAGGTAAGCTTTGTGAAGTAGCCCAAGTTGCTCTACTGTTGAAGTAGCTCATTGATAACTCCGATATTCATTTCCTATTTGGGTAATGGAATTGCTTTTCTTTTTGTTTTATATTTTGGCTCAACTTGACTTACATGAAGCCTCTTTTTAATGCAGGACTTGAATATGTCTCTAAATGTTCAAGACTCTTATGCTTAAAATTAGGCCTTTGCACAAACATATCAAACAAAGGACTGTTACATATGTCGACTAATTGTTCAATGCTTCTTGAACTGGACCTATATCGGTAATTTGGACATATCAATCAAATGAAGGTTCTATTTTCATATATCAGTACATGAGAAGTTGCAAGCCTTCCTTATCTTTTAAATTGTGGATGCAGCTGTAAGGGTATTGCAGACGATGGCTTAGCTGCTTTAGCTAGTGGTTGCAAGAAGTTGAAAAAGCTGAACTTATCATATTGTGACAAGGTTACAGACATAGGGATGGTATATATTAGCCATATGGGTGTACTCTCTGATTTGGAGATGCGAGGGCTTACAGAAATCAGCAGTGCAGGCCTGACAGAACTTGCAGCTAGGTGTAAAAGTCTGACAACTTTGGATTTGAAACATTGCAAGAAAATTAATGATTTAGGGTTCTTGGCACTTGCGTATTACTTACAGAACTTGCGACAGGTATTGGTTTCTGATTTTGAGTGGTGTATAGGGTTTCTTTTGCTACAATATTATACCACCTTGTTTTTGGGGGAATTATGGGAAGTAATCTCAGAGTGCACATCCGGAAAGGGGAAGATGGAACACATTAGGAGTGGACATTACAAGAGTTGAGGGTGCACATCCAAAAAGTTTTCAATTACTGCAATTGCAATATGAAAAAACGCACCTTGTGCACTGAATCCTCATCTATTATCAAAAGAAGAGAAACAACCATGAAGGTCACCGGGATCATGGTTTTATATCTGCTAGAACCTGTGGAGGCATCGGCATATTATTCTTTGTTGATGTTATGCCTATAATGTTGACTTTTCCATTATATTATACCTTTAGAACACTTGAGAGCCACTGCAGATTCCTTTCTTAGTGTTTGATTGAATTTATAATTCACAAGATCCCAATGCAAGGAAAATCTATGAATGAGGTCTTGGATGCACAGCCATGGCTAGGTTCCATCATTTATCATTTGCACATTTACAAAATATGCAAATGACTTAATATGACAGTTCCTTCCAGGTTGTTCGATGGAGTCTATTAGTTATTTCTTTCTCTCTTGTCTTGGCTGTGAAAATCCTAACTTCAAATTAACCTTTCTAGAGAATAGTAGAGCTATATTCTTAATAGAGGTAAAATGAATATCAGTTTCTTTTATGTGATAGTGGATGCTGTCTTTCCATTATGCAATGTAAAGATTCCATTTGGTTTACCTGTTTCTTTGAGGTCATCTGAGATTGAATGGTTGGACCTCTATATAAGTTGTCTAACTCTGTAAATATCGGCAGGTAAACTTGAGCTATTGCACTGTCTCGGACATAGCATTATACATGGTGATGGGAAGTTTGAGAAGCTTACAAGACGCAAAACTGGTGCACCTTTGCAATGTTTCTGTCGAAGGATTTGAGTTAGCCCTCAGGGCTTTTTGTGGCAGGATCAAGAAAGTGAAGTTGGTAGCTGCTCTTAGGTTCATATTTTCCTCTGAAATACTTGAGCTTTTGCATGCCAGTGGTTGCAGAATCAGATGGGACTAGAGCTAAAACTATTACGACTTGGAAAGTACTTAATGATAATTTGGTTCTTTGGCAGATACATTGGTGGTAACTTGATTTTGTTTTTGTGCGTGTAGGCCTATGATTGGGTGAACTTGGAAATGATAATTAGATTTTGCATTTATGTTACAGTCTCAGTGGTAGAAATTTGTAAATGGTTGGAAGTCTTTCTTACAATTTGGGTTTATTACAGATTTTGTAGGAACTGAAGTGGAGCCTGTTTAGAGAAAGAAGTTGAGCGACATAAATGGAATTTGTGTTTCCACCCCAGATTTTCAAGAAGGCTAAATGGGCTCCGTTACTCTTTTCATTGATGTGGATATGTTAGGGCTCTCGTTTGGTCGTGCCACCAGGCCCTGGGCATATGGTAGTGATCATCAATTTTTAAACCTGCCTCACTTTGAAATAGGCTCAAGTTGCTCCAATTGCCAACCTTTGGGAAACAGAATCGAAATTGAGAAACTCGCCAATGGGATAAATGTGAACAGTTCGACCCTCCAGCGCCACAACCGTTGAAGCCAACTAGTTTATAGATGCATCCCATGTGCCGTGGAACAGCAAAGAATAATAGAAAAAGCAAACCATAACTTGGTCAATGTTCAAGAAACAGATCAAAGAATCTCTTCATATAAGGAAAACCTTGCTCATAAGAGAAAGCATAACTTGATCGATGTTCAAGGAAACGACTCAAAGAATCTCTTTTTCATATGTATATATATATATATTAATAATTCTTGCCCTTGAAAGAAAGCATAACTTGGTCAGTGTCCAAGGAAACGGATCAAAGAATCTTTAGTTCTCAAAAGCTTTAACTTTCTTACAATCAATGCCATTCGTTCACTATGGTATATAGAAAACACAAACGTGCGTGCTCTCTCCTTCCCGTCAGCATTTGAAACATGGCATTGCCCTTTTTTTTTATAATTGTAATCCTTCTTCCTTCTTTCCAAGCTTTATCCTATGTCAACTCTGCAAATAAGAAAACTTTTACCACAGAATCACTGATAAATCAAGTTTGCATGGGTGTCGAAAATCAGGGTTCATGCTCGTTAAACTTGAAATCCCAACTATCAACCGAAGCCTCTCATAATGCAACTTCAATCTTGAGTGCATCCCTCAAGACCACGCTCAATGAAGCCAGGAAAACCATTGACATGATTACAGGGTTCAGTTCTTTATCTGTGAGTTACCGTGAACAAATAGCTATGGAGGATTGTAAAGAACTCCTGGATTTCTCAGTCTCCGAGTTGGCTTGGTCCTTAGCTGAGATGAAGGAAATCAGAGCAGGTTCTACAAATGTTCACTGCCAAGGAAATTTGAAAGCTTGGCTCAGTGCTGCCCTGGGCAACCAAGATACCTGTCTTGAAGGCTTTGAGGGAACAGACCGTCGTCTTCAGAAGTTTATCGAAGGAAGCTTAAAGCAAGTTAATCAGTTAATTAGCAATGTATTAGGTATCTATACTCAATTACACAGCCTACCCTTCAAGCTTCCAAAAAATTCCACCAAAAAATTTTCAAGTTCAGGAAGTCCAAAATGGCTGACAGAAGATGATAAAGAGCTTCTAAAAGCTAGTTCACTTGGTGTGCACTCCGACGCTATTGTAGCTTTGGATGGAAGTGGTCATTACTCTAGTATTGCAGAGGCGATCTATGCAGCTCCGAGTCATGGTAACAGAAGACACATTATATATGTGAAGAAGGGTGTTTACAGAGAAAATATCGACATGAAAAAGAAGAAAACCAATATCATGCTTGTAGGAGATGGCATTGGTCAGACGGTGGTGACAGGTGCTCGCCACTTCGGACAAGGATATACTACATTTAGAACTGCTACTGTTGGTTAGTACTTGAACACGCACCATCTTTGCTGCATGTTTTGAATTTTGAGCTTATTGCTAACATGATTTAATGGATTTCATTATTGCAGCGGTCTCTGGGAAAGGATTCATAGCAAGAGATTTGACGTTTCGAAACACCGCTGGGCCCCAAAACCATCAAGCTGTTGCTCTTCGAGTAGACTCGGACCAATCTGTCTTCTACAGGTGCAGTATGGAGGGATACCAGGACACACTTTACGCTCACTCTCTTCGCCAATTCTATCGAGAATGTGAAATCTATGGCACAATTGATTACATATTCGGAAATGGTGCAGCAGTTTTTCAGAACTGCAAAATCTTCACGAGAGTTCCTCTCCCACTCCAGAAGGTGACAATCACGGCACAAGGCAGGAAAGACCCACATCAGAGCACAGGGTTTTCCATACAAAATAGCTATATTTACGCTACACAACCAACGTACTTGGGCAGACCATGGAAACAATATTCAAGGACTGTTTTCATGAACACGTACATGAGTGGTTTGGTTCAACCTAGAGGGTGGCTTGAGTGGTATGGTGACTTTGCATTGAGCACATTGTGGTATGGTGAGTACAGGAACTATGGCCCTGGTGCGTTACTTTCTAGGAGGGTCAAGTGGCCAGGTTATCACATAATTCAAGATGCTGCCACTGCCAAGTTCTTTACGGTCGGACGGTTCATTGATGGCATGTCATGGTTGCCGGCCACGGGTATACGATTCACCGCCGGTTTGACCAACTAGTCTTGCAAACTTATATTAGTCATGCAGCTATCCTTGTGCTCTTCAAGAAGTGTCCGATATTTGTAGATATGCAGATTTATAGTTTGCTAGCAGGTGAATATTCTTGTGATATTTATATTTCTATAATAATATGTGATATTAAGTCAATCTAATTTATACATATAATATTTCATATTCGATAATCAAACGTCTTTTTATTAGATAAGAACGTAACTTAGTATATTTTAAATATATGTATCTGAAATTATATATACTTAAGACAATTTGGGAAAAAAATGAATTTTACAATAATTAACATTTCAGCTCAAGGGGAATTATTATAAGCCGGAACTAATAATAAAAATATGAAAATTATGTATCGTGAAGATAATATAAAAAAGGTAAGGTCCTCTTTGTTTTCACTCTATTTTTTATCATTTGTAAAAATTTTAAAAGCTGGTTATTATTTTTGTTTTCCTTCTTTATAATTTAATTTATCATTAAATGAATATATATATTAATTAATTATTATAAATATGATTATGGCTGGAGAGAAAGTAACAATATGAACTTGCAGATGTGTTGTCCACGACTGAAGCTAGAAGAAGTTTAATATTAATTATTAATAAGAATTATGATTAACATAGTTTAACAATCTAATTTATTTCAAATTTCTTTTTTTGAAAAAAGAAATGATCAAATTTGATAATTATTTAATAAATAATTTAATTTTAAAATATATTTAAATAAAATTTAAGTAAAATTTATTTTAATGATTAAAATGTATAAATACATAAATATTAGTTTATAAATAATTTTACAAATTTAACTATTTATTTTTCATAAAATTTAATAAAACTTTTACTAATATTTATTCATAACTATTATATAAGAAATTGTAATTTTTATTTACTTAATTAATCCATAAAATTAATTTACCTCTAGGTTTTATTAATATTTTATCATTTTATTTTTATTGTAAAGTTTAAAGATTGCATTAACTAAATAAATTATTGTTAATTACAATGAAAAAAAGATGAGTAAATAACCAAAGTAATAAAGAGAAGCCAATCTTGTACTACAAACAATGTTGCAAATATCATACCGAACTTAATACCGAATTGAGTTCTGGTATGATACTATATCGGTATCGGTCAATACCAAGTATTATTTCAGGTAATTTTTAAATTTATAAAAAAGTTCCTAAATTTTTCTAAAAATTACAAAATAGTCCATTGTTATAATGTACAGTTATAATGTATATTTTTAACTTTGTCTCTAAAAATCAAAATAATAAATAATAATCAAAATTAACATGAAATAACAATAATTTTTAGATATTTCACATATAAATAATAACCACAATTTATATGAAAAAGACAATCATTATCATGCAAATATATAATTAAGAACGATATAAAGTATTTAAAATATTACAACTTCAATTTTCATTATATAATAAATAATAATTACATCAAAATATCCAATAAAGAGAATAATAAATATCCTTAACTTTCAAATTATTATAATTTACAACAAGAGTTCGTGATAAGGAAACAACCAAGTAGAATTGAAACATGAAACAAAAACATATATTATTTAATTTACTATCAATTATATTTAATTAATTAAAATTAATTATTACTAAAATTATA
>JAOSBK010000006.1:21025708-21040226 GCA_027568895.1 Erythroxylum shatona
ATTTTTATTTATAATTTATATATTTTAAAATATTTTAATTTTAAATTATATTTATCAATAATTATTAATTTAATCATAAAAACTAAGTTATTTATAATTCTTGTTAATAATTAATAATTAAATATATAATATATTATATTAATATTAAACAATTAAATAATTTAATATTAAATAAAAAGTATTAAATTGATTAATTTTTAATTAGTAAAAAATTAATTTATAAAAAATAGAAAAATTAAAAATTGAAAGAAACAAAACCAAAAGTAAAAACTAACAGTTCCTGTAAGAGTAAAGGCTATCTTCTTAGTCTGATATCAGGGCCTAACAATCCATTTCTTTTGGTGCATCAGATCTATCTCAAACTCCAAGTAGGACGATCCAAACGCAAAAGTCAAGTAATCAAAGTTGTGAATTGGTGCGGAATTGAGTTTTGATACGGTATTATATTGATACTGGTCAATATTGGATACTATTTTAGGTTATTTTTAAAATTTATAAAATTGTCTCTGAATTTTTTAAAATTTATAAAATAGTTAGTTGTCATACTGTACAATTATATTGTATATTTTTAACCTCATCTCTAAAAATTAGAATAAAAATAAGAAATAGCAATAATTTGTAGATATTTCACATATAAATAATAACTACAATTTATATAAAAAAGATCATCACTATCATACAAATATAAAATTAAGAACACTATAAAGTATTTAAAATATTACAATTTCAAATTTCATTATATAATAAATAATAATTACACCAAAATATCTAATAATAATAATAATAATAATAATAATAATAATAATAATAATAATAATAATAAATATCATTAACTCTGAAATTATTATAATTTACAACAAGAGTTCGTGATACGGAAACAATCAAGTAGAATTGAAACATGAAACAAAAATATATATTATTTAATTTAGTATCAATTAAATATATTATAGAATTAATTAATTAAAATTAATTATTACTAAAATTATAAATTTCTTAATTTAATTTTATTTATAAAATTAATTTAATAATTATCAATAAATATAATTAAATTTAAACTATTTTCAAAAAATATATATTTCAAATAAAATTTGATTTAATAATTAAAAATATATAAAATAAATACTAGTTTATAAATAATAATTTTTAAATATTTTATTTTAAAAATTAATACTTTGTTAATAAATATTATATAAAAGATTAAAATAAATTTAAATAAAATATTTTATTTTATTTTTATTTAATGTATAATTATTATTAGTAATAAAATATTTATTTTATTTTTAAAAATAAAAATTAAAAAATCACAATAAAAGTTTAACTAAATAACAAATTAAAAAAGCTTTGAAAAAAAAAGAAAAGGTGGGAAGGCAGGAGTTAAATTTAAAAAAAAATTGAAAATTTTGTAACTTAGTACCTATATTTTTCAAAATTTTTGGTATTGACCATTATTATAAATATCGGTCGGTATCAGAGGAAATAATCCGATACTGACTAGTATTTATATCCAATACATATGTACCCCTATTTCATACCGTTGTTGGTAATGAACGAAATTCAAAATCATGACTACAACTCCTAGAAACAAACTTACTCTTTTTTAAGTTAAATATTTCATTCACGAGGAAAACGTCTGCATATAAATTAGGCATTAACCATGTGTAATGCCTAAAACTCCAAAACAAATATATTTTCTAATAAAACAAGTTGAGTGAGACCATTATCTAAGGCTACGTTTGATTGAATTTAATGTTTTTAATGGAATGAAATGGAATCAAGGTCGTTCCTAAAGTTTGATAGACCCTGGGTAAAGGAAAAGAAGTCTCAATAAATTGGCAAATATAAACATGTAAACTTTTAAAGCATATTTTTATTTATTAAAATTTAATATCGATACATAAGTAACTCAATTTATAAGTCTACATACTCAACAAAATATTAAATGATTATAACATCAGCTAATAATATCTTACAAATGTCAGTGACAATAAAATCACTAAAAATAGTAACAATAACAACAAAATAACAATAATAGCAATCGAATAACAATATTAGATTGCAAAACACTAAGAGATTGCATTAACAAACACACAAATGATCATGCTTTATGAAAATTTTTTCCATGCATTTATAGATGCAAAATCATTAATAATATTATCAAGATCAATATTGAACAACATAACCTTCTCGATACATAACATAACAAAACTATTCAACATTTCTTATGACATTGATGACCTCAAGTAAGTTTTCAATAATTTTAATTTTGGAAAACTTCTCTTAACTGATGCTACAATCACATATATAGTCAATAAAATTCGATAAGCAATTGAAACATTTGGATAACAATCTACAGCTTTAATAAATTCTAAGATTTCAACTAATGACATTATCTCCTTTGGGAAAGTCATTTGCAACACTTTTAATTTAGAAAAAATCATCTAAATCTACATCTAACACATTATCATGAGAAAAAGTTGTTGTAAAATTAGTGCAACATTCGCTTAATTGGTTATCATCCAATGACCTCAACTTCTTTGAATCAAATAAGAATCCAAAAATATTTTCAACTAACATTAATTGTTCAAATATATTCTTCAACGAAGTAACTGCCATATCCACAACAACTAGAAAGTAATTACCTCTGAAAGAATTCTCAGCTTGTTGTGTTTCTCCATTGTTATCAATTTCATCAAATTGTTTTTTCTTAATAATACAACATCTAGCTGAAAATGTAGGCTCTACTTTCATCTCATGTGCAAGACTTTTGACAATATTCATACTAGAGCAAACCCTTCATCTCTGTATTTCTCAAAAAATACTATCACTCCTTCTAAATGCTTTAAGGTAGCATCATGTAGATTTAGACTGTAACTTTTTACTTACCATGTTAATAGCAAATAAAATATCATACCAAATAACCATACCAAGTAAAAACTCAAAACTTTCAAGTACATTAACCAAACTCTCAAAGCCAATCTTTTTTTAGGAGCTTGAAATCTAATAGTTTTAACACTGTTTATTCAAGTCTCCTAACAAGTGTTGGCCAATGATTTCATGGTTAAGCTGAAAAATTATCAAGTAGAACCTTCTGTCTTTTAAGAGAACTTGAAAATATTGCATATATGCGTTGCATAGCTCCAAAAAATAAAATAACTTTAACACAAAAATATGCCTTATCACTAAGAGTAAGATTAAGATTATGACAAACACATGACATATATAATGCTTTAGGATTTATTTCAAATAATCATTTTTGAATCCCTTAGTGTTTTCCATCCATATTATAACCATTGTCATAACCTTGAGCCCTCACATTATAAACATTAAGATCAAGAGACTTAAATGCATTCAATAATTCATTTAAAAGTCCCCATCCAGACATGTCATCTATCTTCAAGAACTCTAAAAATTATTCCTCTATTTTTATTTTTTATTTTGCATGTTCACACATCGTACTAACAAACTCATTTGTTCTTGATGAGTCATATCTGGGATACAATAAAGAATGATAGAAAAGTATTTCACCTCTTTAATGATCCTTATGATAAAACTTTTAACACTATGGACCAACAAAGAAATCAATTCATTTTGAATTTTGTGACCAAGATAATGATGATGAATTTCATGATTTTGAATACTTCTAACATGATCTTGCATTATTACATCAAATCCTACAATAATCTCAATCAATCCTAAAAAATTACCGCTACTATCCTAGTAAAGTTTCTCATTGGATCCTCGAAAAGCCAAATTATATTTAGTAAGATATTTCACAACAGAAACTATTCTTATCAAAACTTCTTTTCATAGTTCTTTCTCCATTACAATTTCTTGTTGCAAATCTTTATCAACTATTTAATTTTAGCTCAATCTTACTCTTAATTCATTTCAAGTTATCATATTATTCATATGCTCAATACAATTCTCATGTTCTTTGAGTCTCTCACTAGGATGCTTCTAATTTCTAAATCCATCATTTACTAATGCACTTTGTTTGCTATTAAATTTAAACAACTTATAACAAAAACAATATACTTTATCTATATATTTAGAATCAACCAATTATTTTCTATCGCTAATCCTCCATCACTCAAATTTCTATAATAATGAGAATAAGAAAAATGTTGAGAGGTATTGTCTAAAGGAAACACAAGATTCAATTCTCTAACAACCCCTTTTCAACTAAAATGTCCCTTGCTTTATTATCAAAATTATCTCAATTTCTAGGACCATAAATATCCAATATAGGCTTACTTGCTCATCTGCCTTTAAATTTTCTAAAGTGGACGCATTTAATACATGATCGTGCTCATTCAAAATCTAATATCCTCATGAACATGAATCTCATCACTTAAATTTTCTTTATGTTGTTCAAAACTATCTTTACTAATTCCTCATAATTCTCACCAGAAGAGCCTACTCTTTTAATAAATTTATTAATTGCTCCTTTTTGGGATTCTATTAAATATTCCACTTGTTTTCTTTTTTTTTTCCCTTTTTTATCTTCCAAACAAATGCTTTTTAGGCAATATAATATAAACTAATTAGAACACAATTAGACTAGAAAAAGAACAAAAGCACTTGTATGGAAGTGGAAAAAGTATGTAAGAATAACAGAACACCAATAGCTTGACAATATATATCATAAAGATATATCAATGGTATTATATATGTGATAGAGGAAAAAATAAAGAGCAAATTTTAATGATATGGAAACACTAATTTCTAAAAAATACAAGACATTAACATACTTGGAAGTAAATTATATTATAATTTATTAACTATTTTGACTTTTAACTATTCTAAGTTGAAGCCAATTATTATCCTATTTTGCAAGTTGTAGAAATGGTTGAATATTATTTTGTCAAGCAACTAGATAAAGGTTAAGATTATTAATAATTTTTATTAAATTTTAAGTAATAAAAAAATTTCTTTTATGGTAATTAACATATGGTAAATGTAGTATATCATATCAACTAGTTACGGTATTATTTAATTATCAAATACATTTTATTATATTTTATTAAATTTTAAGTGATGAATTTTTTTATGGGAATTAACATAGTTGTAAATGTAGTATTATCAACTATTTATGGTATTATTTAATTTTCAAATAACGAAGCTTTTAAATTATATCACCGTCAGACACAAATATTAATATATATATTATATCTGACCATGGGAAGGCGATACTCGTTTTATTCCATTGTTGAAAATGATCAACACGGTAGGGTTACAATTTTAACCTACAAGAAGGCACAAGCACAAACATGAAAACATTTACAGAAAAGAACTCCCTAAATCACGATCTTAAAAATCTTAAATACTATTTTGAATACTTCTACTATTTTCTATTTTTATCTTTGTTCTAATGATTAAGAATATTATTTATATTTTTAATTACTATATTATAATTATTCATACATTAACTTATCAAATCCTCAAATTTGAATTTATTCATATTATTACTAAACTTATGTGAACCTCTATAAGAACACAAATCTAACAATTATTATGATAATTGTGGCAAAGTATAATGAAAATTGCAATTACAAAACTTAAATTATTTATTAACGTTTAATGATATTTTTTATAAATAATAAGTGATCTAAAAATATAAAAGGAGAAACACAAGTAAAAACAATATCATTTAATATTAATGTTCTGATTCAAAATGCTAATATAGTATCCACGCAAATGGCAGATTACAAATTAATTATGATATATTTAAATATTTAATAAGCTAAAAATACATAAAAAAATATAAACACTTTACCTTTAAATTATCATTCAGAACTTAAAAGTCATCACCGTGAAAATCTTTTGCTATAAATTTTGAGTTGGAGTATCTTAGATTCATATGTTGATGGACATAAAAAAATTAGAGTCTAAGATGCTTCAAATGAATTTATAAGAAGCTAAAAAGTTAACGTTATTTTGGAAGCTAAAAAGATTACGTAGTATTATGAAAAGTATCTCCACCCAAAATTGTTTCATTCCTTCTCTGCAACCATTAATTAGCAATTAATGCTCTTCAACAATTAAAAGAGAGTTAACGTTAGTTTGGAAGTTGAAAGATTAGGTAGTTTTCATGATCTCCACCCAAAATTGTTTCATTCATTCTCTGCAACCATTAAGTAGCATTTAATGCTCTTCATCAACTAAAAGAAAGTTGGAAGGTTACTAAACTAAGAACCTTAATGCGGTGGGGTGACTAATAGAATGTAAACGAATGTAATATTAGAAAATTGTAGTTTGGGAGGGATGGAAGAGTCATAATGTAATATAGTGAAATGTTGTTTGAGAGATGGATGAAATGAAATATAATGTATGTATAATAATAATGAATAACTATTCTACCCTTGATAGAACAAAACATATGTTAATAGGGTTGTTATTAGGGTTGAGCATATAATTGGTATTATAAAAAATTATTAAGGGTATATCAAGTAATACATATTTATCATTTTATATGTCATCCTAAATTTTCCAAATCGGAGGTAACTCATTTTTATTATTTAGGATGGAATGAGATATAAAGTGAAACCCTCCCTTCCATCCTGTTCTATTCCATTATAAACCCTCTTCCTAAACGATGGAATAATGTTACATTCCATTTCATTACTAACCGCCCTACCAAACATAGCCTAAATTCAACAATTAACTCTAAAGGACATCTGTCCTAAGGAATATTTTAAAAACTGAACTGGAAGTAAAATTTGTAATAACCCAAGAGGTTTAAGGTTTAAAATGTTCAACCGGTATTAGGCCATCATAAAATCAGTTAAACATTGAATAAAATTGAAGAATTTAAAATATGCTTTAAAGAGATTATCCTTACCCATCGAAGATTTTAAAGTTTAATTAAAAAAGAGATTATTAAATGAAAAATAATTGATTTATTTTGGTTTATAGGATTTTATTAATTTAAGAAAATCAACTAGTTAATTAATAAATTGATAGAGTTTTAACAACAGGATTTATTAAAGTAAATTAAGCTGAAAAGTTGAAAACTAAGCCAAAAAGGTGATCTGTTTAAGGTTTTTATGGTTAAATCGATCAAATCAGATGAGTTTTTTAATCATTAGTCCTAAGCACATATTGTAAGTGGACTATAGGTTTCATTCCTAAAGATATGATTGCTATTACTTAAATGTTCTTAAAGTATCTCTGTGCATGCTTCAATTGGAGCTTAAATTAGAATCCTAGAATTGTTGTGGAAAGTGGCAAACAAAGGATAACCATGCTAACTAATTGCTACTATGGCGAGTCTACTGAGGATAGCTCCTCTACACAGGTAAATTTTCTTCTCAATAATGCTCTAAGCATTATTGACAATGGGAAAAGACTCTACATGCATGAATAAATTGCTCTTTTTGTTAATTTATCAATTGCATCTTGCTATGCTTCCTGACTTTACCTTGTGAAAGAGAGTTGATTTCGTACTACTAAGAGGGTCTGAGATAAGTCCCTTTTTATATGTTGAATAACCTCCTAACTTAATCTCTTGTTCTTCCATTGTGTTGTTACTATTCCAAGGCATCTTAATAGAAGTTAAAACGTTAAAGGATTTTTCATCTAGCTCATCATCATTTTTTTTGACTTTATATATGAGTTGTTCAATTTAGGTTGTTAACAATTATAAAATTAATGTCTACTCTCTAAGTAAAGTAACAGTCTCTCTTAATAGTTGCTCCTTATCCTTTCTTTTGCCTTATGTATCCTTAAATTATGTTCATTCCACATTTCATAAACCACTCTTCTAAAAGGAAACTTGAATTTTATAGATAACTACCTACTACTCCACTATTTGTTTATTATAAATCTCTCCATTTTATAGGTGAGAGGTGTGAATTATAATGTATGTTATAGGTGCTAGAGTGTGTTTTTAATGTTTTCTTAAAGGAAAATCATGTGTTTAGGACTTTGATTTATGTTCTTATTAGTGTTTTAATGTGTTTTGATTAATTAATTGTTATTGAAGGCAAGATTTAGATATTAATTATATATTTTAGAGATTGTTTGATGTGTTTGGTGATGAGCAAAGACATAAAAAGTGAAGAACATACAAAGAAAAGTTGGAGTAACAAGTCTAGCATGATCATGCATAAGGAAACAATAGATTATGCACAATCATGCCAGAGAATTGGAGTAGTGTTGTGCACAATTGTGCAAGGTATTTTCCAGGATGTGAGTTTTTTTAATGCTTTTGAATTTTCAAGGCTAGTTTTGGAAGATATACATGTGGAAAAACCTAGATAGAACACTAGAAGACTCAAGAGTATATAAAGAAGAGAAAAACATCACTTAACAATTATATAAAAATAATTAAAGGAGATCATAAATGAAAAATTCTCAAAAACAAGACCGCATATTTTCCAGCTCGAGAAGACATCCAGATTCAATTCTCTTTTTTTTTTTTTTTTTTGTTGGTGTTGTTGAATATTAATGATGATTTAATAGTTATATAGAGTTACATCTATGGATTGCTAAATTCCTTTTTAAGAATTACTCTTAATTTATTTATTAAACTTTATATTATTGATTTAATGAAATATGATTGTGATGTTTATTGTTTTATATTCAATTTAATTCGAGAGATTAGATTGGATTATTTTTGTTATGATGCGCGGTGAGATTTGGTACCTCAATAGAATTATGAGCATCAAACTAATAGGAAATTGAAGAGAGATCTTAATTATTTATTAGTTATCCATAGGATTGCTTCAAATTCAGTTACATAGTTAGAAAGAGTTTTGATAGATTGAGAGATCACAATTCAATTTTTATCTATTTTAATTGGGATTACTTGATTAAATTTTGAGGGAGTGTAATCATAATCATTGGATATCTGGGATCAAGCATGATTAAATCAAGAAGGTAAAGTGAAAAAATAAGGATAGAAGTAATTTCTAGTTTTCATTATTAATAAATCAATCAATTTTACTACTACTTAATTTACTATTTAGTTAATAATTATTTGTTTTTAGTTTAATTCTTAGTTAATTATCTTATTGTTTACCTTTAAAAAAGTTTACAAGAATTTTCAAGTGACTATTACAATCCTAGTGGGATGACATCTTTTATATTATAAAATACAATATGTATACTTGTCGTAAAAAAAGTTTTCAATTAAAACTTCAACAAGTTTTTGGCACTATTAGTGGAGATTTGTTTTGTAGCATTTACTACAGTTCAGGTTACCTTGATTTAAGGGTTTTAACACTTTTCTTGTGTGATTGTAGCTATATAAACATAGTATCTACAAGGAGCTTGAGTAAAGTAAAGGATACACAAGTTTTTGACATTAATAAGTAAGAAAGGGGATTTGAAAAGTGAGACGATAAGAAGCAATAGAAAGAACAATGGCAAAGGAATGGAATTAAGGGGAATAGCAAAAAAAAACCCTTATGGGCTTCATAAGGTTAGGGTTAAATGTCAATTAACAAGGAATAACGAGATTACCAGTGCAGGCTAACACATTCTAAATAAAACCAACACTACTTAATATGTTGCAAACTAACATGTAATTTTATGGACCGACCAATGAGAATCCTAAAACTCATTTGGCCAACTTCTTGGAGATTTTTGACATGTTTTGATAATATAGGCTATCAAAATATGCAGCCAAGATGAGGCTATTTCCTTTTACACTTAAAGATAGAGCCAAGACATGGTTGAACTCTCTCAACCAAGAGAACATCATAATATGGCAGGAGTTGGTGCAAGTTTTGGTTAAATATTTTCCTCTAACGAAGACCACTAAGCTCATAAAGGAGATCACTAATTTCCAATAAAATAAGGGGGAGTCATTCTATAAAGCATAAGAGGGATTTTAAGAGTTGGAATGGAGCTACTTATATCATAACTTGCCAAAAGATTTCCTTCTACAAAAGTTATATAATGGTGTGAATCCACCTACGCATGGCATTATAGATGCAGCAACTGGTGGTTCATTAATGAGGACAATAGTGGAAGTCGTACATGATTTGTTAAAAGAGATGGCAAGAAATAACTATCTATAAACATTAGAGAGGAGTAAACAATAACCAACCTTTTAAGATGAAAGGGGAGTGGATTCAGTGACAATAATTACGGGTTAAAGTAGCAAACTTGGCCACACAATTGAACAACCTAAAAGCCACTTCTTCCAGCCCACTCTAGGCAATTTAGCATGAATGTGAATTATATGGATGAGAAAGTCATGCCTTAATAGATTTCTTCCTAGTGGAAAACAACAACATGAGGCAGCTCAAGTTCATAGGAGTATAATATATTTGGGGAGGTAATAATCCATATTCTAATACTTATAATCATGGGTGCAAAAATCGCTCAAAATTTTCTTGTTCTAACAATGAAAGGAATCCAATCAGAGCCCAAGGCCTACTAGGACTTTAACAAGATAAGCTTAGTTCTTTGGAATCAAAAATGGAAAAACTGATGGATGTTTTGAATTCCAAGTTTATAAGCCAAAATGAGAACCAAAAGAGGTTGGAATCTAAATTTGACCAAATTATAAAGAATCATGCTTCTTCCATCTATAATTTAGAGTTTCAAGTGGACCAATTAGCTAATACATTGTCTACACGATGTGTAGGGAATCTTCTAAGAAACACAGAGTCTAATCTAAAGGAGTAATTAAAGGCCATCACATTTATAAGTAAAAGCAAGTTAAAAAGAACCAACCAAGATGAAGTTTGAACCCAAACCAATATAAGCTAAGAGAAGGAGGACAAGAAAGAAGATAAGAAAGAGGAAACTCCTTATGTCCCTCCCACTCCATATCCACTAAAGATTCTATTTCCATAAAGGATGTAGAGGAATCAAATGGATCTGTAAATTGCAAAGGTTGTGAAGAAGTTAAAGAAACTATAACTTAATTTGTCTTTGTGGAAGATATAGAGAGCATACCTAAGTATGTGAAGTTCCTCAAAGACATCTTATTGAACAAGTGGAATTGGGAGGACAACCAAACGATCTCCTTGATTGAAAGTTGGAACTCTATAATTACTAGCCACATGCCTTCAAAATTAAAAGACCCAGGGAGTTTCCCTTGTGTTGTTGATAATTTAGAATTTGCTCAATGTTTAATTTGGAGTTTCAAGTGGACCAATAAACATAGAGTCTAATATAAAGGAGTAATTGAAGGCCATCACATTTAAAATTAAAAGCAAGTTACAAAGAACCAACCAAGATGAGTTTGAACTCAAACCAATGTAAGTTAAGAGAAGGAGGACAAGAAAGAAGAAAAGAAAGAGGAAACTCCTTATATCCCTTCCCCTCCATATGCACTAAAGATTATATTTCCATAAAGGATGCAGAAGAATCAAATGGATTTGTAAATTGCAAAGGTTGTGAAAAAGTTAAAGAAACTATAACTTAATTTATCTTTGTGGAAGATTTAGAGAGCATACCTAAGTATGTGAAGTTCCTCAAAGATATTTTATTGAACAAATGGACTTAAGAGGACATCCAAACGGTCTACTTGATTGAAAATTGTAACTCCATAATTACTAGGCACAGGCCTTCAAAATTAAAGGACTTATGGAGTTTCACTATACCTTGTGTTATTGATAATTTAGAATTTGCTCAATGTTTATGTGACTTAGATGCAAGTATTAATCTTATGTCTTTGTCAATTTCTAGGGAATTGGGGCTAGGAGATGTGAACCTGACTTCTATTCTTATCTAGTTGGAGGCCCAATCCATAAAGAAATAGTTTGGCGTGGTGGAGGATGTGCTGGTAAAAGTGGGCAAGTTTATTATTTTTGTAGATTTTATAGTGTTGGACTTTGAGAGGATCAAACTTGTTCATTAATTCTTAGAAGATCGTTTATGAATATAGGAAGAGGCTTGGTGCATGTCTATGAAGGGAACCTCATTTTTCAGATTGTTGATGAGTAAGTTGAATTTAACATGAATAACTTATTGAAGAATTTAAAGGACAATAACTTTTGCATGAAGATTGATATAGTAGATGACTAGATAAAAGAGCAGGAGGAGTACAATACAATGGACATGTGTGTTAGGGAAGTAGAAGATGAAGGAGAACTAGGAAAGGAGTAGTTGGGTGATCCACTGAAGGTATAGCTCTTGGTGATAACAAAAGCACCCTTGATACCCACCATTGACAAACCATGCTTTTTAGAGTCGAAAACTAATAGAGAATAAGAAAACAGAGTGGTAGAGACAATTAGAAAGTGAGTGAGAGTCATAGGACATAAAATTTTGGACATAAAAAGCATAAGTCCTCATATGAAGGTGCATAGGACCTACACATTCAAAAGAGGAGTTGGTAAAAATAATCAAACTAAAATGGTCAAGCTAAGGACCTTAAAATTAACATGTTATGTGTGTGTTAGGTTTTTTGTGATTTTGTTCTTCATAGTGCATTATTATTTTTATGCTTTTATGTTTATTTTGAAGTGAGTTTGATTGATGAATGTTCATAATTTGAAATGTGTAAAATCATCATCATCACACCCAGTCTGAAATCCCGCAGTGAAGCGGAGTCTGGGAAGGTATGACAGTACGCAACCTTACCCCTACATAGTAGAGAGGCTGTTTCCAGTAAACCCACATGCAGATGTGACATGCTAAATAATGATGCAGGACACAGAAGAAATAAGTAAAAACTAGCACGCCGAATAATGTGTAAAATGGTTACAAAAAATATCCAGGAGGTTCCATGATAGCATGGTTGCATGGTCGTGCAATTTTAGAGGAGCAACTTATTGACACAGTTATGCATCCTACTAGCACGGTTGCATAATCATAATTTTGGAGGAGCAACCCACTGGCACAATCGTGCATCCCATTTTGCAAGAATTTTTTTACCAATTCTCTCCTACATTTTTGGTATTTTTGTACTTATTTTGTTTTTTTTTAACAAGATGGCATTGAGAGTTAAGCAATTTGCTTGGAAGTCTAAACTCAAAGGAAAAAAAGGTATCCAGAAGTGGTGAACAAGATTTGGCGGTTGATTTTGGCTTTTTTTTTCAATATTTTCAAAAGAAGAAGGTGAGACATTTCTTAAACTTCAATCTAAATATATTGCAACACCTAGATGTTTTGATTTTGAAATTATGGAAGATTTGAGTTTGAAAGCAAAATTTTAGTTTTTAAGTGCCAGAATTCATTGGGATAAGGACATTTATTGTGATTATATTGTTTATGAAGAATTAACTCTTGAATTTTACTATACATTAAGCTTTGAACTGAACAAGTTAGATAATTTTTTGTTTGATTAAAGGACAACCATTTAATATGGATTATTTTATTATGGAGGAAATATTTGGTTTTTCTAATTAAAAATTACTGAAATGCACAATGATTTTCATTCCACTTCTTATTGGACTAAATTGACTAGGTTGAATGTGTTTGAACCACATAATGCACTAAACAATGTTATACGGAGTTCGAAACACTAGTTACTCTATAAATTTATGTGTCACATAGTTTACAAAAAGTTAAAGTAACAAATGTTCCAACAAGGATTTGTTTTTACTCTGGTGTATGGATGATAAATTTAATATTTGTCATATCAACCATATTTTTCACATTATAGTTACTTCGCTTGCAAACAAAAATAACTATTTAGGCATAGAATATTTAGTTACTACTTTGGCTCATTTTCGTGGTGTTGATTTAGATAGACTAAACCATGTTTTTTCGAAGAAATTAAATAACACTCACTTGTGGAGGGTTAAGATCTTGGAGTCCCATGGTATCGAGCTCTGGGATCCCAACTCTAAATTAAAAGTTAAGAACAGGGCATGACAGGAGAGCTCTAGTTCGGCACTACCACGACATCACTAACTGGTATCATCCAGTGAAGAGTTGAAAGAAGAAGAAGAAGAAGTCTAGGATATGGTGCTCAACAAACTTGAAGAGAACAACAAGCGCCTAGAGGGACGCATGAATGCCTTGGAGAAAAAATTAAAGGAGGTAATGCAACATCAACATGACCAACCTAAGAGATTACATAAGTTCTTTTCAGTGTAAGGCATCCATGTTCTGACTCCTACTCTATTACCACCATAATGTCCATGAGTATTCTTGCCTTTGTTTTCTATTTCTTTTTAACTTTAATTGTTTTACTAACTTATATTTGCTTATGTCTTGGCATGTTTTTCACATTAAGAATAATGTGTTGTTCAAGAGTGAAATATATATGAAAATGCATATCATTTGTGTGAGATTTGCATTATGATAGTTTTTGATTAAGTTAGCATTGTTTAATCATTTTCTGCATGATGTGTACATTTGTGAATGTGGCAATGACATAAATTGAAAGGAATTAGCTTATGTATGGTGTAGCATCCCGTTACTAATGCGATGGGCATAGTGGTACGGGTAGAGCTGTTAGTGCATAATTTGTGAAAGCATGCTCTGTGGCCTCTGATTATAGAGAGATAGATCATTTTGCACATGCATACGCTTAGTGACATGCATTCATGATTGTTCCGGCATTTGATTGTGATTGTGTTTTGAATTGTGAATTTGAGATAATTATGTG
>JAOSBK010000006.1:21040326-21058555 GCA_027568895.1 Erythroxylum shatona
AATTCGGTTTATTTATATTGATGCCATGCGAGTATTTAGTGATTGTTTTGATCGTAGCACTTCCTTGCCGTGAGATATGCGTCGGAACGTCCCACGGGCGTCCTGGTGAGTACCCCACGGGAAGGGGGGCGCTACATATGGACATGATCAATTCAATTTGTGAAGAAACATTAGCTTGTTAACATTGTTTTTAAGTTAAATATGTGGTTTTATTAGAATATTGTACTTATTCTTGCATTGAATGAAACTTGTTTAGATATAATTACAATCAAATTCATTTAAATTGATATACTTTATTATTATCCTTTCATGGAAGTGATTGACTTGGAATAATTGATGTAGGTAAAATGTGAAAACAAAAACAAAAAAACCAAAGTGTGGTGTATAAATGTGCTAAATACATTTCCTATTCTATTAACCTATAAGAAAAATAAGTTTAAAATAAAGTTAGTAGCTAGTTGTGATTTGTGATATAGCTGAGTAACTAGAGGCATTCATGATAAAATGTTTGTCTTCGTATATAAAGGCTAAAACTACTGATAGATGCACAATTGATCATAATTATACCTCATATTTAATGTAATTTTTTATATTATATATTTTTGTATATTTGGTAATTAATTCGCTCCAAGTGTGTTTACAGGGTATAATTGCCTTCACATACTTAAAGGAAAGAATTCAGATGAAAACACGACATAAAATGAAGATTTGAAGCTTAAAAGGGATACATAGTCATGCATCAGGCTGTGGACATCTCTCAAGCCATGTATAATCGCAAAGTTTGGTATTTTGGGTTATACACAGTTGTGTATCAAACAATGTAAGTCTTAGAAACCCTATATTTTGCTATAAAAGGATGTGAGTGGAGGCTAATTAGGGGAGCGGACATTAGAAGGCAATTCTATATGTGGAGATCGTTTAAAAGGGGATATTTTGATCCAGAGAAGTGGAAAACATGAAGAAATCATCTTAAGATCTAATAGAATATAACATCATCCCTCTACCTTGCAAAAACATTCTATCGGAGATAAAAACAAATATTTAAAATTATGACCTTTTGTTTTCTATTCGTTTTTCTTTCAGTTTATGTTTGATTTCCTGTTCTATCATATGTAACTAAATTCCTTTTATGTTTAGATTAGATGAACCTTATATCTATGCTTTAACTTGTTTGGATTCTTTTATTAATTCAATTAGTTTGATTGATATATTATGATTCGATTATGTGTTTAATATATATTTTAATAGATCTAAAATATTAGATCATAATTTGATTTCATATATAGAGATTGAGAAATCATGATTATGAATAGGTCTATTGTAATTAAAAGAGTTTATTGTAATTGTAAAGATAGGATGACGTAAATCATCTAGATTATAGTCAAACCTAATAACATAATTCACAAATCGGTAAAGCAATCTTGGTATCTTTAACCTGAATAATATTGGTTGATAATTCTAAAAGTAGTTGCTAGTAGTCTCAAATGAGTTACTAGCATTCCATAGGAATTTACATGGTCTAATACTCATTAAAACAATTTCATAATAAAAGTGTAATTATTTAAGGATTTTTAGGGGGATTCATAACCTAGACATTAATTTATGATATTGATCATTTTTAAGTGATTTCCTGTTTCTTTGTTAATTGTCGTTGCCTATTTTATTTTATTTTCTTAGGTTTTATTTTCTTTAATTAAAAATCAAAATAAAATTCACAAATTGGATAATAGGATAATGGTAATTACTAGTGATCATCATCCTCATAGAATTGACTCGTACTTATCAGTATTAGCTACAATTATGTCGTGCACTTGTGATTATTTCATAATTTACTAACTAAAAACAATCAATCAAGTTTTTTGCACTGTTATTGGGGATATTGACATTAGGAAAACCTTAATGTTATTATTCTAGTCATTATTCTTGTATTTATTTTATTTTACACTATTTTATTTTATTTGTGGCTTATTCATTTAATTATCTTTTAAACTTCTTTACTTAATCTTGAGTTTGTGGTTTATTGTAGGATTTACGATTCATTGTCATAGCCACAACACACAATGAAAGGATGAAGTAGACAATACTCTTATGGGAGCGACAATTTGTCTTCGTAATTTATAACATCACTATATAGGAGAGAGAAGTGTTCTCTTAATTGATATCTAGGTCTTGTCACGATATTGGTGGGAATAATTACTACAATCATGAATGTTGAGCACCAACTAATATATGGAAGCAACTGAGCATATACAATCGACCTCAATGTGCAACATACGAGAATAGTTACAATTCAAAGTGGAGCAACTCTTACGCTTATGGATAGAACAATTACGCTCCAATTGAATATTTACAACATCAAGCACGCTTAGTGAACAAGCCAACTCTGGAAGATATGATGGCTGATTTCATTCAAAATCAATCATGAGGCATCAGGAAACAGAGACATACAAAATTTGGTGAATCAGATCAATCAGTTGGTGGAGATAATATATAATAAGATACAACAGATTTTTCCCATTACTATTGAAGCAGACCTTACCAAATGTGGAATGACAACCACCCTTAGTAACAAAAACCATCTCCCAGTAGAAGAGGAAGAGGAAGAGAGTATTACAAACAAAATAATAGAATTCCTGGATGAAATGAAAGCTAACTAACACAAATTCGAGAGTGAAGACAAGACAAGGGTTGGTTTCATAAATGGATTGACAATCCAAGGAGAGCTTCCCAGAGAAGCCTCCATCTAAGAAGAGGAAGTAGACAAGTGGGAGGAGATAATAGAAAAAGTTAAGCTAGAAACCTCGCCTAGGTTTGATTTCGACTGCTCCCCATCCCATCTATGCTCCTTTTATATTTATGCTTGTTGTTTAACCATCGAGCAATTTCTGCTTTCCCAAAGGTGAATATTGCCCTTGCTAGTGGCAATAATCACCACTGACAGCAAAGGGTGATTCACCAATAGCAATGCAAGATGTTAATGATACACCATTACACATTTAAAAACCTAAGCACCCAGAAGTACACTCGCATATACAGAACACAATCCTAATTCGAATCTACGGGACATACATCTTTATTTTCCAAAAAACTTTATCAGTTTTGAGAATGTAATAAACCAGAAGAAGAAAAAAAAACACAAGAAGCATTAATAGGGCATGCATTAGATTCATTTTCTAGATTTGATTCATATCTAGGGGACATGCCTTTATGTTTTTTAGATATTTCAATTAATTAGAAGCAAAAAGAAAATAAGAGGCATACTTAATTGATGTTTTTAGAAAGTAGAGACACAAAATACAAGGCTATGAGATCAATTAATTTTTTAGAAAACATAAAACAAAGAGGGTTTTAACTTTCAAAAAGTTAAAACAAACCCTAATTTATTAAAACCATGTTTTAAGCCTTAATTTTATCAAATCAATTGATTCAAGTTAAATAATTAAAGGTGACTCTGATATCACTATTGAAAAACCAATTGTGATCAAATAATGGGTGCAATAGAAAATAATTTTTTTACTATATCTCGATTAGATCTTAGTAATTGAATATCTTGAAAAATTAGAATTATAAAATAAAGGAATCATACATAATTCAAAATTCCTACCAAAACTTTTTTTGAAACCTTTTCAATATGTCAGTCATAAGTTGTCCAAGTGTCTAGCCTCTAACGGTATTCATAAAGCAGAGAAAAAGAAACTTAACTTTTGAGAAGAATAAGTAGGAATAGCTCCTTTACGTTTATTTCCTATAAATAGAAAAAAAGCATTACATTTTATTTTTATTTAAATTAAATATTCTAATTATAATTAAAGTCAAACTCTAATTATAATTATAATTTAATAAAATCAAAATTTTCATATTTGATCCATGAAGTTTCTCAATTATGTCCAACTTAATTGAAATTAATTTTCTCTTTATATGTGACTCATTAGGTTTATAATATATTGATAATGATTATAAATTCTAATTTTAATTTATAAGTAAAATTATATAAATTAAGGCTCTTTTTAATTTATCTTTAATTTTCTAATTAAACAATTTAAAATTATAGAACAAGATTGACATCTAGTAATATATCATAAGCATCCAAATATTAAAAATATCAAAGTGATTTGACTTAACATGTCTATGCATGGTCATGATGTATAATTTAATCCTTTTGTCATTCAGTGTTTCAATTAGATATAAAGTATGAGTATAGTGTTTACTCTTTTTAAATCCAACCATGTTTGTTCTTATTAATTAGTAACTAATTTATAATGGATATCTGAAAACACCTTTTCAAATATCAATTCTCTTTGATAAGAGAATTCATTAAATTATTACTAATCAAGAACAACGAAATATTCTTTCTAATTACTTTAGAATGAATTTTTTTATAGACTTACTTAACTATCTCCATATGGTTCATACTATATCCAAGTACTACTAAGTAACCTACCTTAAATATGATAGATTATAAGTAGCATCAAAATATAATAATTCCTTCTTGAGAAATCTTAGTAATCTCAAGTCTAAAGATCAATTATACAACCATCTTAATAAGGAAATTTGTAGACACATAAGTAATATTCTCTTTGGGATCCTCATAATTAGGTTAATTAAGTGAATTTTTTTAATAAGCACCCACATATTTGTTTAAGCATACTTTAATTTATAATATTAATTGCTTATTTATAAAAAAGAAATATAACGTGTAATAGTTTTGTCGTTTCACTAATGTACTTATTTTACCGTTTTATCAATATCTCATCTTGATGAAACTATAACTAGGAATTGTAACACCTCACCCTCTCGAGACACGTACTTGGCATCCTAAGTGATGTCCGAGTGCAAATCCCGCAAAGGTGGCATACTAGAACAGTCAACCCATGATAGCAACTTTGAAGGTTGAATAGCGAAAGTCACTATCGTGCAATTAGTTTTCAGGGGTGGTGAACATCAGATGGTTTTTTGGAAATATCTTCTTTGTCCGACTTCTAAATGAGATAAGACTTAGACCACTGTACTCGTAAGAAATTGCTCTATCTCTTCACCAAAAACCATAGCCATCTGAACTGAATTGAGAGAGATTGAGTGATAAACGTGGTCGGGTCTGACTAGTATGCTCTCACCTAAGTTTTGTCTTTATCTCTTACGCCTATGACTTCTTACCTTCACACCTGTGACTCACGCACGCCTGTGATTTTTCTCCATCATCCCCATGAGTTTAGTTGCAATGACCGATGTTTAATTGTCCCATCAAGTTACTGTGCTCTTAATAGTAACCATGACTTGATTTTGATCTAAACACCCGAGAGCATTGTGCAAGCTGAACCATCTTACTTATTTCGACTATAACTTCTTCTCTAGACCTCCATATTACTTGATTCTTAAGCCAATAGATTCCCAACACATTATTACACCTCTCCATAAAAATTGGTAGCATTCTAAATTGATTTGAAAAATATTGATTGAATGAAAGTGAGGGAATATGTTGGAATAACATGAACTGGAATATTTTACTGAACATACTTCGGTATTGTGAATATATCTGAACCTATAGGGTTCCAAATGAGATGATTTTTAATGTGAAATAAACTAGAGACATAGGGCTACAAATCATATGAAAAAGTTGAATGAAAATTTGGACTCTAAGACTTTCAATTTATGGATGGAAGTGGTATCTAATGTACTGTTTCGGAATGAGAACAATCCGAAAAAATTGGGAGAATAACTTTCAGATTTCTGAACTAAATTGAATGATTTTGGTGTCATTAGAAACTTAAGAAATGGGAGAATTTTTTTTTAGAAGAGAGTATTGCCAAATTACTTCTGTTTCATTGTCGAAATGATTAAGAAAAGTAGACCAGAAAGTTAGTTTTTGGGAAAAATTTGAAAGCGATACAATGAGAAATGAATTGTGATTTCAATGGTTTCGTTGAGGCATAAACCTAAGTATAAATTATACTTAGGTGAGTTTTGTTATGGGATTGATTTTGTGAAGAAATTGATGGATAAGTAATCGGGATTGTCATGAATATGTATTGTACATATTTCATTACATACATGTGCATTGTTAAACACTTTTAATTATGAAAATTGTAATATATGTGTATGTTATTTGTTATAGAGGAGCAACTGGAATATCAACTTCTAGACATTGCCGGAACTTCCAGGCATTAGCTTCGGGAACAACCAGTGAGTAACCTAGACGGTCTCACTAAATTAAATGTTTGTTATATATTATGTTTGAATTGTTGAATGAATGTGTCTTGATTGTTGGATTCCGGACAATGAAGGTCTGATGATTGTGATATTTGATTGAGATATTGAAGTGTTACTTGAATGTGAATACGACGAACTAAATATTTATGATATGATTGATTGCAAAAAAAAATGCATTCCATACATGAATGCATAATCAGATAATGAGAGTTGTGACTTGAGTAGACAACGTGAAAAAAGCTTTAAGCTCCGTTATGCGCATCAGAGTCTTAGGCTCAACGTTTAATGAGCTCGGTATCTACAACAGATACGTGACAGTACTGAAATGAGCCCGGTGTCCACAATAGATATGGGACAGTTTAGGCACTCGGTCGTAATATTGTAATAATTGAAAATGAGTCACATGAGCATTTCGTATGCATTTTCATAAGCATGTTGATTGTTTGAAATGCCAAATTGGTTTGCTAAGTGACAATGTGATATGTGTTCAATTATACAAAAATGCAAAGATGTGAAATATATATTATATGTGTTGATGTGATGCGAGTGAACCATCGATGATAGTTACCTCATTGAGTTCGCAAAATTCACCAAATTGCAACATTAATTTTTCAGGACCGAGAGACGATTATAGCTATTGAGAGGCGCTATAAGCAGTACTTGTGATTTGGGAAGAGAAGTTATAGCTCAAAGGTCGATTAGCTGGGTTTTGGACAGCTTAGATAGATTTTGCATATTTCCTCCTTCATATAGCACTTTTGTATTAGGCTATGATAAAGTTTATGTATGTAATGTTACAAGACATATTATAGACCTTCGATTTTTATGAAATAAAATGAGGAAAAAGTTAGTTTTTAAAATATTGTAATTTTTTTATGATGCTTTATAAGAGAATAAAGATGTGATGCCAAGTTAAGTGAATGTAGTGATTGAATGTAGCACGCCATTTTCTTATGTTATGTATTTGAATGACCTCCGGGCGTCTCGGTATGTATTCTAAAGTAAGGAGGCGCTACAGAATAATTTAGAAATAATATATAAATATAAATTGAATATCATAATTACCATCTCATCGTAATTTTGATTGCAAAGTAATTATTTTAGGAATTTTATCGTTAGTATTAAAGCATCAAATGTAACTAATAAAATACATAAAGATAAAAAATATTTCTATTGATTAAAATAATAATGTCATATATAAAATTGCAATCAACTGATTGATAGCAGGACATAAACTATCAATAATAAAATTTAAAAGGTTAGATTTTGACAATTGAAAATCATAGATTATGTTTAACATTATCAATACTTTAGTCATGAATTAAATTAATTGATAGATAAATTGATTCTTTAAGATCATCCTTAAATGATAAAATTTTTAAGATACATAATAAATATATATATAGATATAGATATATAACACTATAAAAAAATACATAATAAATATGTAATAAAAGAATCACCGTCAAGTTATAACGAAAAAATATTTATTTGAACATGTATAATAAATTTTTTATTTTTCTAATTTTAAATATGAATAAGAATAGGATTATAATTTTATAAAAAGTCTATAAATATCATAAATTTTATTTTATTTATATTATACTCGAATTCTCATAATTGAATAATTATTAGCTAAGTTAATTAAATAAATTATAAACTTCATCTTATAACATCTCTATTCAATTATCAATTTTAAAAATATATAAAAATTGTCTCAAATTCAAATTAGGAAAAGTATTGCTGAAAAATATTACGGACAATATCATTATAAGGTCATTTTAAGACTTTTTTATTAAGTTGTTTCGGTCATTTCTAATCTTTATTTGCATGTGACTGATAATTTCTCTATTCTCTCTGCTATCATTTTCTCCACATATCTCAGAGATGGCGGACGAGCAATGCGAGCTTAGCGAGAAGCAAAAGAAAGAGATAGCCAAGTGGTTCCTTCTCAACTCCCCCGCGGGTGAAATCCAATACGTCGCTAAAGGTTTATCTCTTTCTTCCCCAAAGTTGGTTGAGTTTTTTTTTTTTTTCTCCTTTTCTCGTTGGATTTGAGTTTTAATTTGATTAACCTTTTTGGTATTGGGTGCTTCTTGCAGATTTGAGATCGATTTTAGATGACGAGAGAGTATATAAAGAGGCGGCTCTAGAGGCATTCCCTTTCTACAATAAATCTCACTTGATTTGTCTCGAATTACCTGATAGAACTTCTGATGTAAGTCTGTGTTTTTGATTTTTTTTTTTGGTATGGTGTACGTATCTTAAAAGTGCATTCACAAAAGCAAATGGTGCAACTTGGATTTAAAGAACTTGGTAGCTGTTATTGTGCTAAATTGTTGTTCATTTATGGTGTCTTATTGGTGTTTATGTATGAACCTCTTTTTGAATTGATTGCACATTAATTGATTCAATTGTTTATACGAGTATATTTACTCCGCTCTTCTCTCTCTCTCTCTCTCTATCACACACACACTCGCGCGTACTTTATGTTGTAGGTGCTATTGACCTCGTACAATGACCTTGGTGAGAACCAATTTCTTGATCCTAGGACTGCACAAGTTGCCACAGTAGACCATGTCAAGCAGGTAAGTTTCTGCCACTGTAAGAATTTCGCATCCAATTTTACTTATTTTTATAACTTTTCAAAGGAGAGTTGGGATTGTATTTATTCTTCCTTCATTGTTTTTTTATTTAAGTTGGTGAAACACGGTTGGTTTATTAGCCTCTTCGTGTCCTCTCAAGTAAGCAGATATGGTGGACAATACTTTTAACCAAGTCATATAAATGGATTGCTAAATTTAGCTACTCTCTCGTTTATGAATCCTTATTTGTCATGCAAGACAACTATAAACAAATTGCATCTTACTCTTATCTGTTGGGAATCTTACTTTGAATTTACTTTTGCTGTAATACTTTTTTATTGTCATTCTTTATATCATGATATGCTAAATTGATTCAGGTTTGTACAGAGGTGAGATCTGCAGCCGATGAGGAACTTGCATCACCATTTGTTGAGGAATACCGGTATGCTTTTTATGCTTTATAATTATTCTTTTTAGTTGCTATCAAGTTTCTTTTTTCATGTTTGTAATTAGGCAAGAGATTGATGTTGATCTTTAACATTTCTACAATTTCTATTTTAATAGTTGGCCAACAAAGCAACCTTTGTTGTCTTCTTTCACATTTTGGCTTGCAGCATCAATAAATCAATGAGATTCATTTCCTATGCCGCAGTCATAATTGAAATGCAGCATAACTAGAGTTCTTAGTTTATATTTTCCTTTGATGGTTAAGAAATCAATTTGAAGATAATGGAGATACTGATGGTAATTTCCCCGTTGCAGTTGTGCTTTAGATTCGGAATTACTCAAATATGTTGATGAAGCTTACCCAAAAGGTGTCTGTGCAGTCTACTGTGTTAGTGGGAAAGATGTGGAAGGGGCAGGATCTGATTTTGGGCTTGTTGTAGTGATTTCTGCTGTTAGGAATAGCCCACAAAATTTCTGGTTTGTGGAATTAGAAAGATTTAAGTAACTTGTTTTTAGTTCTTTGTTTGATTCAGTCTCCTTTCTTTGTATATATATTTGTCTCAGTATTCTGCCCTTCACATATGATACAGCAATGGAAGTTGGCGTTCAATATGGAACATAGAGTTTAAGGATGATACACAATTGCTTGAAATAAGAGGCAAACTACAGGTAATATTTTGAATGCATGAAGCAACCATTTAAATTGATTAATCTGGTAGAGACAGTATGCTAACCATTCATTTCTTTGTACCTTCATCTTGCTCTTCCTGGAGGTCGTTGCCCATTACTTTGAGGAGGGAAATGTTCAGTTGCATGCAAAACATGATTGTAGAGATTCAACACTTATTCAGGTCACTCCATATATTCACAAATCTTTGGCTTGATTCCCTTACTTTATCATACACGTTAGAAATCTTTTCCATTTTGCTTCATTCAAGGTAATTAAGTTGTAACACTATGGACAGTATTATGTAAACAAGCTGTTGGAGTTGGTTATGTTGAAATTGATCTATTTATATGACCGAGTCCAGCTATTTGTCCTTACCAACCTTCAACCTTCGATGCTTATCATGCTATTAAGTGTTGGTTTGGACTTTTTCTTCAGAGGATTCAGTTGTACATTCTAGAAGGTCAGCTTATTCTCGGCCGACTAGACATGATTAGTTGCAGTTTCTATTTTCAATTGTCTCCTTGGTATAGGGTTTGTACTATAATATAAGGTATCTACTGAGGTCTTTTGACTTCACAATGACTTTATCCCTGATTTTTTCCGAGGATCCCATTCCCATAAAACAACATAAACCATCTTTCTAACTTAATGTGAAGAAATAGATTCATTGTCTCTGCCTTGCATCTTTTGTTCCTGGCATCTTTTAGTTCTATGCAGTTAACCTTAATGTAGGGGGAAAAAAAGGCTGATCTTTTTTCTTTTGGTTTTTGGGTTTCAGGCTCCTGATGATAATGCAATTACCATAGTCAACATCATTCGCCACCATGAGGCAGAGTACATGACTTCTCTCGAGGTTCTCTTTCTATTTTTCCTTCTACAGTTCAACACTTTAAATTCTAGATTCTTTTGTTCTGACAATTATATTTGACAGGCATCCTATTCAAAACTGCCAGATTCCACTTTCAAGGTACTTACTATTAGTTGTTGAGAACTTTACATGGGTTAAAAAGTTGTCATGCCATATATCTAAGTGGTTACTTTATGGTGCAGGACCTTCGAAGGAAACTACCTGTTACTCGCACCCTCTTCCCATGGCATAACACGTTACAGTTCAGCCTGACAAGAGATATACAAAAGGAACTTGGAATTGGGAAGTAGTTATATGCGAGGAGTATACTAGATTACATATGTGAAGTCACAGTTAGCATGTGAAGTCACAGTTGGTAATATCTCTTAAACAGGTCTTGAGCAGTTTTTTATGTTCTTATTACCCCAGCATTCCCGCTCCCAACCCCCACCCCATTACTCGAGCTTAAATGTAGTCATTTAGCATTTTGTAGAGCCTCGCAATTTTGGTGTGTAGTCTGATTAGGAGTGATATATAGCTGTTTCATTGGTGTTCACTTTTAATTTGATAGTTGATTAAGAAGTATTGGAAATTTAGTTAGTGTTTGTTACTGGTGATTCAGAGAAGTGATGATGATTTTTTTTTAAAAAAAGAAAGGGAGATAGTTTCATGGGGTAGGGACTAAGATATCACTGATTGTCTTTCTTTTACTTTTCGTGAATGAATGAATTGAATCCTAAGTGGATCCTACTCAAATGGTGCTTTGATTTTCTCAGCATGCTTTCAGTAGATGCTAAGAAATAATCCAAGCCCAACAACTTTATTCACGTGTTCATTTTCTGAGGGCACACAACTCTGTCATCCAGCTAATTTTGGGCGGAGAAAAAGAAAATAGAAATGGTATTTTGCAATTCGGGGATGTGTTATTGCACAGCAAAGAAAAGTTGATATGTATGTCAATCCTAATATATATTAATACAAGAAATGGTACTAATTTCGTATAGGTTCCTTCTGGCTCTGAAACGTCCTCCTCCATAACCATAAACATTCCTATAATGTTGTGGCTAGTCTCTTTCGTTTGGACAAGTATGATTTAGTTTGTAAAAGCAAAGACATGTGGCATAAGCATGTGCAATATGGAGAGGAAGTAAGTGCTGCCTCATGGCGGCCTAACCCCGGGAAAACCTCATCTTTGTTGGCCATGCCACGCAAAAAAACAGAAGAAAAGACAAAGAAAAGTAAGCTCAAATCAATCATAGACCTATCCAAATCTCCACGCCAGAGAAGGAAAGAATATTGTCGTTTAGCAAAAGTCACAGAAAAATAGTTAAAAACAAATTGTCTCCGATCTTCTAAAGATTCCCACGCAATTGTCCAAATCCACTCTACCCATTTGCTCTCAACTTCATACTTGTTTCTGTACCTAAAACTCCAAAACTGAACTGTTATCTTAAAGTGGGCAAACCTACAATCTTTCTTTTCTTTAGTTTTCTCTCCTCTTTCAGCATCCAAGCAATAGCAATGGCGGAGATTAAGGAGGAAAGAAGAAGTGAAGACCATCGGTTAACAATCGCGGAGAAGAGTAGTGCGGACCACCAGCAGCTTCCCACTGACAGAAAAAAACGCGTTGCTTCTCTCGACTTATTTAGAGGTCTCACCGTTGCGGTAGGTCTCTCTCTTTCAAGTTGTTTTTCATCTTAATGTCCAGAGGGTCCATAGCTCAGTGGTAGAGCATTTGACTGCAGATCAAGTTGTCACCGGTTCGAACCCGGTTGGGCCCTTGCTTTAATTTTCGCTTCTCCTTTATTTAACCATTTTCTATTTAACACTGAACTAACTTCTTGATGTCTTGGGATATTATTTACATGCATACTAACCACTAAACAACAACGGACCCAATTGAATGGCAAAGTTAGATACAGCAAGTTGTAAGTTTCTTGTGCGCTAACTTGGTTTGCAGAACTTTAGATTTTGTTCGATATAATTTTATCGGGGGCGCAGTGTATTTCATTTTCAATTAAGCCGCGAGTATAGTACCTTGATAAACAGACAGTTCTAACCACTTATAAGTTTATGGAAAATGTAGTTAATGATTTTGGTGGATGATGCTGGAGGAGAATGGCCCAGGATTGGACATGCACCGTGGAACGGTTGCAACCTGGCAGACTTTGTAATGCCATTCTTCTTGTTCATAGTAGGAATGGCCATTCCACTTGCTTTTAAGGTAAGTTCTTTCACCTTTTATTCCCCAGCTTGGCGGATAGAAAGGATACTTTTCATTTATGAGTTTTAATAGAGAATAGAACGCTGGGATAAGGCAGTCACGAAGGTGATTCTTAGAACTTTGAAACTCCTATTTTGGGGCCTCCTGCTTCAAGGTCAGTTATATTTCTCTGGTGGCACTATGCCTAGAAGCTATGGATTTGGTTGATAAACCTATTGAATTCGCTCGTTCATCAATAAAAATTGTTCTCATTGTACCTTGAAGGAGGGTATTCTCATGCTCCTGATAAACTGTCTTATGGCGTTGACATGAAGAGAATAAGGTGGTGTGGCATTCTTCAGGTAATGATGATTTTTCGTTTGATGGTTTCATCACCTAGCTTTGATACTACAAAAATGTATCTACACGTTTCCCAGAGAATTGCTTTTGCTTATCTCATTGTGGCACTGGTGGAAATTTTCACAAAAGATTCTCAAGCTAAGGATCCACATCTACCATATAACCTGTTACGTATGTTGAGGTTATACTTCTGGCATTGGTAAGTTGATATTCTGCAATTGGTAACCATCTCTTCCTGCTTGTGGATCAACCAGTCATAACTAGTTTGATCCAAATTCTATAGGCTTGTGGGAGCAAGTGTAGTCGTTGTTTACTTTGCTGTAGTTTATGGAACTTACGTTCCTGATTGGAAATTCACGGTCCGTAACACAGACAGTGCTGACTATGGGAAGGATTTTACTGTAAGCCTAGTTCCCTTTGAATTAAATTATCCTTAAATGGCTAAGGTTTAGCAATGTGATTTCTTAAGCAGCGGAGAGAACTGAAATGGTTATTTGCTGTTCCTTTCAGGTAGCTTGTGGAGTGAGAGGAAAATTGAATCCTCCTTGTAATGCTGTTGGCCACGTTGACAGAATAATCCTAGGGATTTCTCACATGTATCAACGTCCAGCTTGGAGAAGATCAAAGGTGCCAAATTGTTTGTCCTGCTACTGCTTACTAAATTGATTTAGACTCTGCTATGGTCACACATTATGAACTAACGATGCAGGCTTGCACCCTGAATTCCCCATTTGAGGGACCTTTTCGAGACGATGCCCCATCTTGGTGCCTCGCACCTTTTGAACCTGAAGGAATCATAAGGTTTGTTTGTTTTGAATATTATCTGATACACTAATTTAACACTCCACAATTCCACAAGACTTCCACATTCAAGAATTCTAGCAAGAATTACATAAAGATATCAGAAAAATAACAATTTTCGTTATACTGCTCAAAACTCAGTAGTTAGGGACTCTTTCCAGCTAATGCCGGTTATAGTATTGGACTATTAGTAATCCATAGACTTGATTAGGGATGGCAATGGGTTAGGAGCTCACCAGGCTTTGGCTTGGCTCCTAGCCTGACGGGCCATTGGTCGACTGAACGGGCCTGGCCTGATTTTATGTTTTTTTTAAAGTTAAAAAACGATGTTTTTTTGTACCTTCCTATAGGGCACGGGGCTGGGACAGTGTTGGCCCCCAACCTGACAGGCCACAAGTGGACCCAACAAGCCTAACTAGACTTTATATTTTCAAAAAAAATAAAAAAATGACATCATTTGGTACCTTCCTAGTGAGAGCTCGACCCGTGGCTCGAGAGGCCAAGCAATCTCGGCTCGTGGTTTGGTCAACCCAAGCCGAAGTCGGGTTGGGTCGGGCCACATTTTCCATTCTTAGACCCAATTCTATTGTAAACTAAACTAAACGACGTTGAGACTTCATCCTCTAGCGTTATTCTTCTTCTCTAGAGATATGGCTCTCGCTGTTCAGCTAATATTCCTTCTCATCATTCTTCGTGTAACATTATCTCCAACCTTGTGTATGAGATTGATTTTCTTGATAATTTTGTTCCATGTCAATACAATAACTCCCAGAAGACTCTTGTTCTCCTCTCCCAACCGTTGTATGAAAACCTGCATCGCTTCTTTACTTACCCTTTTCACATTTACGCTCCGAAATAGTTGTTAGTTTTTGTAAGGGACTTTGTCCCATATTGAAAGTAAGTGAGGGAGGGGGGTGGCTCAACAACTATAAATAAACCCCCTCCCCTTTCATTTAACTCATCCCAAGTAAAAACAAAATATTAGAGTGTAAAACTCTTAGTTCTTCTCATTTGGTGAGTAAGAGAAATACTAAGAGTGGTAAGTTTTTTTGTGAGTAATTTTAGGGTGCATTGGGGTAAGGGTTTGAGAGAGTGTGTAAACACTAGTGAGTTGAGTGTAAATATTCGTAAGTATTTGTTTTTTTCTCTAATAAAAAAGGTGTAGCTCTAGAGATGTAGGTATAATTTGGCCGAATTTTGTTATCAAATTTTGTGTTGTGCGTTTGTTTTACTTGCATTCTAGTTGTGTCCTTAGCATTCAAGTACTCTACGCAACATTCGGTAAGGGCGATGAAATTGACTCCTCTCGATTCACGTGTTGCTTAAACTCAAAATCATAAACCATAAGGTGATTCTGAGATAATTACGGTAACTCTACTCTAAAGGCAACATTCCAATGCATGAAATCTTAAAAGGACCAAAAAATAAAAGAACTAGCTTATGGTTGATCCTTATTTGCAAATTATATTACTTATACTGAACTCTCTCTCAGTTCTCCTACTATCAGTCACCTGTTTCATCCTATTTGAAGCATAAGTCATATCAAATTGCACCAGTTGTAGAGCCTTTTCTCTATGCTGCGAAGCTTGATCAACAACTACCAACTTGTTATATTTAACAAAATATGATCTATCTAGTAGTGGTGTATAACTATATACTACTTCAAATGGGATCACTTGAATGGCTAAATGAAATTTTGTATTGCTTCACCATTTCATTAGGAAGTCAGCTGTCATGCATATCAAGTATGACTTCAAGGTTCTATTTAAGACTTTTGTTTGTCTATCTATTTGAAAGGCTGTCCCAATTTACAAAGTTTCTCACTTTGTGAGAATCAGAAGTCAATCTATTATTGTCATCATAACTGAATTTCTCTCAAACTTCAGTAAATTTTAATGAATTTTATGGTAATATCAGTTCAAAATTAGTTTGATTCATTGGATGATTACGACATATCAAGAGAGATTAAAGGTTTATATTTACTTGTTTGACATATATCACATTTCTTAATCCTCACTTTCTTTTATATGTTCTTCCAATGAAAATAAGTCTACTAACTTTTCTTTTATATTCCCAAAAACCTCAAGTGACTTATGATAGATCTTTTATAAAGCTTTAAAATATTATCCAATATCAAAACAATGTTTCCTTCCAAGTCAACAATTCATTTTCCCTATAGAGGTTAGTTCTTTTAGACGAACACTCTTGCATATTTTTCAACAAACTTCTTTACAATAAATCTGAGCTCACATAAGGGATTATAATCATAATTTTACTTTAGAGAAGATGTCAATGATGGTAGTGGAGCCATGTGGTTGCTTTAGAGAAAGAGTGAGGTAAGAGAGAGAGGAGGAGGAAAGGAAGATAGGAAAAATAGATAGACAAGAGAGGGAGAATAAGAGAAAAGGAGAAGGGGGGAATGATTCAGGTAATAGTTCTCTATTTTGTTAATGACTTCAAGGATAAATTTATAGTAATTATTATAAGAGAATCTCGCTAATTAGCTAGCTAAAAACCTGTAACAAACATATAACTAACAATTTATAGGAAATCTCTATATCTACTTAGAGCCTTGATTCTTGAGGCACTCCTTCTAACTATCCTAAAAATAAGTCGTGTTGCAATAGCATTTGTTGGTCCTACTAGGCTAATGATTGCATCATTTGCCCCCGTGTTCAAAGTGTCCTTGTCCTCAAGGATGAAGTGACGAAAATCCTTCTAAAATTCGGTCAAGTGTGGGATTTACGTTAGTTTGTCCCTTCCATTGTATAAGCATTTGCTAAATAGGGTAGCCTTGTTAGATCACTTAGGCGAAGCACTCGGTGAGTAGTGAGAAGAGGTTAAGCTCGAAAAATTCCTGAGGTAAGGAGCAGTGTTGAGTGGAGCGATCTCCTTGACGTAGTTTCAGCTTTAATATGTGGAAGACATTATGGATGCGAGTCGATGCAGGTAAAACCAAATGATATGCATTATCGTCGTTGCGAGCAAGGATTTGTTTGACTGATGATGTGCAGGGCAGTTCCTATAATTTTATAGGTCCTGAGTGAAATTAAAAAAAAAGGCCCCAATAAATCGACAATATACTTAAGTTTACATATTTGTATGAAACATAAATGACTCAATTTACAAGTTTACATAATCAACTAAATATTAAATGATCATAACATTAACAAATACACAGAGGATCATGATTTATGAAAAACAATTTTTCCTTGCAATTCTAGATGCAAAATAATTAATAATATTATCAAGATCAATATTGTCCAACATATCCTTCTCAATATATAACATAGCTAAACCATTCAGCATTTCTTGTGACATTGATAACCTCAAGTAGGTTTTCAATAATTTTAATCTTGAAAAAGTTCTGTTAGCTGATGCTACAGTCACAGTTATAGTCAACAAAATTCGATAAGCAATTGAAACATTTGGATAACAATCTGCAACTTGAACAAATTCTAATATTTCAACTGATGACATTTACTCATTTGACAAACAAAGTCATTTGCAATACTTTTAATTCATAAAAAGATAACTAAATCCACATCTGACACATTATCATGAGAAAAAGTTGTCGTAAAATTAGTGCAATATTCTCTTAATTCGTTATCATCTAATGACCTGAACTTCTTTGAATCAAATAAAAAATTCAAAAATATTATCAAATGTCGTTAATTGTTCAAATATATTTTTTAACGAAGTAATTGCCATATCCACAACAACTATAAAGTAATTAACCCTAAAAGAATCCTCAGCCGATTGTATTTCTCCATTATGGTTAATTTCATCAAATTGTTGTTTCCTAATAACACAACATCTATTTAGAAATGTAGACTCTATATTCATCTCACGCGTAAGACTTTTGGCAATATTCATACTAGAGCTAAACCCTTCATCTCTATATTTCTCAAACAATACCATCACACATTCTAATTGCTTTATGGTAGCATTAATGCACATAGATTTAGATTGCAACTTTTTACTCACCATGTTAATAACGAATACAATATCATACCAAAAAACTATACCAATTAAAAACTCAAAACTCTCAAGTACACTAACCAAGCTTTCTGCTTCACTCTTTGACTTGGCATCATCACAAGATCTAG
>JAOSBK010000006.1:21084337-21101705 GCA_027568895.1 Erythroxylum shatona
TCTAATAAAGTCATTTTTAATAAAAAATGAACTCAGATGATCATACCAAGCACGAGGTGCTTGTTTTAATCCATACACAGCTTTATGAAGTTTATACACATAATTTGGTTTATCAATGTCTTCAAAACTTGGGGTTGTTTTACATAAACTTCTTCGTCTATAAAACCATTCAAAAATGCACCTTTTATATCCATTTGAAACAGTTTTATATTATGAAAAATAACATATGTATACAAAATCCTAATAGCTTCTAGTCTAGTACAGGAGCATATATGTTTCATTATACTCTATTCCTTCTTATTGATTATAGCCTTGAGCTACTAATCTAGCTTTGTTACAAGTTACTTTTCCTAATTTATCTAGTTTCTTTTTAAATACCCATCTAGTTCCTCTAATATATTTATTGGATGGTTTAAGGACTAGAGACAAACTTTATTCCTTGTAAATTGATTTAACTCTTATTGCATAGCTAAAATCCAAGCTTCGTCCTGAAGAGCTTCATCAATTTTCTTAGGTTATAATTTAGAAACAAATGCTACATTGACCTCTCTTCTAAATTTAGATCTAGTTCTCTCTCCTTCAGATGTTTCTCTTATAATCAAGTTTTTTTGGTGAGAAGATTTATATTTCCAATCTTTTCTTAAGCTAATATTTTTAGAAATATCTACTACTTTATCAGATGGATCATCTAGTGGTGAATCGTCTAGGTTATTAACTAAAGGAGTAAATAGAGTTTCATCATCAGAATTGTCTCTTTTATCTAGATGAGAATCATCATCAAATTTTACATGTGTAGACTCTTCAACAGATTTAGAAACAAGATTATAAACTCTATAAGCTTTAGAAGTAATTGAATAACCTAGAAAAATTCCTGAATCGATCTTAGAATCAAATTTATTCAACTTTTCTTTTGTATTCAATATAGTGCATTTGCAACCAAAAGGATGAAAGTAAGATATATTTGGTTTTCTTCCTTTCTATAATTCATATAGAGTTTTATTTAAAATAGGTTGCAAAAATACTGTATTTTGAATATAACAAGTTGTATTTACAGCTTCTACCTAGAAGTACTTAGGAAGATTCATTTCACATAGCATAGTCCTTGCCATGTCGTGAGCCGTCCTGTTCTTTCTCTCTACAACTCCATTTTGTTGACGAGTTCCAGGAGCAGAGAAATTATGAAAAATTCAATTCTCTTAACAAAATATTTTGAATTTTTCATTTTCAAATTCTCAACCATAATCACTCCTAATTCCAGCAATAGAAATTCCTTTTTCATTTTGTAACTTTTTGGATAAAACTCTAAAACACTGAAGAGATTCATCTTTATGTGATAAAAACAATATTCAAAAAAATCTAGTGAAGTCATCAACAATTACGAGACCATACTTCTTTCCACCTAGCTTTAGTGTTCTGGTTGGACTAAACAAATCTATATGTAACAGCTCTAGAGGTCTAGACGAAGTTACAATAGTTTTATATGAAAAAAATGTTTTAACTTGTTTTCCTTTTTGACAACTCTCCCAAAAGAAATCTTTGTTAAAACTTATCTTTAGTAATCCTCTTACCAAATCATGTCTAACTAACCTAGAAATATGTTTAAAACTAACATGACCTAGCTTTTTATGCCAAATCAAATTTTCATCATCTGTTGATATAAAACATGAAATATTTTGACTTTTCAAATTGTCTAAGTTAATTTTATAGAGATTATTTCATCTCTTGGTAGAAAAGAATATAGAACCGTCCTTGTTTTTGACTACACACGAATTTTCATTAAAGGATACTTCAAAACCAGAATCACATACTTGACTTACACTAATTAGATTATGCTTTAAGCCTTCAACTAGTAGAACATTATCAATAGACGAAAAATAATCTTTAATAATTTTGCAGATTCCAACTATTTTGCCCTGCTGGTTGTCTTCAAAAGTTACTAATCCTCCTTGCTTATGTTGGAGGTCTAGGAACATAGACCTTCTTCCCGTCATATGTCGCGAGTAGCCACTGTCCAAGTACCATTGGTGATGGTTGCTTTTTCCAAGAAAGGAGATCTGCAGTATATTTTATATCTTTTTTAGGTACCCATATTTTCTTAGCTCCTTTAGGGTTAGCCTTACAGTTTTTCATTGAATAATAAGGATATTGTTTCTTTTTCTTTCTATTAGGAACATAACTCTTATTATGAAGAACATTATTATTGTGAATAGTATTTCTATTATTGAAACCTAAACCGCTCTTATCATTTGGATGTCTATATCTTCCAATTATGTCATTCATCCTTTTTGAACTTTTTGTAAATGTTGATAAATCTACTGAAAGACGATTAATCTTTTGTTTTAGTTTATTAATTTCCTCATATCTATCTACTGTTACTTTCTTTTTTATATCATCTACTTGTTTCTTAAGGCATATGTTTTCTTTTTCTAAAAGTTTTGTATTCTTCAAATTTTCAGCAAATTTCTTTTTTCAATAACCTATATTGTTTTAAGATAACATGTGAATCTTCTAACAATTCTAAATAAGCATCCTGAAGATCATCAAAGTTAGAAATTACCTTATCATCACTTTCCCTTTCAGCTATCAAGCATATATTTTCTTGTTCTGATGTTTCTGAGTTCAGATTCAAACAAATCCAGATCTTCCCATGTTGCCATCATGCTCTTTTTGTTTCCTTGACTTTTCTTTTGTTTTCTTTTAAGCAACAGACATTCCGGCTTGTAATGTCCTGGTTTATTATACTCATGGCAAACAATAGAATTTTTCTCATTCTTCGAATTGTCTTTGCTATTCTTTTTGAAAGAGAAGTCTTTATTTTCCCTTAATTTCTTTTTCCATATCCTTCTAATCTTTCTTGAAATGAAGGATAGCTCATCTTCATCTTCATTTGAATCTTGATCAGTCCCTTCTGGGTTTATCTTATGCATCAAGCTCTACTTCATGGATTTTCAGTGAACCAAGCTATTCGTCTAACTTCAGCTTGCTTAAATCCTTGGCCTCTTGTATTGTTGTTACTTTGGGTCTCTATCTTTTTGGAAGACTTTTGAGAATCTTTCTGACATGATCTTGGCTGTCATAGATTCTTCTCATAGCTTTAAGTCCATTAATAATTGTTTGGAATCGTCCAAACATCTTATCAATAGTCTCATCATCTTTCATCTTGAACAGCTCATACTGATGAACAAGAATACCAATATGGCATTCTTTAACCTAGTTTATGCCTTCATGTGTAATGGCTAATGTGTCCCACATTTCCTTTGCAGATTAGCATCCATGAACCATATCATATTCACTTTTGTTTATAGCACAACTTAAAAAGAACTTAGCCTTTGAGTTTAATTGAAAGTGAGCTTTTTGATTAATCGACCATTGGTCACGAGAGATGCTTTTCCCTTCGTTGTCTGTTGAGATATATGGACTATTTTCAATGATATCCCAAAGATCAATGTGTGTGGATTCTATGAAGAGCTGCATCCTATCCTTCCAATAATGATAATCTTCACCATTAAATGCAGTGGGTCTTGAGATTGAGGCACCTTCTGCTATAAAAATATATGATTCAGCCATGGATCTTTGTCCTCACTTTGTAACAATGTTTCTTGGAAACTTGCTCTGATACCAACTTGGACTATGTCCAGTCCTCAGAGTTCGTCTGAGATTTCACTATCTCCTTCAACATTACAAGTATTATTTCTACACTTGCAGAGTCTCTTCAGGTCTCTTTCACAAAATATTCTTTATTTGCTTCCTTAGCCTCTTCAGGCTCTAGCCTTTCTTTTACTTGAAAAGATATTGCTTGAGCTTCACGTTACAGATGTATTTGCTCTCTTTCTTTCTTTCTTTTCTCTCAGAATATTTTTCACAGTGTGAGCACATAATTTCTCTAAGTATGTTTTGTACATTCAGAATTCTTTGTTTTTTTTAATTTTACGACTACAACTAATATTTATAACCTAAATCTCCAACGGTCTTCTTTGAGAAATCTGCTTGTAGAGTCTTCTAAAGTCTGTTATTAGTTGATTCCTATAATCAATTCCAACTAATTGACGTTCTAGTACACTCTTCAATTACATCGTCGTGCATAGATTCGTATGCTTCATCTGGTATCTTAGACTTAATCACTTCATCTGATCCATCTTAGATGCTTTGTCTTATTTAGCTTTTACTTAAGTATCAACTTGATTTGATGATTTGTGTCACTTACATATATATGCACACTTAACAAATTCATCAAAATAGTTCACACACTTCTATTATTATTATTATTATTTGACTTTCATCAAAATCGATAGAAGAAATAAAGTCTTCTTGACTTAACACTAACCTCCATAATGAATAATTTATCTAGCTACGAGCCTAATTCATAAGTAGAAGATACAATCATTTTCCTAAGGCACAATTCTAGAACATTCACAAATAAATCTTGTTTAGTGGCCTTCTTAAATACTCACCAAATAGTTACAAAGAAGAAGCTAGTATAGTTGAACAAGAATCTACTAAAAGCACCTTTTATCCTTGAATTAGTAACCAAACTAAGGATAAGAAAAATATATAGGATTAAAAGTAGCAGTTCTGATAACCTTGTCGTAACCTGTGTAATTAGGAAGATGAAACTTTTTCAAATGCCACTTGTCCTTAATGCTTTGAAAATAATTCCTAAACTTATCCAACTGGCATTGTGACAAAATGAATGGTTGGAAGTAGTTTTTGGACATGAAATTATCCTTATAAAAAAAAAGAAATTTTAAACTAACCATCAACATCATCATTTATGCCTTAAGAAGAGAAAAACCATAGAATTTTCAAAATTAAGAATTATGATACACAAGCACAAAGTCATGACACCTTTAATAGGATTATAGAGCTCATTTTAACCAAGGGAATTGACAAAAAAATTAGTGGATTAGAATTTCTAGCCTATATGCCCCTAGTACTAGCCATTGCTGTCTCACAGATATATTACAAGATATATCTCAACTGTATATCTCTAAGGACAATAAGAAAATATTTATGGTGGTAATAGCAACTTGTCTTCAAGCAATTTGGAAAGAGAAAAACAATTGAAGGTTTGTAGGGAAATCTAATGACCTACTCACACTTATTGAACTCACTATTGCAAATATAAGGGAACAACTGATAATAAACTAATTGCGACAACATTATAGCAGAGGATTGGCTCTCTCATAGGTAGTATAGTTCTCAGTGCTTATCCAAAGATCATGGAGTTTCATTAGTGTGTTCACTCTATTTGGGATACAGTAAAGAGAATAGTTCACTCCATGCATCATTATTCTTCCTAAGCAACTCAAACAGATATTCGCAATAACCAACTTAAGAAAGAGAGGAACTAAGATTTTAAAAGGAATCTGACTCACCTGTAGATATCCAAGGGCATCTTGGTGCACCTCCTCTAGTCTCCTGATATTCAAGCTAAAGTTAGTATCTCTAAAGGGATTCACAGTACTTTACATCAACTGATCTAACAGCCTCACTTATAGGGGTCCAAGAAGGAAGCACCTCGACGTCCCTCCTCTAGTCCCTGCTATTCAAGATGAAGTTTGTAACTCTGAGGAGATTCATAAAAATCCATAAAAATTGATCTCTTAATTGGATTAAGCGAGTTCTTCTAGCCTAGAGTTGGATTGTAACCTTCGCATTGATGTCGACACATCACAACCTCTAAAGACATCTACCCTAATTGAGTAATCGTTTGAAGATATGATAAAGGTGGTTTACCTAGTTACTGATACGATGTCACCTCAACATTACTCAATTGATCCAACGTTGTTGTTTTCTTCAGTGTTTTATATTGTTTTAACTACGTCGTTTTGATTATCACGTGAGAGAGTCCTTTTTCAACACTGTATACTAAATATCTTTTCCTCTTCAATGAATTTTTAAATTCTAGAAAAAAAAATTAGTGAAGGCATGGTTGCTTAATGGAGCTTTCTTAGGCTCCTAATATTATAGGATCCTTTTCTTTCTTAATTTTTTCTACTTTGCTTGTTTTGTGATTTTTTTAGGCTTTTCTTATCCCTCTTCCGCTATAGCCGACTCTTTCTCAACTTCTAAGGGGATTTTGCAATAGAACCTCCTATTTACAATTATTCTCTTGTCATTTAATATTCCATAATAAGTTTTCAATGAGAACCTCATTGTAATTTTGGGAAATGGAAATTACATTGAATTAGGGCTCTAAAAAAAAGCAAACTAAAATTTGTAACTTCAACGGTTCCAAATCAACCTGCAAGCAAATTGAAGTAGATTAAGGCGCACGATGTACACATCAATGCAATCAAGTTACAAGATTGAAGAGAAAGAATAAGAAAGCTCAAGGAATAGAGAAAAAAAAAAAAACAAGGCAACATTTACACTGAAGAACCAGCCCGTTGTTCTTGGAAAGGGAAAAAACAAAAAGCTACCGCAGAAAAAGAAATTATGGCATACACACGAAGGACCTACCTTATTTTCAACATATTAATGAATTATACATTAGTATAGGGTTAAATAATATGAATCTTCTTTGATATACTTTATCAATTATGATTATTTTATTTGATAATTTTGATTTTGTTGAAATCTAGTCAATGCTTAACACTGCATTCAAAATAATAATGCCTTGAATATCATTTAATTGTAATACTAGATCCTTAAGCATTTGTATAAGAAAGAATGTAATCATAATAGAAATTTCCATGACACAAGTCAATTACAAACTGTACCACAAAACAAAGCCAAAGCCAAAGCCAAAGCCAAATCACTCAATACAAATGAACAAAATATATGTAGACAGTAATGATTGATTTTTAATTAACATTATCTAACAATTAAAAGAAGAAAAATATACTTATATGGTCTATTGCAACAAAACTGCGACAAAACATTTACGCGATCTTGACTTTCACACTTAACAATAAGAAAATCGAAACGAAATATGGGCTGATCTGAGACTGAGACCGGATAATCAATTATTTATAAGAAAACATAAACATAAACATAAACATAAACATGCTCACTCGACGGGTCTCACGCAGCCATTATATATAATCTTAGCCGTCCATGGCCCACGGTTCGGACAGCGATTTTTAGGACTCAAAACTGTTGAATCCAACGGCACAAAATTGTCTCCATGCGGAACGATAGTTATTGAGAGAGAAATAACGAAAAAGAGACAGAGGGAGAGGAGGAGGAGGAGGAGGAGAATAGAAGAAGAAGAAGAAGAAGAAGAAGAAGAAAGAAAATTTCGATCAAAACCTCCCAGGAGAACAAGAAATAAAAGAGAGGAAATCACCTTCCATTTTATATGCTTATATAAGTTCCCTTGCTGCTATAAATGACCATGTTAGATTTGATTTAATTTAGCTAATTTATGGTAAGGACAAGCTAGTTTGAATTCAGAGGGATCAATCGCTCTGTGTTGTCTTTTCTATTGGGATTTGTCAGTGTTGGGGGATTGCTACTGTGTGATGGGGTTGGGAAACAGCGACAACGATGCGGTTGTTGACGAAGCAGAAGTAGGTGGCGTAAGTGGTGGAGGAGGAGAATTCGGCAAGTCGTTTGGGTCGGTGTCGTGTTCGATTTGCCTCGAGGTGGTCACTGACAATGGGAATCGCTCGTGGGCCAAACTCCAATGTGGCCACCAATTCCATCTAGGTAAGTTGGGGTTTCGATTCTACTTTTCATTTGTCTTTTTTTTCTTTTTTGTTTGTTTTCTTGAATTGATGTTTCGGCTGGGTATGTGGATATATAGGTATTGTTTAATTCTTGTTTGTTCATCCTATGAAATGAATGAGGCTTTCATTACATTTTGACTTACCAGTTGGTCAACGATTTTCATCCGGGCTAAAAAGTTTCTTCCTTTATATTTTGGGTGATTTGTTTTTATGTCTGGTTTAATATTTAGAATAAAAAATCCTGGTTGAATTTTGCAAGTTACTATTTAGATTTGAATGTTCTCAAATTGTAGCTTCACATATACGTTGTGCTAGAGGGTGGGATTTTAGTGTTCAACTAATGGCTAATTAGTTGTACATTCAACTGATTGTCAATTATATGAAGATTGTTTTATGAAATTACTGTTAGAAGGATTCAAGGGGCTTAATGTTGTGTGTCTTCAATTCTGTATTTTCTTAAAGGTGAGAAAATTGCATGAACAAGGTTCTGCTTATTCAAACTCCTATCCTGTTGAAACTACTCTAATGGAACTAGCATACTAGCATCCTCTATGATGATCTGATGTTGCTGGTTATCCCTGCGAAGCAACTGCTCATCAATTTGCATTAGATTTTATTGTCAGCAAGCAGTGATTTCTTCTCACCATTTACTTATGGGTTGTAGTGACAGGTACATTGTTATGCATCATAGGGACCTGAAGACGTCTTTGATATGTTGTATTGGTATACATGCAGATTGAATGTCTTGGTATACACCCAAATACCACTAAAGATGATATTCGACATTTTTGGCCACTGTTTGGATGTTAAGTCACTTTATAGAGCCTAAGTATCTGATTGTGAAATTGAAAAAATAACATATGAATAATATTCTTAAATATCTTTGATTAAGGTATTGTAATATATTTTGTGTCAGCCCTCCTTTAAATCTTCAACAAAACTTTGATTCGTTAAATGAAAATGGGCATGTTGTGTGCTTCTCATTGCAGCAATAGTACCCTTATCATTGCAGCAATACGTTGCTCTTTTTAATAAATAACATAAAATGTCTATTCTCAGAGGGTGGTTTCTAGTCTCCATCTGCATATTCTCATTTTAAGTACTTCCACTTGATTATAGTTTTTTCTGTGGTGGCCATTACAGATTGCGTTGGGTCTGCTTTTAATGTGAAGGGTGCAATGCAATGCCCTAACTGTCGTAAAGTTGAAAAAGGTGAATGGATGTATGCAAATGGTTGTCGTCCGCTGCCAGAGATTAGCCTGGATGACTGGGTCCATGATGAGGATCTTTATGATCTAAGCTACTCAGAAATGGTAGGGAATTTAAAATAATGCACTAGATCTTTATTTTGATTTTTAACAGTTCATGTAAGTTTTCCTGGTTAATTGTCATGCATCGAGCTTCTTTCATTTTGACTGGTATTTTTCTTTGTACCAAATATAATTTATGTCTTTGCTCTTGAGACTTAGACCAGAACATACTTGCAACTAAAACTTAATCAGAGGGTTTATAACAGGACCTGTGTTCTCACTTTATGGCTTTAGGACATTGCATCATTTCTTCTTTCCATGTACTACCTTTTTTATACATATACATATCTGGGCTATAAATGAGATGATAGGATGCGAAGTCATTGAGACTGCAAAGCTAGGAGCTGTGGCAGCTTTGGCTTCCTTGTTCCCTTATGTGCTTCATCTAGATTTGGATGTATATGCATTTATCTAGAGATCAAGTATAGACTTTTTGACGGAATTTTGGTCTAGATGTGTCCATTGTACGATGGTAAATTTCTTTTAAAGTATCAAGATAGATTAGGGTTGTGAAAGTTTAGTCAAGTCAGAATGAAAAGTTGAAGATTTGGGGCTGAGCATGGGCTTGATGTGAGGAATGTCCAGAAACACTATCCACTTATCTTGGCTTATTTGAGGAACTTAAAACATTTGAAAACTTGTCCTTCATGAGGACCAAATATAATGTTTCACTTCCCACTAGAAACACTATCCTTGTATCTTGGCTGATTGATACATAGAATTGGCTTTAGAGAACTTATTTCATGCTGCAGCTTATAAGGATTTTCTATGTTAACAAAAGATATATGCTAGTTGAAATAAAAACTGGTTTTAGGTGCTAAAATTCAAGGCCTGCTACTGTTGGAGCTGACAGAGAACTTTACTTTTCTTTTGGAAATGCAAAATGGTGATATTTTTTCCCCTTTGAAGGCATCTTCTCTTTCTCTCATGTTCAAAGATTAGAAAGTAGGTTAAGTGAGAGGAGATGCAAGGACCTGGACTCCTTTTTGTAGGCCTTTTGGTCTGTGATACTTATGCAGCATGATATTTGCAAGTTTGTATTTCCATAAGTAGTATATAGAAAATGTTGCCAGTAATTCATGCACGTTTCTGGCATTGGGAGTAAAAGAACAGATCAATTTGGGAACAAATCTCTAGAAGTATGCACATTTGGTTTCTCAATGTGGTAGAAGAATTACATGTAGGTATATGCTTCAATTTGACCAATCCTTCACTCTTTTAGAATTGGAAATCTGCGATGGAGGACCATCATTTGTTTTTCAGGGTTGATGAGGATATTTATTGTGATATTGGACTTGGTGACCCATGTGATAAAGAGGCTGAATGTGGAGCACTAAAAGTTTCTTTAAGATGGTAGAATTGGGACCATCAAGTTTCAAATAGGAATGTCACTTTAGGTGGTGGATCAATAACGGCTTCTATACTAGTTAGTGAGGAAGTATGTAAATAGTCCAATTGCCTATTAACCATGGATTTACATATATACATATATTGTAACACTCCATACCTGATAATAGAATCGGAATACCGAGTATTACTACATTCTTAAATACCTAAAATTACAAATTACAAAATTTTCTATTTAAATCCTTATTATTCTAGCAAATATTATTCACTGTATAACAATTTTGACAGAGTTTCCTCTATATTTACTTAAAACCTCCTGCAAGAAACTTAAATACACTTCTCATTCATTTTACTCTACCATCCATCTCCATATCAAACTCCTTTGACAAAATAATTTGCCCATTCTCCAATACATTTCAACTCATCTTAATCGAATTCATACATAACTTTAATATATAATTCACAATATAATTCTATAAGATCCTTCATTTCTTTAAGTGTACATGTCATAACCAAAAACAAAATATAATTCTATAGTACATCCACCTCAAAATCTTCTGCAATCCTCTATGTGACTCTAGTCTTTGTAGTAGATCCACTACAGCTTTGTTCTAATTTTCTTCAAAACCTACGTGCGGAAAGAAAACCAAGCGGTAAGCTATAGACTTAATGGTGTTCAAGCAATTTCATTTCTCATCCAATTCAATTCATTCATGCATAGCATATAATATTTTTCAAATATAAATATAAGTAGCCTCTATACTTAGGTAGGGGTAAGGTTGCATACTATCAGACCTCCCTAAACCCTGCATTAGTGCGAGATTCAACTGGGTGTTGATGATGATGAAATATCTTCATTTATTTATAAGCATAAATAGGCATCAAAATTAAAATTTGAAATGTAAACATTATCTATTATATTAATTCATATCTAATTACTACTTCCAAATGAAGTTCTTTAATTATTAATTATGCATTTATATGTTTTTCTGTAATTGCCCCAAGGAAAATTCAGCAAAATTACACTGCCAAGTGGGATAAGTGGGATTTTAAAATATGGGACTGAGTTCTCGAAACCATACAGTCCATTTGCATATCTTATATTGTTACTCTCTCTCTCTCTCTCTCTCTATATATATATATATATATATATATATATATATATATATACATATCAAGACCGAGCTCTCGGAGCCATGCGACCCATAACACAAACCAAATATGTACTTATGCAAGGGGAAAGGTAGTTGCTTATGCTTCTAGGCAACTTGAGCCCCATGAAAGGAACTACCCAACTCATGATTTAGAGTTAGCAGCCATAGTCTTTGCTTTGAAAATTTAAAGACATTACTTATATGGAGAGAAATTTTATATTTTCACAAGTCACAAAAGTCTTAAATTTTTGCATACATAGAAAAAGTTGAACTTAAGGCAAAGAAGATGGATAGAATTGATTAAAGATTTTGGTTGCACCATTGACTATCATCCAGGCAAAGCAAATATAGTAGCCGATGCACTTAGTAGGAAATCATTTTCAGATTTAAGAGCAATGAATGCTAGATTATTTGTAGACAGTGATAGAGCCATTGTAGCTAAGTTGAGGCTTAAACCAAACTTGTTACAGCAAGTCAAGGAAGCACAGAAGCAAGATGAAAAGCTAGTTACATTCTTAAACAAATTCAAGAGGGGGAGGATGGTGAATATGCAATCAAAGAGGATGGCTACTTGTATTACAAAGATAGAATCTGTGTTCCTAATGATGATGAGCTGAAAAGGAACATCATGAAGGAAGCCCATAGCAGTTCATATGTTGTGCACGCAGTAAGTACTAAAATATACCAAGACTTGAATACAAATTATTGGTGGACAGGTATTAAGAGAGACATTGCAGATTATGTTACCAAGTGTCTTACATGCTAATAAGTAAAAGCATAATATCAAATTCCATCGGGTTTACTTCAACCAATATCAGTACCCGAATGGAAATGAGATCGAATCACGTGGATTTTGTGGCTGGTTTACCTCAAACTAGGAAAAAGTTTAATGCCATATGGGTGATTGTAGATAGATTGACCGAGTCAACTCATTACTTGCCTATCAGAACTGACTACCAACTCTCAAAGTATGTAGAATTGTACATTAGTGAGATAGTGCAGTTGCATGGAGTACCATCTTTCATCATATCAGACTGGGATCCAGGATTCACTGCAGGATTTTGGAAGAAATTACATGAGACCTTGGGTACTAAGTTGAATTTTAGTACAACTTTTCATCCTTAAACGGATGGACAATAAGAAAGAGTGATTCAGGTGCTTGCGTAGGAGTTGTGTTATTGATTTTAAAGGAAGCTGGGACGAATACCTCCCATTGATTGAATTTGCATACAATAATATCTATCAAGCAAGCATACAGATGACACCGTATGAGGCTCTTTATGGTAGAAAGTGTAGAACACCCTTATGTTGGACAGAACTCAGTGAAAACAAGATCGTGGGTCCAGAGTTGATAAGGGAAACCGAGGATAAGGTGAAGATTATAAAGGAAAGTTTGAAAGCTGCTTTTGATTGCCAAAAATCATATGTCGATTTGAAGAGAAAGGACATTGAATATGATGTTGGTGATTAGGTTTTCGTGAAAGCTTCACCATGGAAGAAAATGTTTCGATTTGGTAATAAGGGTAAGTTAAGCCCTAGATTTATTGGTCCATATGAGATCATTGAGCGTGTGGGAACAATAGCCTACAAATTAGCATTGCCACAAGATTTGGAAAAGATTCACGATGTCTTCCATGTATCTATGTAAAGGAGATATCGGTCTGTCCCATCACATATTATAAAACTGGAAGATATTAAAATACAACCAAATCTAACTTATTAAGAGAAGCCAGTGAAAATTCTAGCAAGAGATACAAAATAGCAAAGGAACAAGACGGTTCCATTGGTGAAAATACTAGTGACGAATCATGAGATCGAGGAAGCACATGGGAACCGGAAGAAACCATGAGAAAGTCTTATCTACGTCTATTTGATATAGGTAAATTTTAAGGACGAAATTTTAGAGGGGAAGAAATGTAACGACCTAAAAATCTCGATTTCATGAATAGTATTTTTTGAGCCATGAATAGTGCATCCTGAGATGAATAGTAACACCTAGGGCCTAAGCTGCACTTTATTTGGTATGGGATAGTATTATTCAAGGACAACTTGAGGATCAAATTTGAGGTCAAAATGAGTTCATTTTGAGGGTTTGATCAAGAGTTGACCAGTGGTCAAAGCTTGACTTGAGAAAGGGGTAAAAATCAAAACCTTAAAATGTTAATGAAAAATAAATTATATTAATTAAGGTATTTATGTGAGGTTGATATTTTGATATTTTTATGGGTATTATTTATTGAAAAGAAAAGAATTCATAAGTTTTAACAATGTTTTTTTTTTTACTAATGGACTAAATAGCACCTGAATAATTTTTGACTATGAATTTTAAAAATTATTAAGCGAAGATATTTTGGTGGGATTAAATCTAACTAATGGATTAAAGTTGAAAGTTAATTTTGGATTTTGAAAAATAAAATAAAAGAGTGAAAGTTTGGTATTTCTTTGATCAAGTTTCCTTTTTATTAAAACTATTGGATTTTTTTAAAGGAAATTTTTAAGGGACCAAATTGCATTTTTGCCACCTATATACTCTCTTCTTTCCCCAATTCTGTCGAGAACAACCCTCCCTCTTCCTTCTCCATTTTCTTTCATTTTTTCCATTTTCAAGCCAAAATTTCCTATCTTTAACTCCAAAATCAACAATTAAACACTAAATCATCAATCTAGGCTCCCTAAAATTATCATATCCACAAGAATTTTGGGAAAAAGATGAAGAAAAAGTTTATGGGTTATCTTGATGAATAGTAACTGAATTTAACAAGGTAAGTTAGAGTTTTGGTTTTTTTAGCTCATGATTTTAGTGTAGTTGCATGCATTAATGAATAAAATGCATGAAATTGAAATTTTTATGCAACTTTATGAAGATAAAGAAGAGGAATTGAAGGAGAGAGTGAAAGCGAAAAGAGAAGGAATAAGGAGTTGATGGTGAAATTGAAGTTTATTGAAGCTTAGTTTGAAGAATTGGACATCAATTTGGTACGTGTTTGTGCAATTTTATTTTTTCTAGAAATTGTGTATTATGTAATTTAGGGTTCTTAAGATAAAATTGGGGGTTTATGAAATTGATGCTAAAAATATTTAATTGGATGCTAAATGTAGTAGTATATGTGATTAATTTGGTTTTTGGACTTATAATTTGTATTTTCCTCAATTGGCATACATTATGTTTGAATTTAGAAATTTGATATCTATGTTATTTTGATATATATGATATCTTGCAAATACCTTTTGAATATGGAGGACATTTCTTAGTGTAAGGTCTTTGTTTATGTATATATCCCCTTAGCCAGCTACAGTGGTGATGGATCCATCAGCTATTGTGATCTTTTTATGGCTACAGCTGTGGTTATAAGAGATAAAATGTTTGGAGGAACAAGTCATATGATCAGTTGCTCCGGAATCAATTACCCACATAGGATGAGAATTTCTTTCTGAGACGTTAGTATTAGAGGAAGAAAAAATACTTGAAAATGCCAATGAACAAGTACCTGTGGAGGTTGGCTTCTCAAGCGACTCCACAAAGGTTCTTAGTTTCTCAATTTCTTCGGTATTAAACTCAGGGATAGGTTTTTTGAAATTTTCTTCATTAGTTGACGAAGTGCTCACCATATGTGCTTGACTTCGGTTGTTCCCACTTCGATTGAGCTTGCCATGAAGTTTCCAGCATTTCTCCTTAGTATGCTGATGCTGTTTGTAGTATGTGCAGAATAGGGATTCTTGGTTAAATGGTTTGGATGAGTCCCTTCTAGTAACTAGTGTAGGATTGTTTGCCGCCTCCAATTCTATGGCCTTGGTAATGAATGCAGAACCATCTCCTCCGTGACGTTCAAGCATAACATTTCGACGTCCTTCTTTCGCATGTATAATAGCAATCGTCTCATTTAGATACCGGAGGTCTTGTTTTCCTAAAATTTGCAGCTTTACAGCATCAAATTCCACTTTTAAACCTGCCGAAAAATCATAAATACATCCTTTTCCACAAAACGCTTCAAAATTACTGCATCTTCACTACAACGCATTTGGATGCATTGATAATAAGCCATCTCTTGCCACAAGCTTTGTAAGAGACTCGAATCTTCAGTAACATTCCGAGTCTCCTGTTTAGTTGCTGAAACTTTCGTCTTAATCTCGTAAATATGTGCAGCTTCATTAACCTTGGAATATGTCTGTCGAATAGCTTCCCAAATCTCCTTGGCAGTTCCGAGGAACATACATGTGTCATTAATCTTTGACAGCATTGAGTTCCATAATCAGGACATTACCATGGAGTCTTGTTCATCCCACGCGGCAAGTTTGGGATCGTCCTGTGAAGGACCTGTGCCCATTAATGGGTCAATTTCCCTCTTCCCTTTAAAAATGTGCGGACCAATTGTGACCACTTCAAATAGTTCTTCCCATTCAATCGGTATGCAGCTTGAATATTCTGCAAATCTCCGGTTATAGCAGCAGCAGTATTCTCGACTGTAGGGCTAATGATTTTGACAGAACTTCTGGGTAATTCTGACATGATTGATTGGGTAAGACTAAGGATAGGGACAGGAAAATATGAGAGAGAAGGCTAGGACGATGAGAGGAATAGTGGAGATGGATCTCAGTCGGTATGATCAGAAAAAAAAAATCAGAGTTTTAGTAGGAAAGAGCTAACAGCTCTGATACCATGTCAAATATCAGCAGAGAAGAATAATTTCATTCTCATAGTTTGAAGGTTACAGCCCTTAGTTTATATATACAATTGTCTATACTAAATATAGTAACAAACTCCCTAAGATATAGGGAAATTTGTATCTTATCTTAATCCCCGGAAATCAGGGATTTATATGATTTCTATTATAACTATACAATCTTTCTAAATAATACACATAATCCGACACTTACTTAATGCTTGCATGGTAACTGCAACAAGTTACAAAACCTATGATCTGTTTTCTTGCTTTAAACATGTGCATGCTGTTGATTATTGTGCTTCATGATATTTCAATGTGTATGTTTAGGAAATGTCCTAGTTGGATATTTTTTGTGCATGTCTGCGAGCATACATGACATAAATGCCCACATTTCTGGCCTTTATGCATGGATTTATGTGGTTCTGAGCATGGAATAAAATGCTCATTTTATCTTGTTGGTGCTTTAATAAGCATGGAGGTTCTTTTTAATTTTTTATTGCTGCCTTACGTATATTGTGATTCTAAATGGTTTTGCAGTCTTTTGGAGCCCAGTGGTGCCCATTTGGTAGCTTGGCACGACTTCCGTCATCCTTCGAGTAAATATCATCCAACACTTAAGAGCTTTTAAAGTTGCCGCTTCATCTAATTTATGCAGAGAATCTTGTTCATTGTTTTGCACTTTCTATTTTTAAACTTATGTATGCATAATCTAATGTGGATGGTCACCGTAGCTTCCAATCAGAGAACCGTAAGGTTAGTGGAAAAGTAGAGATTCAACAGAAAAATAAACTTTGAGTAAGAAAACTTAATTATTGCAAATTGAGATCCTTAGAATACAAAAATAAATACTCTATACCAAATATTTGGGTAAATGTATAGAGCACTGAAACACAGTAAAACGCAGCTCACATATGTAGATTTTTATCCTCATCTCCAGAAGCTCAGAGAGAGAGAGAGAGGGAGAGGGAGGGAGGGAGGAAGAGACCATAGGAAAACTTGATTTTCAGTTTTCTCTTACAACCCATGGGTTATCTCTCGTATATGTATGCTTGAGATTTTCAGTTTTCTTGGTTATTCGGACATTATGCTCTGTAATGGTTGCCCAGGCTTTAGATGGTTGTGTTAGCAAACATGAGCATCATGGAAATAAGGGGTATAAACCTTTATTGGTTTATTCTAGACGAGGGAGAGAGAAAGAGTAGCAGAAGCAGTTATACGGT
>JAOSBK010000006.1:21109929-21121984 GCA_027568895.1 Erythroxylum shatona
TTGTTTAATATATTTTAAATAATATTTATATGCATAAATAATTTTTATTACAAAATAAAATATAGTTAAAATTAAAACTGCTTTTTATTTTTATATTGTGAAACAGTCTATTGTATGAAGCTCTTTCAAAAAAATTCTTTTTAAAATGACAGTCAAATAGTCAACTGATTTTTTAGAAAAGCTCTACTAATAAAAACTTTATTAACAAAAGCTCTACTAATATAAGCTCATCTAAACAGGCAATTAGTAAGTAAACTGTGAGGAATCTTCTTTATTTAAGCAATAAGGTTGTGTAACGAAAGAAATCTTTTCTTTTATCTTCAAAAAAGAAAATTATAAAAACATATCCAATAAGAAAGAAAAATGAGGAAGACCATACAAGGAGACAGAAACACAAGGATAATTGATGAGAAAGTCAACAAAAGTTAATATTTTAAAAACTGGACCATAAATTAAATAGGCAAGATAAGATGTCTAAAAATTTAAAAGTTTAATCAGTATTACACAGTAGTAAAATCGGTATATAATAAAAATTGATCAAAATTGAAGAACTTAAAATATGATTCAGGGAAGAAACTATCTTTATGTATTGAAGATATTGTAGTTTAATTGAATGAGACAATCGAATAAAAATAATTGACTTATTATGATTTATAAAAATCGATTAGTTTACAAAAATTACCGATTAATTAATATAATGATTGATTTTTAATTAAAAATATTAAGGTAAACCGAACTAGCAAGTTGAACAGTTCAAGCTTTTACTGCTGAAATGATCGTACTGGTTCACTTTTTCAATCATTGACAAAAGTATAGAAGATTGATAATACCACATCAAGGTGGAAACTTGTGTAGAAAATATGTAAAGACAAAAAAATCGTTAGAATGTTAGACAATCATACTCTATTGCTCAAGTTAGTATTTGATATAGGAAATGATAGAAGTTTTCAATGGAAAGAAGTATGTGGATGTTCATACATTTATTGTCTTTCGTTGAGATAATGTAGCATCTAAACCTCAATTACCATAGTAGTTAGGACTCATAATTGCGGTTAATGTGAATTATGACCTTTTGAAACAAATGATTTTTTGCAATAACTTTTTGTTAAACCCTTCATTGCTTGGGGAATTTTCTTTTGCATAGCACTTTCAGATGTTTTTTAGTATAAACCTTTCAAATTGTTCTATAGTCTCTCCCAAATAGTTTGTGTAATGTTTTTAACAAGACTTAACTTGCTTATCTTGGGGGACAAAAAGTAGGTCAACATCTAAAAGTGGTTTCCAAACAATCATTTTCAAAGTGATTGTATAGAAATCAAAGAGATGATCTTAAACATTGAGAAAATGCTAAAGAACTTCTTATGGATAGGAGTTGCTAATGGTTAGATATTTACTCTCCTAAATCTAAAGGTGGCCTAGGGTAACCTCTATAAGGATTGTCAAGTGATCCTTAATCTATTTGGGTTAAGTGAGTTCATATATATATGCTTAAATTTTCTAGAACCTCAAGATTAGGCCATCCTATTTATGGTCATTCAACCAAATTCTTAAGTTGACGAAATAGAAGAATCTAGCAATTAAGATCAGAGTGGGGAATGGTGAGAAAACTTGGCTTTGGTATGACTATTGGAATAATCTAGGTTCTCTACATAATGTATCCAAGTTGCAACACTTAAAACACATTGTTCCCGCCACGACCAAGAGTGAGGAATGATGAGAAAACTTGCTTTTGGTATGACTATTGGAATAATCTAGATCCTTTGTATAATATACTTAAGCTGCAACATCTAAAACACATTGCTCCTATCAAGGCCAAGGTTAGTAGGGTGATAAAAGCTAGGAATTGGAATTGTGGAATTAGGGATCTTACTCCAATAATGAATCATACTCCAAGTTACTTGCCCGAACCAAATGATGAGGACAAAGCTCAATGAAATGGTTACAGATTAGGAGTTTTTACTAATAAATCATGTCAGCATCTGCATTGCGAGGGAAAACCATATGTGACAAGGTAGAGGTTAATCTAGTTTCCCAATACATCCCTTAAGACTTCCTTTATACTTTGGTTAGTCATCAAAAAGGACTGGTAACTATGGATAGGATTAAAAGTATAAGCTCTAACTCAATCTATAAGCTTTGCAATTGAGTACTAAAATTGTTGATCATGTACTTCATACTTGCTCTTCTTCATGGATTTCTAGAACAAATCTATTAAGCTTTATAAACTCACTTTTAGATCATCATATTAAACCTCTTCCATTTGCTTAGGTAGAATAAGTAAAGTTCACGCACAAAGGGGTTATCCCCTAGGAATAACCAATTTTGAGATTTAGCCTTCTTATTGATTATATCCATATTAATAACCTTAACCTTATTTTCTTAAATGCCTTTTCATTGTTTTTGAACCCTAAAGGATTTACATTTACTTGATTGCTTGAAACTTTGATTATATTAAAGAATTTGGAAAGGTCAAATATTTCTTTAATTGTTGGTACATATTGATTAAAAAAAAGTGTTAAAGTTATATGGTATCAATGGACTTATAGTATGAAGAATCTAAATTATGAAAAACTAAGTTTCTTGTTATTATGTTTTTGTAAATTTACTTCAATATTATCACTATTTTTGTTATCCCTATCATGCCCTAACCTAAGCCTCATTAAAACCTTATATTAATACCTTTTGATTTTTTTAATTTACTTATAAGTGGTGGGATATTATTTTATTGCAAGCTTATAGTTAAGAATCCTTCTATGGATTAATTTGAGAATTCTTACACTCTCATCCTAAACACTTTTAATGCATTAAGTGAATCCTTGGTGAGAGTGTAAAAATTTGTGCTTTTGATTTCAAAAAGATTATCTATATGATTGCTCTTGATATTGACTTATAAAGGTTGGTTCTATAATGACTTAAATCTAATTGTTTGTTAATTTGATTGATATGAAATAATGATTTAGAGTGTGGATGGACAGGTTGATGTTAATAAGGAATGCATATTTGTAAGTTCGATAATTTAGATTATGATTTGCTTGAGGACAAGCAAAAACTTAAGTGTGAGGAAATTTGGTGAACGATTATTTGACTATATTTATATACTTATATTGAGTGTGTTTTGCTTGTTATTTAAAAGTTTTATAGCATTTATTGGTACTTCAAGTATTTTTGTAGGTGATAATTGCTTTCACAAACTAAAGGAGGAGAATTCGTATGAAACCGTGGCATAAAATAAAGATTTGAAGCAACTTAGAGATACACAGTTGTGTGTAGTGACCATGTAAGGCATTGTAAACATGTGAAAAATTGAAAACATTGTTTATAGCTGTGTGAAAATACACAAACATTTATGTCATGTAAGTCACTATGCCACGTAAAATTGTGAATTCAGGTATTTTTGGAGATATACAGTCACCTACGCGTCATGTAAGTGACTGTGTACATCCCAAAAATCCAAGTTTTTATTATAAAAGGATATTACTGAAGGCAAACTAAATGAGGCGAAATTAGAAGCATTTTTTATTAGTAAGAAACACAAAAAAGAGGCAGTTCTGAATAAAGGATAAGGAAAACACGAAGATCATAAGATCCAATAGAGAGCTTCATCCAATCCATGTTGTAAGAAGATTCATTAGAGACAAAAGGGGGATTTACATTATGAATTCTTTTATTTCTATTTGTTCTTCTGCATATTTGTTACTGATTTCGTTTTTTATATATAGGTACTACTTATTTGATATTGACTTTTAGTAGTATTTTCCTTATTTGACTTCATTATTGTGTCAATTTTAGTTTAGTTTGTTTCTTTAATTTTCAATTAAATCCATAACCTAATTTGATGGTTAGATAATAGAAAAAAAAGTTGAACACTAGTACTTACAGTTCTCGTCAGATTGACTCATATTTTCTAGTATTAGCTACAACTATATCGTACACTTGCAGTTAAAACATGTAAACTTATAAGTAAAATAAATTCAACTAGGGACTCTATAGCCTTCAAACTCTTGGTAAGATAGAGAACCTATGCTCTTTGGAAGGAATGCAACTTCAAACAAGGTGCCACTCAAAGTGTTTACGTAAAGCACTTAGGAATTGTTGATGGGGTCCAATTTGCTCACTTATAAGAGTCAAGAGGTAATTACATTATGGGACGTGTCTCTGTCAATGAACTCATGTAATTAAGAGATATAATTGGGTTACTTAGTGTTTTGTGCTAGTTGGTTTTGGACTACCTTGTCGGATCCTCCACGTGTATTAGCTTTAGCTTTTAAAGCTATGTATTTTAATACTCATTTTACTTTTTTTTTGCATAATCGGAAAAGTACAGTACAAATTATGTGACTAATCTAAGGAATCCTCAAGGAGGATCGAGAGACACCCTGAGGATACACTTACAAAAGTGGTAATCCTTAAGTCAAAATTTATAGCAAAGTTAGCGAGCCAGTCGACACTCCTATTTCCCTCTCTGTAGGTATGGTGGGGTAGGACTATCCAGTTGCAATTGAGTAGCTTGTTGATGCCTATGACGATAGGATTGAGAGACGTTGTGCGCTTAGCGGAATCAGATAGAATACTCGACACCACTTGAGAGTCTAGTTTTAATTCCACCCGACGATAGCCTAGGTCCCAAGCCAGATTCAGACCAGAGAAATCGCCCCATAGTTCAACGGCTAACGAGGAACACCAGCCTAGATTCTGAACAAAGCTTCCCAGCCAAGCACCGGTGCTGTCGCAAATAAGATCCTACTGAGGTTGAGTAGGGTGAGCTTTTGCACGCCCCGTCAGTGTTTAATTTCACCCATCTAGGGGTTGGTTTACACTAGCCAATAAGTTGCTCGTGCCGGGCACGGTATCCAGGAATTGCTCTGCCTTGCCAGACCGAAGCTTTTTGCATCTAATGGACATAGTCTAGTACACTATAAGTTGGGGAAGTCAGCCAGGAGGGTTGTGCATCAAAGAGTGCCCTTGAAGATAATAGACCAATCGGGTCCGCAGACCAATTGGTGCCTTTGAAGATTTGTGTGGAGCCAATCATGGGCGTTTAGAGTAAAAAAGTCCAGAGAGACAGCGTGCAAAGGGAAGGTTAGCCACAGACTTCGCGCTTGGGGGTAGTCCCGCATGACGTGCAGTGAGGACTCTCCTACCTGGCAGTGACGACACTCAACAATCGTAATCAGACGTCTGCGCATCCGTTGTTGATTAGATAATAATCAATCTTGAGCGAGGAGCCAGAGAAAGGATATAATATGATGAGGGCCGGCCCAGCGCCATATGATCTTCCAAGATCCACTAGTGTCCTGGTGGCCATGTTCCATTATCATCGAATACGCTAAGGTAGTATTGAACTGGCCGGTACCCGACATCCCCCAGATCATTTTATCAAGCCCTAAGTGTGGCTTGGGCAATAGAATACCTGCAATGAACATACAAATAAAGTTGTCATCATCATCATCACCATCATCATCACACCCAGTCTGAAGTCCTGTATTAAAGCGGGATTTGGGGAGGTCTGATAGTACACAACCTTACCTCTACATAATAAAGAGATTGTTTTCGGTAGACTCACATACAGATGTGACAGAAAAAATAGTGATGCATGCAAATAGAGTGAGGAAGTAAAAACTAGAATTTATTTCATAGCTAGCTACCTGAATTGTCCACATAGTATTGAACGCGTCGGTCGAGGACGGGGGGGATGGAGACAAGTGCATAGGAGATGAGAAGGCCCAAATCATTTACGTAAGGATCCAATCAAAAACGAGCCTTTGAGCCATCATAGATAATCCATTTCATGCCGCAAATCACGTTGTGCCATATAGCTTTTATGATCTTCCAGGTCATAGAGCCACCAACAGCCTCGAGAAAAGTTGGTAGGTTGCCATTAAGATTGTATTTAGCAGACAAAATTCGCTTGCCTAAGGAAGTTAGGTAACTAAACTAACAAAGGTACAACCTCTATAATCAATGTTGATAATTTGAATACCTTATGTACAATGACTGTTCATATTAGATTAACCGGGCCTAAGCCCAGTAATTGGCAAAAATGACATGTCACCAACAATCTTACAACTTTAATTAATATGACACGTCTACGGATGGAGAAAATCGCCACATCATGACCAATAGACCTCAGCGCAACGGGCCAGATCCTCTGTCCTCCTTACCCTGTCCCTACTCTGTTCCTCTCCATCTGAGCCATCCATTCATGTGGGACCTATAAAACGACTAGAAACCCTAGATTTTAGTTTTGTTGGTCCCACGTTGTCGCTTCTCGTCCTACCAGCATCAGGTGGCGTCAGCCCTTGAAACCCAGAAGAACAACCCATGGTCTCTCTGTCACTGCATTTTCTATATCTCGCTTTTTCTTAATCCTCGTTTTTTGGAAATTGGCAGAAGCTGAGCGTTTATTCATTTTCATTTGTTTAGGGGATCGATCTCAATGCAGGAGGTAAGAGCAAGAAGACGAAACGTACGGCACCAAAGTCAGACGATATCTATCTCAAACTCCTAGTCAAGGTTTCTGCCTGTTAACGTTTTCGTCGAGTTTGTGGTGTAAATTTGTATGGATATTGACTGATTTTTTGGTTTAATGTCAGTTGTACCGATTTCTGGTTAGGAGAAGCGGAAGCAGGTTCAATGCAGTGATTTTGAAGAGGCTTTTCATGAGCAAGGTCAACAAAGCCCCTCTTTCTCTATCTAGAATTATCAAATTCATGAAGGGAAAGGTTGTTAGCTATACTTTGTCATTATATAGCAGTGATTATGTTTTTAGATTCGAGATTGTATCAATTGTTTTTGCTTCGTATTTGGGTGGTGAAGGAGGATAAGATTGGGGTGATTGTTGGGACGGTGACCGATGACATTAGAGTTTACGAGGTGCCGGCACTGAAAGTTACTGCCATAAGGTTTACAGAGACCGCAAGGGCTCGGATTGAAAAGGCTGGCGGAGAGTGCTTGACGTTTGATCAGCTTGCTTTGAGAGCTCCTTTGGGAGAAAACACGGTTTGTGCTCTTTAATTTTATTATCCTTTCTTTAAAAGGTGTTGTTGATTGGAAATAGGTTTCTGTCTAGAGCGGATTAGCATTTTGTGGCGCATATTCTGCAAGTTTTCTGAATGGGAGTCTGTTACAAGTCCGTAATTATCTATGCTGATCTGTAATGACTCGCGGTGAAAGGGACTGAGTTTTGTAGCATTGTTTGAACTTAGACCATGTGAAATTGTTGTGAATTTTAACTTAGACCATGCGAAATTGTTGTGAATTTTTTTTTTTTAGTTTATACATACTTATCTTGATCGTGAAACATCTGCTAAATCATACACATGTTTTGAAAATCTTCTTTATCCAGAGCACAAGTATCTTGTGGAATGTTGGAGGGTTAGTTGGGTGCCTATTATATCCAGTGCTAGTATTCATTTTCGGTGGTTTCTTTGTTGGTTGACCATATGCTTGGTTCTCAAGCCTAAGGCTGTTTTGATCCTTCTAATTTGTTGATTTAGGGGGGCATAAACAAAGTTCTAATATTATCATTAATTGCTTACCGACTTTGCTCTTTTAGCTTGATTCCGTGTGCAGTTGAGAGGTTAAAACTGGGAATGCCTATATTGCATGGACAAAGATTATGAGCATTATGTGATTATTTATTGTGTTTCTTGAAATGCCTGCTTGGCTTAACAACATGACTGCCAAAATTAGTTCGTTTAACCTATAGTATGATTACTTGGAACTTGGTTATCATCTGTATTTTTTTTTGGTTCTTTCCTCAGTTTTGATGTATAATTGGCCCTCATGTTTTAAATCTTTTGTCACGGCTGTAGCAAACCTTCAATAAGTACATGGACTTGGGTAGCCAACACCTGCTTTTAATATCAGCTTTTTGATTCTTCACTCTAATAAATCTCCAGGTCCTTCTTAGAGGTCCCAAGAACGCTCGTGAGGCTGCAAAACACTTTGGCCCTGCTCCTGGTGTGCCACACAGCCATACTAAACCCTATGTGCGGTCAAAGGGAAGGAAGTTTGAGAGAGCTAGAGGAAGGAGGAACAGCAGAGGTTTTAGCGTTTAAGTTGGATTTAGAACTGAATTGTGGGCCAACATTTTTCTTTCAGGGCAATTTGCTCCAAAATTTTGACACAGGTAATTGTGAACCGGGATTATGTTTCCATTTGAATTATCATCAGTTTGGATTTCATTATTCTTCTATTTAGACGCTATTCTGCTACGCATTTAGTGAAGGCTTATTAATGAAAATCAGGTTTAACTTGAATCCAGCCTAGTTAGCTATGGGTTACCCTAGATGAACAGACGAGGCTTAGGTTAATTGTAAATATCAATACGTATTTCCATCGTTAATTGTTTTTCTTTTGTGCTATTAGTAGTGTTGATAAGTTAATTGTAAATATCAATACATATTTACATTTATAAACTAACAAACTTGTTAGAAAGTGAATTTCTTCAAGTTACCTATAGATCTATATTATTATATTATAAGAGTCAAGTTATGAGAGGCTGAAACATCCAAATATCAGTCAACCGTGGATTCGTCAAACGGGATCATTTTGCATTATTGTTAGTGTTCATAAATTAACAATAATAATGATAAGAAGAGATTACTTATTGGAAAGTGGATTGGTTATACATATTTGTCGCTATATATATATATATATAATAACATTGATGATCTACTTTATATTAAAAAGAAATAATATTCAAATTCGGTGGTTTTTGCACAGGACATCAAGCCAGTATGTATATGAAATAAAAATGTCTTGTCGCAAGAGATTCATTTTCGTGGAAACAACTTATACCAGTTAATACAGAGAAATGTAATTACTAAGTCTAATTCAACTAAACTGAATGTAATAAAATAGTAATAATTAAAATTCAAATGAAAACCCTTTGCAATCCTAGACCGCTTTCGAATTGGTGTTACAAAGTAACTATAAGACAACAAAAGTAATCTTATAAGCAAAATAAAATAATGATTAACTTAAACAAGTAAATTAATTGAAGAAATATATACTTGAAATAAATTTGTCTCTTCCGTATTATATAGTGACATCCTAAAATCACTATAAGCATCCTTGTATACATTTATTTGTGAGTTAAGATTTTACATCATCTCATATAAAACAATTATCGTGATAGTTAATAGCATTAATTCTCTTATAAATTTTAGTTTTTTTAAATTTGGTCTAGAATAAATACTAAGATTAAAAAATGTTTTAGCATCAAACAACAGAGAGTAAAGTTATCTTTTTATCTTTTATTGGTAACTACTATATAAGATGTATATAAAGAAGACTTATTCTTTAGATTGCGCTTAATTACTTCTGTCGCCCTCTGTGTGGTATAATAAAAGTAAGTTATTATTACTTTGTCATCACTATCAACCAAAAAAGTACTTTTAGGAAGAAAGTTCAAAATCTTCAAATATAATTTTAAAAACCTTCATTCCATCACTTGACCTAAACTTATCAATTGCAAACAACATTTTCTTTGAACAAACATTAAAGTGATAAAAACTTAGTTGTAAATCTTGTAATGGCATGATGACACAAATTCTTACCAGTAGTGAAATCCTTTCTCTTCAAATACCAAACCCATATATGCTTATAGATGAACTTATTCACGTTTCTTGCTTTATAGATAGTTTTAACAATGATATGAAAGTATCTATCTTCTCCTATATTTTCTAACATTAGGTCAATATAATGTTAACATAAGGAGTCTAATAGAAAGAATTATACCTATTTTGCAACATTTTTGCAGCTGCTTTATAAGCAACATCATTGAAATGTACAATGTTTTCATGCCTATTTTCATTTACAACTTTATTTTATATCTCTAACAAAGTATTATTGTGTCTAGTTTCTATTGCTTTCATATCTTGATTTTGGTTACAAATTTTTATGATTTAATCTAAATGAGAGATAAATTAAATAAAAATGGCATAAATATTGCATGTATGTTGATTAGATTATTTTGGAAATTTTGCATGAAAATTAAACTTCAAGTCACTTACATAAGAAAAGAGAGAAAAGAATATAATAATAAGAATATCACCACTTGCACGGTGGTGAATAAAGTGTTACCAATCACCACCGTGCAAGCTTATGCACGAGGGTGAGAAACATAGTCATCCCTATGCAAATGCTCATGAACTTCTTTAATCTGTCTATTTTATTACGTGGTAGTTTTAGGTTGAAGAGGCATGAAAATTTAAACCTAGACGAGGATACAAATAGAAAGGATAGGAGGGTGATGGTGACATCATTCATCATTTACTCTTCATTCTTCACTCAACTCACACACTCCTTTGGCTAGAACAAAAGGAGATAGAGAGAAGCGTGGAGGCGGAGAAACAAAGTGCTTAGCAGAAAAGGGTAGGCAACGTGAGCAGTCAGTCATTTTAGGTGAACATCAACTAAAAGCAAAGGGCAAGAGCTAATGTGGAAAGCTTGAGAGTGACAGGAGCAACTCCCTCACCCGCTATTGTTTGCTCTTCCTGTTTAATATTTCTTGTTGTTTTGCTACATTTACTCCTCTATTATAGACTCATGCCCTGTTATGTTTAACCGACCCATACTCTGTTAGTTTTTTATAGTTTATTTAGGTTGCTTACTCAGTTTGTCGCTTTAATACTTCTCCTACACTGATCAAGATGAGATTGAAGTGTTTAAAGATGATGAATCTTGTGATTTCTGTGATGGGCTGATCTCTTTTCTTGAGGACTAACATAGTTATTTTAGTCAAATATACATGATTGAGGGATTGTGTTGTTGTCTTGTGTTTGCTATAGTTTCTGAACTGAATGGATGCAATAACATGATCAAAATTTGCATCATTTTGGTATTAAATGAAGGACCAAGATAAGAAGTTTAATATGAAATGAGAAACTATAGATGCTTAGGTTAAGAATTAGAAATATATTAACCAAGTGGTAATTAGTAGTTGAGTTTTCATAATTAACTCGAGTGATAACTTGTCGAATATGAAAGTTAGATTAGTTAATTATTTGAGTTGATCTTAAGGCCAAACTGTTAATTTCGATAAGACAAATGTCCAATTATTTTCCCTCAATCATGCATAGGAGATTAAATTAGTGAAGTTAATTCTTAAGAGTTTTCTATTTAGATTTATACTTTTTTTTTCTTCCGGTCCCTTAAAGCCTTAACTAAACAAATTGAGATAGAATATTTAGGATTGCATTTAATTTTATTTTTGTTTGAGATTAATTTAAGCGAACCAATTTTATCTCTGTGGGAGACGACCCTTAGTTGAAGTATAACTACCTCGTATACTTATAAGTAGGATATCCTAGGTCTTTTTAGAACTTTTTGGACACAACAAGTATTAACTTCCATTAATAATAAGACTGAGTAGCATTGAATGATAAATCTATATCATAACACTACCTACCCATTACCATGTCCATATTATGAGCTACTTCCTTAGATTGTAATGCACTAAGAATTAAAGGATGAGCTTCAAGAGTTGTTGATGAAGTAAAAAAGCTAGACATTTACCTTCTCTTGTTCACGTTAGTTGCAACAATTCCTTCTCGTTAAGTAGGAATACCATCTTCAACATTTTTATTATCATCCTAACTAATATAGAAAGAGAATTCACTACCAAATTCACTACCGATTTTGTAGTTCAACCTTTACCTTCTTTCTTTCTCATTTTGATACTCTTCAAGCAAGTTTTTATCTATCATTTCACATCATCTCTAACTTTCTTACATGACTCCGCATCATTTTTGATCTCAACTGAACGTTTCTCTAATATGATGATTCCTTTACTTTTTAAATGTTTGTTGTAATATAAACAAACAGTATGTTTTTCATACCAAGAATTAATCTCGTATAAGCCTGAAAACTAGATTGCTGAATCTTCCTGAAGAGATTGAATTATTAGAGGTCATTGAACTTTTTGATTTTTATTTGTAAAAATAAATAAAGACATATTTTAAAATTAAATTAATAATTTTATATCAAAAATAGTTTCCCCCCCTTTTTGCATATGAAAGACATAAAACGCTACTTTGAATTTTATATA
>JAOSBK010000006.1:21122084-21142747 GCA_027568895.1 Erythroxylum shatona
TTGTTGTTTACTGTGTCCAGGGGGTCTTTTCTGTGATTGTTGTACTGAGAGTTCTTATTCTCTCTAGCTTGTACATATTTTCCTTTATTATTAATTTCATTCTCTTACTGATTTAACAAAAAAAAAATAGTTGAGTTTTCATAATTAACTCGAGTGATAACTTGTCGAATACGAAAGTTAGATTAGTTAATTATTCGAGTTGATCTTAGGGCCAACCTGTTAATTTTGGTAAGACAAATGTCCAATCATTTCTCCTCAATTATGCATAGGAGATTAAATTAGTGAAGTTAATTCTTAAGAGTTTTCTACTTCGATTTCTACTTGTTTTTTCTTCCGGTCTCTTAAAGCCTTAACTAAACAAATTGGGATAGAATGTTTAGGATTGCATTTATTTTTATTTTTGTTTGAGATTAATTTAAGTGAACCAATTTCATCTCTGTGGGAGACGACCCTTAGTTGAAGTACAACTACCTCGTATATATACTTATGAGTAGGATAACCTAGGTCTTTTTAAAACTTTTTGGGCATAACAAGTATTAACTTCCATTACAGGTTGGTAATAATAAGATTGAGTAGCATTGAATGATAAATCTATATCATAACACTACCTAGCCATTACCATGTCCATATTATGAGCTACTTCCTTAGATTGTAATACACTAAGAATTAAAGGCTGAGCTTCAAGAGTTGTTCATGGAATAGAAAAGCTAGACATTTATCTTCTCTTGCTGACATTAGTTGCAACAATTCCTTTTCGTTATGTAGGAATACCATCTTCAACATTTTTATTATCATCCTAACTAATATAGAAAGAGAATTCACTACCAATTTTGTAGTTCAGCCTTTCCCTTCTTTCTTTCTCATTTTGATACTATTCAAGCAAGTTTTTATCTGTCATTTCACATCATCCTAGCTTTCTTACATGACTCCGCATCACCTTTGATCTTAGTTGAACGTTTCTCTAATATGGTAATTCCTTTACTTTTTAAATGTTTGTTACAATATAAACAAGTAGTATGTTTTTCATACCAAGAATTAATCTCATATGAGCCTGAAAACTAGATTACCAAATCTTCCTGAAGAGATTGAATTATTAGAGGTATTTGAACTTTCTGATTTTTATTTGTAAAAATAAATAAAGACGTATTTTAAAATTAAATTAATAATTTTATATCAAAAATAGTTTCCCTAAGACATAAAACACTACTTTGAATTGTATAATAGAGAAATTTCTATATATATATATATATAATGTCGATGTCTGTAAAAGTTCAAAATTCTTTATTTAGCAATAAAAATTCAGAAGTCAATTACGAGAAGATAGATTATATACAAATAATTGAAGAAAAAAATTCATAAAACTAATATATTGAGAATGTTATAATCATATTCATAACATGTCTAGGTAGATTCTTTACTAATGTAAAGGATACAATTTAGATTTGGACATATTAAAAAGTTAAATGGATATTGCAAAAGAAACTAAAAATATATACAAGTACATTAAAAACATACAACAACTTAAATCACACGCCTTTGTTTTAGTAATGTACATTGCAAAAATGGTTTTGTTTAAAAAATTGAAAAATTATTACTTCAACATTCACAATTTCATATTATGTTGAGTAATGAGTATACTCTTACAAACCAAGGTATATATCAAATTATCTTAGGTTAAATATAATCATAGAGAAATTAAATTATCTAAATTCTCTCTTTCTAGCATGTATTTAACTACCCATGAGACAGGATAATGGTACCTGTGAGATTGATACTAACTTGCCAACATTTGCTAGTTCCTTGTGATACTACTAATTATGTTCAAACTTAACTATTATATGATGTCTTAGAAAATGACTAAGCATTCACTAGGTGAGTTATTTTATCACTTCTTTAAAAGGAGTTAGAGGGTTGAAATGTATTGTACATTGTTTATCATATACATGAATGTACATTTGTAAGTTTGCTATCTCGATGGAGATATTACTTTCCAAATTTTAATTTTGTATAATTGTAATATTATGTTCTATTGACAACAAAACAAGAATGATAAACATTTCATTTTCTAACTTAGTCACTTCATTATAAGAATAGTTTCCAAAAATCAAACCTAAAACCAAAAAGGGACTTAAACCTGTCATTATCATAGCAACCAATTCTTGGGTCAACAGTTCAACATACTGACAAATCTTAAAGAAAAACATAGTAATATTGAATAGTATAATTAAGATAAAGGATCTATAACTAGAGACACTACATGGTGTATATAATTACAATTATGAGTCTTATTGTTGGTAGTTGAAAAATCACATGAATTTTAGTATATTTAACCCTAAACAAAATACCAACTCCATTGAACTTTAGGTGTTATAGTTTTGATATTAATTTTATATTTATTTATTTAAGAAAATGTCATAAGACATGGTGACACATGTCCTTTTTCTGCCTGTGAATTGTTTACAATGTCAATTCTGTGTGTTAAGTCAAAAGTACATATTAGAAATTAAATTGGAAGGAATCGTGGTTCATTCAATTCATAAACCAAAAACTTCTCAGTTTAATCTCGGTTTTCCATAACCCTTTTCACTTTTCAGCTTAATCTCATTTTACATCACAAGAAGTCAGCAATACGAGAAGATAACAGGGGACCAGCATGCGACAGAGGAATAGACTGAGCAACAGGAGCAGAGCAAACCAAACAGGGTGACGTGAGTGATTTAGCACTCTCATCCTTTAATTAGAGATGTCGAGTTCGAGTCTTAAGAATGGAGAAATCTGTTTGGTCAGCACTTTATTTCTTATGGGCTGACTCAGTGCGAGCGGAGATTAGTCTGAGAATAGATGGCTTAAAGACGCTTTCTCATAATTGAGATCCTCTTAAAATACTTCAAGGTCTAACAAAAAAAAAAAAAGAGTAGTAGCAGCGATGATGGAGAAATAAAAACAGCATCGGAAGGCAAACAGGCAGAGGCACTAAAGGCTGTGGACGTAAGGGTAAGGCAATCGGCTGCTTTTACCAAACAATTATTACTTTTTTTCCAAACTTTTAATACTTGTGGTACCGGTTGTTGAAATAACCCGTACCCGTAGTTGAACTCGATACGATATCATGACGATCAGTACCCTTTTTTAACCCATACAATCCCAACTGCTACTGGAACACTACAAAATCCATTCCATTGTTCATATATCATTAATTATTATTTTCAAATCTGGATATTATTTTACTTTCGCCTAAAATTTAAAGTTAATTTCAACATATTTTGACCCGTGAAATTATTTTAAAACAATTATATATTTTCCTATCCTATCCTATGAACATAATACTCATCATCGGGGGATAATTTGCATCTCACAATACAGTTCAACTTTAACGGATTTGGAAAGGAGATTATGCAGTCATCAGAACATTGTATAGAAATAGTTCAATTTTGTTGACGAGTTGTATCTCCAATTCTCTAGTAAAAGAAACGTAAACAAGTGGTCTGGACATTGCAGGTGGCTGAAATGCTGTGGGGAACTTCGAAAAAACAATGGTTGTATTATTCTCCGTTACCCTCAACCAAACATTCAATATCAAAACTCAAACGTTTGTCGAAACTTGGAGACCAAATCGGTTAACGAGTGGGAAATAAAAATACAAGAGGAAAAGGCTTCTTATTGGATCATTGATATCCCAACCAAGTTGAAAGTAGTACGCGAACGCCGAAAACGTGCCAAAGTGTCAAAACGTATCAATATTTCTTAATGAAATCATAAATGTGGTTGTTAGTCTCCTCTGGTCTTTCTTGGTTGTTGAAATGAGCGGCTCCTTCCATCACAACAGTTTCCTCCAGAAGAGGTACATGACGCTTGAAATCTTTGCTGTGTACATATTCCTTTACCCCCGGAGTCGTATACACCATATCCAGCTCTCCCACAATAAACTTCACAGGCACTTTCACTGGAACCCCTGTCCATGCAGCTGTTAGCTCCCAGTTCCTGCATCACCCACACTGTAATTAACTAACAGAATTGAGTGGTAATGAAAAAAATTTGGAAGTTGCCTGAAGCTGATTATAAGCAAACATACAAATCCAAAGCTCTGTAGTAGTTCAATCCTCCAGTGAAGCCTTTCTGACTAAACTTTGTTGCATAATACTTAAGGTCTGCTTCCGTGAACCAAGATGGCAAAACAACTGAACTCTCTTTACAGATTCCAAATGCGTTTTCCTTTGGCAAGCATGCTGGACCTGGTTTACGATCGGTAAGAATTTTTTTCAGCACTTCTGCAACACCAACACTTTGGATTTCAGCTTCGATTGCCCCTTTTTCCTGCCCATTTAAGAGTTAAACACATCCATTGTTGGAGACGCAACTATTAGACAACATCAAGAATCGTACTTAACTGCAACTTCATAAAATTAAAACAACTGACAGCAAGAAAAAGCGAGCCTTAAACACCAAGGTCACGTCCCGAAAATGAGTTGTTTCTGGTTTTTCATTAAGACGACACTATCCTGAGCTCAACTGGTATCAGACGCAAAAAAAAAAAAATAATAAAAAAGAAACAGTAGTGGCTTTTGTGAATACATTGTCAAGAACTATGCTAGATCTAATCAAATGGATGATAAAAGAAGTAGAAAAACCTGAAATCTGCACATGTAGTAATCATCTCCAAAGAGCAGCCGCATGCTTTCCAAAGGCTTAATCTTGGGATTTCTAGGCCTGAAAGGAACACTAAGGCATACGTATGCCTTAACTCTATCAGGCCTAAACAAGCACAAGTACCATCCAATTATGGCACCCCAGTCATGAGCCACAAGAAACACTTTATCTGCCCCAAGATGGTCCAAAAGGGCAATCAGGTCACCAACAATGTGATGACAGGTATAGCTGGTGCTTGAAGGAGGAGCTTCAGAGTCACCAAAGCCTCTAAGATCTGGTGCAACAGCATGGTACCCCAGCTGGCTTAAAGCAAGAATTTGGTGGCGCCATGTATACCAAAGCTCTGGAAATCCATGTAGAAAGAGTATTACGGGTCCTTGACCCTTCTCAGCTATGTGCATTTTTATGCCATTCACATCCACCATTCTGTGTTTTATACCCTCCATTTTTCTCTTCTCCTTAGCCTCCACTGAACTCCTTATGCTTCGTTATGTAGACCATCGAATGCTTACAAGCTGATGGTCCTATAGTTTTAAATTTCCGAGGGTTGTTGATCAGTAGTAAATGGCAGTAAATAAAAGACAGTGATTCCAGTACTTGAATGATACTTGGGGAGCTGCCATGCTGGACTTTCGCATGTGATCTTTAAACATGGCACAGACTCAGAGCATCGAATTTTCTTTTAGTGGTTAATTGGCGAGGGAAACCATTCCGTGATAAAATTAATTAATTTGGTAGTTAGGAAATGCATGTCGCACTTCTGTGTCTGTCATAGAGAGAGTTTTGAATATCGTTAAAAGTAATGTTAGAAGGAGGTATTTGATAAGGGTTTAATTCTGAATATTTTTAGTTTTATATTTAAGTGTATTTGCGCTTCTTAATTTGAGGATATTTAATAGTTAATTTGTTTATTTTTCATTCCCATGTCATTATTCATTTTGATTACTTATGTCATTTTGTTTACTTATGTTTTGATTACCCTTTGATTGATTTTACCGGATGGACTATGAGAAGTCAAAGCCCAATTCTGTCATTTAAAGAATTGATATCAGCAAAGAAGTCGCAACTGATGTTGACTCCGATATCTGCTGACCAGGTCACGGGTTGGCCCATACATATATGAGTTGTACATTTCCAACTGAGGTGATTCAAGAGCCTCGTATCTCTGCGACATCAGCTACACGGTCACGTCACAGCTATGTGTTGGGGACTGTGTGTTACGTGTTTTTGCTTTTTTTTTTTTTGACTTCTCACTTCTTGGTTTTTTGCCGGCCTCCTCATTCCTCATTAATTATCTGTTTTTATCTTCTCTTCTCTTCTCTTCTTTCCCCAACTTCTCTCCTCATTTCCATTATTTTTATCGGTTTCCGCTTGTTTGGGTGTGACGATCCAAGTTAATAAAAAATTAAAATATTAATTAAATACTTAGTTTTTAAATTAATTAAAATTCATTAAAGACTAGGGTTTTGTATCATTAAAACCTTTCTTTCTTTGTCTCCCATCATCGACGTCCAGTACTACAATCAACACTAAAGTGGAGGTGCTGCGGCCATTAACTGTAGGATTGGACCAATGGCTTATTAGTCATTTCATAAACCGACCGTCAGCAACGATTCTTTTGACCTCTTTGAAGGACAAATTATGAACTGAATCAACTCAAGCATCTACATAGACAATCACCAATTTTTACTTTATCAGTACAGTTCTCCGGCAGATGAAAAAGACCATTTCAGTGAAGCGTCCAACTTACAACAACATTCAGCAGCAGTAATACATCATAAACAAGGACATACGAAAAAAACTGTAAAAGATAAAAATTTTGGGAAAAAATGTGATCCAATAACATTGGAGCACGTCTCCACGAAGAAAACTGGGGAGAGGCTCAAGCAGAAAGGATTCAGCTTGATATACGCACAGATAAAATCCTGGAAACCACTTTGTGTTCCCAAGAAGAACTATGTGCGATTAAACCCATTTAGCCGATTCCATAAGCAACTAAGATTGAAACAATACTGAAAACATATAGATCGAAAAAGAATATGCAGAAAATGAAAAATGGAACACGCCGATAATGGTCAGTTTATGGCAACTAAGGAAGCAACTGAAACCCTAATCTCACAGACTACTTTTCCCCTCCTCTGCTTGCTCTCTCTCACTTTCTCACGCACCCGCACACGCATTCGCACAAACGCACAAATATATAAGTATATGTAAAGCCGGAATGACGAAATCGGCCTCAATGAATCTTCTAGATTTCTTGTTTACGTATTGACACGCGCTGTTACAGTATACAACGTGGCACCATTATTATTGTTTTAAATGTTACGCTTAAAAGAGTAAAAGCTTGCATGGTGTTTAAAGTTTTAACCTTAGATGTTAGTAAATTTGGTAAAGTAAAATAGAAACGCATTATGTAAAAGTTAAAAAAAAAACCCTAATTTTTCTTCCGTCTTTTCTCTTGGATGCATCTTTATTGTCGGCCAATCTACACTCCAGCCTTTGCCCGATCTACGCTTCACTCTTCATTGAAGGGATCTCTTGAAACTGAGGTGAGTCCTAAAATTAAGTATTAGTCATTAAACTTAAGAGCAGAAAAACATTTGATTATGAGAGGTTTGAGGTTATAGAAGTCAGAGAATTTGCAGAATGGGTAGATGCTAGGACCAACTGCTTTTCTATCGTGCTCTGATTGTAGAAAAATTCATCTTTCCTACCTGCAAAATCTTAATTTGATGCTTTCAATTCTGTTGCCCTCCTACATCCTTTTTTCTTTAAATGTTAAAGTGGATGTTTTATTAAAGGAAAAGTTAACATGTGAAACTTGCAACTGTAGTTTGATTTCTAAAAATTAGAAATAAAATATTCATTTTAAACAAACAAAATGTTAACTTTTTAGGGGTGACTTATTGATTAATTTCCAATATTATTGGTGCATAAGTCTAACATGTAGTCTTTTATTTCAATTGAGGGTTTTATTAAGGGAAGAAACATTTTTAGGGAAAAAGAAAAAAGAATACATCAAGTAAGATATGGATATTTCATGTATTGTTTTTAACTGCAAATGATGTATTGTTTTTATGTTGTTGTTTGCAATACTCTGACTATCATTGATGATAATATAAAGTTCTAATTTAACATTCTAGTAGTAACTTAAATATGAAAGACTCTAATTGCTAGTCACTTAAAGTTGATGTAACAATCGAATTGAATAAGGATTGTATTTACTATGGATATTTTTGAAACATTGACGCATAATAAACCATTAGGTAGGTATATAGGCTAGAAACTAGTAATGCAGCTCCCATAAGGCTTATAGGTGAAAAATTTCACGAGCCTAGGAACCACAACGAAAACATGTTTCTCGATTCACAGGTGTAAACAACGCCACGTACCTTAATTAATAGAACTTAGTAAGTTGGTTGATGGAATTGTTATGAATATGATAAGCATCATGTGTTGTGTTAGGCTTAAATTTTTCACTTTCACTTTAATGTTTCCTTTCAACATTCTGACTGAGTCTCTTCGTTTTCCTAGAGTTGGTTTTTTTGGTTTGGTAGAATGACATTTGATAAAGTAACTTTGAGGTTTCACCATGTGAGATGTTTTGTTAATGTGGGTGATAATGTTAAGTATGAGGGTGGTTTTGTGGATGAAATTGAATTTGATCTTGACTTACTGAGCTATTTTGAACTGGTTGATGTATGTAAGAGAAGTGGGTATGACAATGTGAAAAAGATATTTTTTATGCCTAGTTTTGAACTATGTAATGCTTTGAGAGTTGTACAAGATGATGCTAGTATGTTAGATATGGTTAGTCAGATGATGGATATGGGTGGTATTGATATTTATACTGAATATGGTATGGATACCCCTGTTGAAGTGATGTGAGGATAAATGTAATGAGGTTAATCAGGGTAATGTAGTTGAAGATAATGGTGAGGATGTTAATAATGAAGAGTTTGGAGGTAATGTAGGTAATTTAGACAATGTGTTAAATGTGGAGGTTGAAAATGATGCAGATATAGAGAATGAAGATGATACAAATATGGAGGTTGAAGAGGATGAAAAGGATTTAGAGCAATGAGATGAAGGTAATGGTCCTGATGAATATTTTGAACAGGATTTAGAGCAAGGAGATGAAGGTAATGGTCTAGATGAAGACATTGAAGAGGATTTAAAGCAAGGAGATGAAGGTAATGGTCATAATGAGGATTTATGCTTGTACTCTAGCAAAAGTCCTTAAGACCTAACTTCTCTTGCTTATTATGGTTGGCAACATTGAACAAAATGGCCACCATTGATAGACTACATTTTCTAAATCTGGACAACACATATGTCCTATGCAGAAATGAAAGTGAAAGTAGATATCACCTTTTTTTCCAATGCCCTTTTGCTGAGAGCATAAGGAGAAGAATTAAAGAGAAGTGTCATTACAGATGGGATAGGATTCTGCTTATTGTCATATTGGAAAAATTAAGTGGTCTAAAGACTGACCCAAAAGGGGATAGAGCAGTATACATAATTTCACTTGCTTCTAGTGTTGAGGAGATATGGAAAGAAACAAATTTTCGAATTTTAAAAGGCAAAATGCGTGTGATGAATTCTCTAATCATGAGGATTAGAGATTTGATTTTTCTCTCAAAAGAACTACCTAATTGTAGTGAACATGTTAAAGCATGGAATCTGGGCTAACCCTAAAACATGCAGTACCAAAATGAAAGAGGAAAAGGGATTAAGCGGTTACCTATATGAAGATGTACTCCCAAAGCTGCTGTGGTAAACCGTTCCATTAGATGACTGGAAGCATCGTCTCATCGATTATGAACTGAAGGCCGTACAAGAGAGAGAAGAGGTGAAACTCAAGCAAATAATGCAGGTACAAACTCCAGCTATTTGCTTAGCATAGGGATCGTGAAGAAAAAGATGCATACCTTTAGTCAGAGACTCCACACCTTTCCACCAGCGAGGGATATAAGGAACCTCTAAGATGATTATACCCTAAATAGGACGATCAAAGATCATCAGAAGAAGAAGCATGTTTCTCATGATGAGAATCCTTACCTCTGTCAACCATCACTGCGATGAAGAAGACACCAATAGCTGATATGAATACAAAAGTTTCTCAACAATTGTGCCGGTATAGGATCCGATACAAAATTTATATCTTTATTGTAAAGTGAAATTTAAGTTCAATCATCAAACTTTGTGACTATTATTGAATCAACTTTTTTTTATTTATAAATCCTTATAAGGTTCAGTAAATTTATTTGTCTTTTCGCCTCAAAATTTTTTTCCTCGATATAAGAAAAATTTTCACATAAATCTTATTATTTGTTTCATTGAACTCTTTATAAGTTGCAGAAAGCATGAAGACAAATCAGTGAGTGACAACGGAAGAGTAATTAAAAGAATATGCTAAAAGAGGAATCGTAAGAAACGTTCAGGTAGAGGATTAAAACCAGAAAATAATCCGAAGGCCCATTGTTATATTAACAGTTGCTTCCTTTCACATTTATAAAATTTTATAGATCCCAAGCACTTGTGTAGGCATTTGTTTTAAGCATATACGTCATATCTACTTATACTCCCACTAGTCATTTGGGTGAACTGAAAAGTTGCAAGTACCAAGATTCATTGCCACGTATTTTGCATCAAAAACATAAAATAAAAAAATCACTAATCGAGGAAAGATACTGTAAGGACCAGAGAAACTCCAGTCCTTGCAAGTCACAAACAATGCAGGACTTCAATGCCTGCTCGCTTGTCTATATAAAACACGATATACAGATGTAACTTCAAATAGTGAAAATGATAAAACTTACCAGAGAGTAATTCTTAATTGTATACCAATATTGGCACAATAACACAACAAATATCAAAGACCTGATTGACTCTCGACAAGCCATAAAGCACCCCATACCATAATGTTTAGTTCGAAAATGCTACTTCAACTTCCATGACATTAGAATTCGTGCTGCTTGATATCAAGCCTGAAGTCATACAATGATTCCAAGCAGAAAACAATAACTTCAACACTTAAGAGCTGCTGCAGTTGGTTTCTGAAAATTACTGTGAGCTCCAGCTATTAATCAAAGCTGGCATTTAAGAACTTCAGCAATTCATTCCGTTTACTCTCTGCTTGCTTGTCCTCCTTGGACTTCTCAACTTTGAGCAAAATCTACTTGGAAAAGAACAATTGATTAGAAACGATAATAACATCTAGGGAGGAAGTGTTCTACATTCAAGTGACAGAAATAGGACATAAGTTACAACTCAACCTTTTTCCCAGAAACAGCACTACGGCGCACACTATCCACCTTGTCACGCCCTAAAAACTGTATGCGAAAAGTAAATGTTTTTGAAGAGTTAAAAATTAAGAGAATAAAAACAGAAAGCTCTCAAGTCAGTCATTCCATGGAGAAATGGTATACCTTTGAAAGCTGTACAGGACTGCTGCTTCTCCGATCTTGCTGCTTCTATATATTGCTCCCATTGCAAGGACAAAATTGAGCCAGAAACAAAATCCAAGCAAATCAACCCAAGCGCAAGAAATCATGTCACATACCCCAGCTCCAATTGTCAAAGAGCGAATTAAAACAGGCGGAATTTGTTATAAGCACGTCAGTTATCGACAAATTAAACATGAATAAGCATTTAAAGACCATCAATGCCCACATAACCGTTGGACACATAGCCCCTCATCCGTATACAAAGATACATTAATAATGCGCAAGATTGTTTAACTCATGTCACACAAATAATTGAATATACAGTAGCCTACCTCTTTTTCCTTATGCTTATGACGTTTATGATGATTCTTAGTTCGGTCCTTTTCTTTGCTCTAGAATGTAAAGGACAATACCATGAGACTGATAAACGAGCAAAACAAACTATCAGTTTTTGGTAAGAAACCACCTTTTTTGTCGCATCATTTTTCTTATTTTTCTTTGCACGATTAGAGGCTTCATACTCACTATCAGAATCATTCCTGCAATAACTCAATGTTAAGAAGCTAATCCATCAATATCCAAACTAAAATTTTCAAATCGACATAAAAAAATCAGAACAAATGTTGAAATAAAGGTATATAAACAGCGAATTGAGAGGTTGCTTGGACCTCGAAGAGTAAGACTGCGACGAAGAATTGTCGGAGTCGGAGGGGTGTCGACGGCGCCGTTTTGACCGAGACTTTTTGTAATTACCCTTTTTCCGAATCTTAAGAGACTCTCCGTCCCTGTCGCGGCGGCTACGATGGCGGTGACGATGACAAGAAGACGGCGAGTCCGACGAGGAGGAGGAGGCCGACGATGAGTAGGCCGGCATCTCATCAAACATGCATAGAGAGAGGGGGAGAGAGACGGAGAGTGCGGGGTGGAGATTAGGGTTTGGCTTTTTTTATTTGGGGAATTTGAGTCCCGTTAAACATCCAAGGCTGTCTGTAAGTCGTCACAAATGTGAGCCGTCTAATTACGGGCATCTTTGTTTATATTATATATTTTATTTTTGTTTATATTTGTTTAATTACATATTGTTTGGAAACTTTTGAATTGAATTCAATTATATTAATAAGATTAAATTAAATTCAATTTATACCGTTTGAAACAAATCTAATAATATTATATTTAAATTCAATTATACTGTTTAGAACATAATCAAAATGAATTCAATAATTTCATATAACATTTTTATCCTTCACTAAAAAATATGAAAATTTTTAATTATTATTATAAAATTTAAAAAGATTTAATGAATAAATTAATATAGTTTGATCAAAGGATTTAATGATTTATTCTTTATTTTTAAAAAATCTCATATTTCTCTAAATTTACAATAATAAATTCATAATTAATGTAAAATTACAATTTTCAAATATAAAAAATAAAGGGAAATTAATCTGGTTATTAATCATATATAAATATTATTTATCAGGCAAAAATGGGTGAGAAATTTCCATATCCTTGTTGAATTCAGAATTTAATTCCGATACTTGGAGGAGTGAATTCAATTTATAAAGAGAATGAATTTCAATTACATGCATGAATTGAATTCATCCCATTTTTGTGTTTTCAAATAGCTAAATTGAATTCAATTTTATCAGTTGTTTCCAAACAGCCTATAAGGGAGTGTTTGGAAAGGTGTGAATTGAATTCAATACTGCTGCAAGTGAATTCAATTCATATATTTGGAAATACAAAAAATAGATGAGTTCAATTCATGCATATAATTGAAACTTATCTCCTTTATATATTGAATTCACTCCTTCAAGCATAGGAATTCAATTACATTGAAGCTTGAGGAAAATATCATCGAATAAAAAACTGTTGTTTGTTGTGAGTTTATAATTAGGCATGCATCAAAGTTTATATATTTATTGTAGGTTTTTATTGAGTATAATTCTTTGCCTTGTATTTTTTTTTTATCAAGGATCACTCTGTGCCATTCGAAGGTAGCATTTTGCTCATTTGTTCTTTCATTTTTTGAATTACTTCACTTCCTACTCTCTTATGCTTCATTTGATTGGATTCCAAAGACTATTAATTAAAATATTAGTAATAATTAATTAACTATAATATAAATTAATTAAAATATAATTCATTCATTAATTAAAATATTATAATTAATTAATTAATTAAAATATAACTAACTAATTACAATAAATTAATTATAATTAATTACAATATTTTAATTAATCAATATATTGTAATTGATTAATTACAATATGATTAATTAATTAATTAAAATATAATAAATGTTTATTTATTGATATTTTTTTACAAATCAACTACTGTTAATGGTAATAGTAATCATTCATTCCTTTTAACCAACTATCATAATAATAATAATAATATTCATTCTCGTTTCTTATTATATTCATTTTCATTCCAAACATTGTAATTGAATTCATTTATAATATTACTGAATTTGTTCAAAATAGTGTAAATTCAATTCAATTCAATCTCATTAATGTAATTGAATCCAATTCGTTAATGAGTTCAATTCAAAGGTTTCTAAACAGCCTGTAAAAGAATTTGTTTGCTTGAATTTTTTATTTTTGTTTTTATTTTTGGATTTTTTATTTTCAAAATAAAAATCATAAAATTAATTTTTATTTATATTTTTATAATTTAATTTTAATATTTAAATTAGATTAATTGAATTCAATAATTATTTATAAAATACTTACCAAAAAAATTATTGATAAAATAATTACATTTATAATATCTTCAAAATATATAAAATTCAAATAAAATTTGATTTAATAATTAAATTATATTTAAAGTAAAGATAAATTTATAAATGAAAAGTTAAATTTTGAATTATTTATTTTAATAAAATAAAACAATTTATTAACAGATAAATTGTTAATAAATATTATATAAGAAATTAAAATAAATATATTTAAATTTTATATAATATGTAATTATTTTTAGTTATCAAAATATAACTATATTAACATTAACAAACTTTTATTTTTAAATGAAAAAACTAAAAAACTAAAATAAGAACTTAACTAGATTTTTATTGATTTTCTTTACACGATGTACCGCTATAAGATGTTATTTTGACGAGGGATGTGAAATATAAAAGTTAAATTAATAAGAAATATATGTTAATATTTACTTATAATGTGTCCAATTATTAATCAACTATCTCTTACTTATATTTTAAAAAAAGAGCAAAGTATACTCTTTTGAAGTATTATTACGTAAAATTAAGATAGACCTTATTGTGCTAATACAATTCATATGAATGAATGCTAGTTGTTAAATTAAAAATTTTCTTATCTCTATAATATAGAACTAAATTTATTAAAATAAATATATACATAGTTTATATATTATTCACAATTATGTTAGTAATTTGATATTATATTTGTTAGATTTAGTAATGTTTTGTGATTTATAAATATATAAGAATTGTTGAGATCATATAAGAATTTTTAAAATATATAGGAATTATAATTTATTTAGAATCATACCACTAAAAGTATTATTATAAAGTTGAAAATATTGAATTAACCTATACATGATTCAAGATAATTTGTGTCATAAAAGATCTACGAGTGAGAAACTCTGAGATTGCAAAAACTTGGCCAAGGTTTCTTATTAAACTTTTTTTTTTTTTCTGTCACTTTCTCTTCACCATTTAAAAAGAATTTAAATCCTTTCAACAATTCAACTAGTTTTTTTTTTTAATTTCTAATATTGTTAGATGAGATATGACGGAGTTCATTATGCTACGAAGGGAACATCACTCCTATGTGTTAAGAGGAGGGATGATTTTGATAACATTGGACAAGACAAGGCTATAAATCTTTTGCTATCAAGGAAACCCAGTTATCCTCACCACCTCCATTATTTTCATATTTTTCATTATTCTATCATATTTTGTATATTAAGGATAACATAGAATTTAAGTATAGGGGAGGGATTTACTAGTCAAGCTTGTCAATTTTGCTATAATTTACCTAATAATGAATAGTTTCATTTTTTTAAATGTTGTAATTGTGATTTGAATTTAGACAATTAAATTGGTTTCAAATTTGTTTATTAATTTAAGATATGGATAATTTATTTGCATTATGATACTTTGTGTCATACATAGAGTACATGTGAATTCTTTATTAGAATTTTCATTACCACATGTAAAAAAAATGTAATAGTACGTGATAAATGAGCATAAATAATTTCACTTTGCTAATTTTATTCCAACAAATAGGTCAAAACTTGAGCACCAATAAACATAATGATTATTGAGCACATATATTGTAAGTTGAAGTATCCAGCCGTAAGGGTCATGAAGAAAATTGACAAGCTTATAAGAGACTTTATCTAGAGTGGAAGAAGTAGTAACACCAAATTCCCGAATGTCAGTTAGAGCACCTTATGTTATTATGGCAAAAAGTGCTTTAAGCAACGAAATATTTGCAACAATTAAAAAATGTGTTGCTAAAAATTAACATAATGCAACCATTTTTAAAGTGTTGCCTTTAATAACAGTAAAAAGCAATGAAAATAATAATTTATTGCTACATATAAGGAAAGATAACCAAAATTTAAAAAATTACAATAAAATCTTATATATGTAACATTTGGAATTGTTGCTATAGTTTTATCTTATATTATATCATGTAACCCTTAACTAATTAACATCACTTTATACATATATGTTTTTCAAGTTAAACAAACCGAGGCTGGATCACCGCCATCTCCAATTTTCCTGTAATTTTGACACAACTTTTCCAGCAATCGGTTGTCATCTATAGGTGTCAGTTGTGCCTTTGAGCTCCCTACTGACAAAGCCCACTAAGGTGCGACAGTGCGAACCCTAAATGAGCATCTTTTGTCCCACTCTTCTCATCTCTCTACCCACCGAATCTCTGCCACAAAAGTTCCATTGTCTTTTTATCTTTTTTTCTATTACCTTATTGGGTTAATTCATCTTTTGATTTGGATTTTTGATCACACACAAATTTACACTTTTGCAAATGTAAACATGTGCGTGATCAATCAAACAAAGAAAAAATAAAATATAAAAATCAACATTATCCTACCCAGTTACCAACGTCCCTCTCTCGCACCCCAGCCCAGCCCAGCCCACATTATGGTTTTGACGTTGCTTTTACCTTTTTATAGTTTCTTCTTTCTTCTTTAATCTCCTTCGTATTCTCCTCAAAACACATACATACATAACTCTATCTTTTTTTTCTATTTTTTCTCTTCCCTTTTAGACATAACTTCTCGATCTGCACTTCAATTTTTGTTTCTCTTTTCTCTCTCTTGCTCTCATTCTTTTGAAAAACAATATTTTAAAGTCATTCCGATTTCCTCTAAAATCTAGTATCTTTATTTCTTTTTAGGTATTTGAAAATCTGGGTTCTGTCTTTTTGATAATTAAAGTATGTGATTGGCACGAAAAAAATTTATTTTTTCCTTAATTTTGCATGTGTTTTTTAGATTTCATTTTCTAAGATTGTTTAATTCTTCTTGGTTTTTGTTTTATTGGATTCTTGCTTTACTGCTTCTTAATCTAATACCCATTTACATGTTGCGTTTTGCTTCTTAATCTAATGTATTTGTGTTCAAATCTTGCAAAATCAATGGGAATGGTAATGCCTATCTTGTAACAGCCTTAGGAGCTTACTCCATTATGATCATTGCTAACTCACAACTAAGGGGTGGTGTTGTTCCCTAAGGCTGGGATGCTTGGACATTCATTGGCCATCAGTAAGATAATAAGTAGAAGGTAGAAGGTAGAAGGTGAAGATTTGTGTTCAATCTATCCAATCAAGTTCTTCTTTATCATTTATATTATTTTATTCCCTTCTTTTTTATCAGTCTCCTCAGATGGCCTAGTACGACCAATCTATATGAGATTTCCGCATTTACTATTGTTTCCCACTTATATTCTTTGTTCAGCGAGGTTGATGATTAATACTAATGAGGTTTCTTTTAATCGTAAGTCATTTCAAGAAAATCTTATTTTGTTGGTTTTTTGTACAAGTTACTTTTAGAAAACCACACAAGTAGGAGATTCCTAAATGAGATACATCCCATTTTTGAAAGTGAAATGTCTTGATCAATTTAGCCTGTTCTCATTAATTTTCAATCTCATTATAATTCTTAAATTGTATACTTGTTCTTTATCAACAACTCAAAATAGTAAACTTTAAGGAACTTTTCTTAAGAAGCATGATTCCAAGGTAACTACTATAATGCATCAAGCAAACCTTCTAAGCTCACCTGTGCTAAAAGTCAGTGGTGAGAATTAGGACAAAGTTTGGAAAATGCTTGGAAGGTATACACACTCTGGCTATATAGCACTTTTTAGAATATTGTGCTTTTATGGTGCTGCCCTCATAAGTATATGCAACAGTACTCAAAATATTGTCTTTGGTTAGACTTATTTAATGCACATACATTTTATATGTCCTCATATTAAAATATGTGTACTTTAGGTTCTCTAAGATTTCCATAATTGAAGCAAAGAAAATGACAACCTCAAACAAGGTATCCCTGACAATGATTTTCAACTAGAAGATTTTAAAGACTTAATAGAGGACTTAAGAAGTATTAATGATGGAAATGAACCATTATGGAGTTAAGAAAAATAAAATGTTATGATCAGGTTTCACAAGGATCTATACCTCATAGAAAGTTTGTCTTGTAATTTAAATATATAGGCAACTGGATCTATATGAGTCTCTAGCAACCTTTATACACAACTAAAGATTACATCTAATGTCATATACAACACTTGAAAAACAGAGGAAGCTTATACTAATATTGGTTCACTACAAAAGGATGTAGTCAATTCGTAATGAAGAGAAAAACAGTGAAGGTGAATGTGAGAAAGGACCAGGATAAGCATTGCTGAAGGTATTTAACATAATATGTGATTTCATGACCCTTAGAACATTGCTTGCTACGAAAGGATAGAATTTCATAGTATCATAATTGAATGCCGCTATAATGGAGGTCTTCCCATCTTGTTATGAGCCAACAAACAATAATATAGTGGTTTTTGCCTCATCTAGTATGGAGTTAAGATCTTCTCTTCAATTTGCCCCACTTTTCATATTAGCAACCACGATTCCCAACCTAAAATTTTTATAAAGTGTAATTGACTCAACCTGTTAAGTTTTTACAATTATGAGTCGAATTGTTTAGATGAATGATCAACTTGTGAAGTTTTCCTTTATCTGTCTGTAGCATTAGTTGGTCATCTTTGAATTTGCTTATATGATTTAAATATTAAGTTCTTATGGTTGCCTACATATGATAGGATTAGTGATTCGACAGTTATTAACATAGTTTAGTAATTTTTACTGTGGCTTTAGTCTACTTTACTATTACTTGCAGAATTCTATTGGAGATAAATGATTGTTCATGGATGAACTGTGAATTGATGATGATGAGGAGCTTACTAATGATATAAATTAGTGTATTTTTTTTCCGAAAAATATATTAGTGGGATTTTGTGTCTCATGATAATGGAATCATTAACTAGAAACTTCTCAAGCAATTAAATCTTACAATACTAGGATAGAATTTATTGGTGTTCATGGTATGTTGGTCTATTGCTAAACATTGAGCCATATTAGGAAAACATAACATTTGTTGTCGAATATTTGTCTATAATAATTCTCAGAATTTATTTTTAACCCTCAATGTTAAATATATCCACCATAATATCTAATATTGAATAGAATATTGTTCTGATCATAATTGGATATCTGCTCACAAATTGTAACTATCTGTCAAGAAGCTGGAATGCATGCAGTTCTTTACATTATACTTCCAAAGTACTTTGAGAAAAGTTACAGACATGAAGAAGCTTGATTCTGAATTCTAATTCTACAAATGATGAAGAGTTGTTGAAGCACATGTAATTATCCTTACAATTGTTGAGGATTGTAGAATTCACTTTTGTATTTTGCAACAATAAAAGCACATGTAATTTGTTTTTGTATTTTGAATATGCTAAATATTACATTTTACAAGTCCTTATGGACTATATACTACATATAAATGTATCTTTTTTGGTTGTTTACATTTAATAGTACATATACAATTAAGACGTACATTAATATCTATATATTTCTTTTAATGTATGTATGGATGTTGCCTACATAATGATAAGATTTTGATTTTAAATTAAATAATATTGGTAACGAAAGTATGAATTGTTGCTTTTATTATTACAAATTGTTACGTAAAAAATTCAATTTGTTGCCTTATAAAGACTTAAAAGTGTTGTAATATCTATTTAATATTGTTGCTATACTTTGAAATTAATGTGTTGCCTTAGCCAAAACTTAAAGCAACCTTTTATTTTATTTCCTAATCAAAAGATTATGTTTTCTTATACTTATTGTGACGCCACTTCTTGTAATAATATGAATTCTATTGCCTTAATTAAAATGCAAAGATAATTGTACTTATAGCTACACATTTTGTTGGACACCGTTTCTGGAACCCAACCTCGGATCATAAACGTGAACTTAAACCTATGGAAATTCCTTAAACGACACCAATTCGTCTTCTTGGTTTGATACCAACCATGTTAGATCCCGCTTGAGTCCGAAATCCAACGCTTGCGGAATCATGAAACGTGATCTTCTTCATTTTTCCTTAGTAATTTTTTTTTCACACTCTTCGAAAACATGAAACATGTACGTCTTACCCTGTAGGGTTAATTCATTTAAACCTTATAAAGCATGAGCAGATTTTCTTATAGAGTTACTTCAAAGCACTTTCATTAGCCATCATCGGTTACTTATCATTCTCATAACATCGCAAGCCAAAAGGGCGAGCTCACACAGTGGAATTACAAGAATCACTATTACCTTTTGAATCCAGAAACTGAAAGTCTTAAGAATCGAATTGAAATTCAATTTCTTCAGATGAATTATAGCCTCATGTCTCTAGTTTATTTAGAAATAAGAACCACCTCATTTGGAGCTCTATATCTCAAGATATTGCCAAAAATACTGAAGCATATTCAGAAACGTATCCAACTCATACTATTTAAACCGATCATCTCACTTTGATTCAATCAATCTTTTTCAAATTAATATCAAAACCTACAAATTATTATGGAGAGGTAGAGGAGAGACTTAGGAATCCAATGCTTCAAAAATCGGGTCAATTGGAGGTCGGACGGAAAAGTTACAAGCACAAAAATGGGAAAAGAGGGAAAAGGGGTGGGTCGCGACGCGTCGCCCTCGCGACGGGTGCGAGTGCTACGCCTCGCACTCGCGAGGATGCTTCGATTTTTTTTTCAATTACCTAATTTCCAAAATTCATATCTCTTGACCCAAAACTCCAAATTTTGCAAATTTGGTATCAATGGAAAGTTAAAAGGAAGTTATACAACTTCCATGAAGGACTTAAAACCCAATTCGGTCTCTAAAGGAGTCAAAATCCACCTCAAAGAGGCTGTCTAATTAATGTCCTCCTAAAACAGTAACATAACTTCTAAAAATCATATCTTTCAGCTCCATTGTCCAAAAA
>JAOSBK010000006.1:21184312-21197069 GCA_027568895.1 Erythroxylum shatona
GAACCAGTATAAAAATTACTGTGTCAACTTCTCTCTACCCTCAATCTCTCTTATCGTTCAAATTTTCGATCTTACTAAGTTTTCAAACAAGTTTTCAAAAAATATGATCAACTTTGATTTTCAGTAGTTCTTGTGAAAAGAACAAGTTTTCTTTTAACAAAATGTTTTCGAAAGGTTTTCCAAAAGGGGAATTCACAATTCAACCCCCTTCTTGTGCATTCATATATCGTATAATAAGTCTTGTATTAATGTGTGATTCACTTCATTAAAAGGAAAGTTATTGTTTGAGACCTTATAATATTGTCTTTACTATACGTCCTGGTGGAAATAAGATGTATCAAGATCTGAAGTAGCATTACTAGTGGTCGGGAATGAATCAGGATGTTATAGACTATGTGTCTAAATGATTGATATGTTAGCAAGTTAAAGTTGAGCACTAGGTTCCATCTAGATTATTACATCGTGTTTCGATTCCTCAATTGAAATGGGATAACCTTACCATGGATTTTATCAATAGACTTCCTCTCACTCAAAAGAAGCATGATGTTGTGTGGGTGATTGTGGTTAAGTTCACTAAGTCTACTCACTTTCTGCTTGTCCATCCTCATTATTCTTTGGATAGGCTTGTAGATGTATATGTGAATGAGATAGTTAGGTTGCATGGGGTGCCACTATCTATTATTTCTGATCGTGATCCTCAATGTGCTTCAAGATTTTGGAAAATTCTGCAAAAGGCTTTAGGTACTCAAGTCAAATTTAGTACCACTTTTCATCCCCAGATAGATAGACAATTTGAACAGGTTATCTAGATATTAGAAGATATGCTTTAGGGTTGTATGCTAGAATTCTCGAGGAGTTGGGATAATTATCTTGCTCTATTGGAGTTCGCTTACAACAACAGTTATTAGACTAGCATTGACATGACATCTTATGAAGCTCTATATGGAAGGAAGTGTAGAACTTTAGTTTGTTAGCCTGAATTGTGTGAAAATAAGGTGATCAAGCCTGATATTGTGAAAGATACTGAAGAAAAAGTTCAAGTTATTCAATAAAGATTGAAGGATTTCAGTGACAGGTAGAAATCCTATATTGACTTAAAAAGAAGAGATATTAAGTATCAGGTCAGTGATAAGGTGCTTTTAAAAGTGTCACCATGGATACACATACTTCAGTTTAGGAAGAAAGGTAAGCACAACCCACGATATACCAGTCCTTATGAGATCCTTAAGAGAGTCAGACTAGTAGCTTATCAGTTAGCTCTTCCTAGAGAGTTAGCCTAGTTATATGTTGTGTTTTATACTTTGATGTTAAGAAGGGCTTGTATCTATTTTAGCCAGAGAAGTTTGACAACTTAGGAACAAGCAAATACCTTTGGTGAAAGTACTCTGGGAACACCATGGACTCACGGAAGCAACATGGGAACCAGAAGAGACCATCAGGCTCAACATCCTCAACTATTTTGATCAAGTATGAATTTTGGGGATGAAATTCTTTTAATGGGGAGAGAATTATAAGGCCCCATATTGTACCCTAGTTGGAATGTTACATGTTTATAAAAGTACATATATGTTAGTTATTAAAAATTATGAGATGATTAAGAATTGTATTTGACTTGAATTTTGATATAATGGATCCTACTTAGTGAATTGGAATTAATTGATACCATTAGAGAACTGATGTATTAAAATGTACATTTAGACTAGGAAAATTATCAAGTGAAAACATAAGTTGATACGTGAAAATTGGAATGACTAAGCCTATGAGTTAGTGACATTTGGCATATATGATGCATTGACAAATGGAATAGTTAGTAAATTGACAAGTGGCAGTAATAAGTGAGAGACAAATGGCCTAATATGTTGGCGATAATTGGCAGCTCCAATATGGGACAAATGAAGGACGTGCATAGTGACATATGATGACACCTAGAATTGGATGAGGTAAGTTTGTGCTGGAAAAATTTCTGTTTCACTCATTCTCCACTATCTTGCACTGTCTCCACTGAAACTCTCTCATCTCCTCTCAAATTCTAGAGTTTTTGCTTGATTTTGGGTTATCAACACTTAAGAATCTTTGTAAGTTACTACATCAAGAAAGCTATTTTATACTTCCTTCTATATTGTTATCATCTTAGTGTTAAAATCATCTCACATTTGTCTTGATTTTAGAAGTGTGTTGGTTGCATGAAGGACTGGATTACTTAGTTCTTTGAAGAAGGAACTTAAAGTTAATCACATAAGGGGATTTTAACACTTGATATCATATTGAGTTATGAGTTAGATGATGTTTGAAATGAATAGAATATGTACTAAATTGATGATGAATTGAGGTCTAGAACATGATAGTTGATAGATTTTGTTTTGAATTTTTATGCATGAAAGATCATGGATTGTGAGATGTTTAATGAATGATTTTTGAATTGGTTTGGACATGAATTTGATATGGAATTGAGGCATGAATATGGTGGAATTGAAATGGAATTAATGAACTACGGTGAAAGGGTGTTAAAGATGTATGAAGGATTTAATTGTTAAAAATAGTTTGAAAATTATGGGTAAGTGAACCTTTAGTTCACTTATCCCATGATCATGGGAATTATAAGGCATATTCCCATGGTTATGGAAAAGGATTAGGAAGGTGGAAAACTTTATTTTGTGTAATTTTTGACGTATATAAGGTTAAGGAACTTAATAATGGTTTAATTGAACTTAATTGAGGTTAAAAATGAACCTAATTCACGTTAGATTAATTAAGTAATAGTTCATTTAGTTATGGATTGTTAATTGAGTTAATTACTTAAAGAATGCGTGGTTAGTGAATAATGTGTATTTATCGTATGTTGAAGGATGAGTTATATGATGTAAATTGATTATCATTGTTTGTGAATTTGGAATTTGTGTAATTATATGAAACCTTGTAAATACATAAGGAATTTAATGGTACATTATTGCATATTTTTATGCTCATAAGGCATGTTAAGTTTGTTTGGATGTGCATGTATATGTTCAATTTGGGAAAAAGGGAATAAAGACATATGTTGCACAACATTTTTTGTATAAGATTCTGAAATCTAAAATGGTTTATTTTAAAACTGCTAAGTCCTAGTCGTGGGTAAATAAGCTAGCCTAGAAGGGTCTGCAGCTTCTTCTGTAACTAGACACTTCGGTGTCTTCTGTGCCAGACACTTCGGTGTCTTCTGATTTTAGAAACTTATGTGTCTCCTATTTTAGAGACTTAAATCTCTTTTATTTCAGATACCAATTATGGTATCTTCTATTCTGGTCCCATTAGCCACTTCTGTAAAAAGGATTAGCAGTCTAGCTTGTTTTGTATTATGATACATGTTCAGTTTTTATATAATCAAATTCTTTTATGATACAAAACAAATTTTGTTCTGATAAAAGATAAGCTTTCATCTAATACAAAACAAGTTTTGTTTTGACATAAGTCATACATTGATTTGAAAGGATTATATCCTATTATGATATTCAATTATGATATTTGTACATTCTGTTTTGATATTTATGAGTTTTGTTTTGATGCAAGAATGTTTTGAATCTATATTCATCAAATTAGGTTTTGAAGCATAATGTTTGGATTACTTTTATAATTTGAACAATTAAAGTTTGTATGTGAATTGACATGATCCAATGCATATGAATGTTAGACGATTGTTAGAAATAGTCACCAGTTTATACCTTGTTTTGTTCTTCCCCACTAAACTATATGCTTAGCACAGTAGTTTTGCCTCTGTGTAGGTTCTGATAAGCAAGTTAAAGACTGGGACAAGGACTACCATAGTGGCCAATGAAAAATGTGTTCTATTTTGAAATTTGTTTTGTTTTGAAAGATATATATTTGAGTTTTTGAGTTGTATATGAAAATATGAAACAGTTTGTATTTTGTTTAATGGTTTGTAATAACCTTATTACAAGATGGATTATGCTTAAAGCATGTATTTTGAAATGTTCATTATATATGACGTATGTAATGGTTTGCTTACAACAACTTCTAATGATATATATTATATGCTTGCTTAAGTTTATAGGAATGCATGTAATAAATGTTTAGTCTATTTAGATTATTTTGGTTCTGTATATGTAGGATCTATATATCCTTCTAGGGGTATGCTGGTGTTACATATAGTCATCTTATTTCTTTGAGTGTTTAACGCCTCCTTAGGTTGCTACCTTCAGAACTTGCTTTGAATTGGTTTGAGTCTACTGGATGCATGCTTAATAGAAATGATCAAGGCTCTTTTTGTGACAACCCTTGGCTTAAATGACATGCCCTAGTTATAATCCTTTAGCCTCGTTGAGCCTTAGCCCTTTTGTTTCTTGAAAACACCTTATATTTCAAAACCTAAAACCTTATTAGCCTACCCATTCACAAGCTTAGTAAAGTATTAAGTGATGCACTAGTTTGAGATTATTGGTATAAATTTTTTTTGTTCCGAGATGATTTAAATTATTTTGATTATTGTTTCTTCAATTATATAAAAAAGAGAAAAAGAAGAAAAAAGAGAAAAAAGGAAAGAGAAAGAGAAAAGAAAAAGGGAAGAACATTTTGGTAGCATCAATAAGTACAAAATAGTAGTATATTTACATTTGTATATCTTAGAATAAAATTATTATCCCTTTGTTCACTTATTACTTTATGTAAGCTTGTATTAAACCCTTTACCTCATTTGACCTACCATAACCCTTACCATATTACAACCCAAGACAAGCCCTTTTGATCTATTTATGCATGTAATTATTATAGAGTAAAATTGGTGTATTAGCAAGCTTATGATAATGTAGTTTCCTATAGGGAGCTTGAGCGAAGCACTAAGCATCAAACACTTTAGAGAAATGAGTGAAACCTTGAGGAAAATTCATTTGATGTTTATACTTATCTTTGGGTGATGGTGCCATAAATTGAGTTTGCTTATGTACACTAATGAAAAGTAATCATGATATGTGTAATAACTTGACATTTGAGTTGGCCAAAATTTGAAGAATTGCATGCTTTGATCTTTGTGAAAATGAAGTGATGGAATCAACTGGTTGGGATTGATTTTTCTTAAGGACAAGAAAGGATTTAAGTGTGGGGAAGTTGATAGTTGTGCATTAGTATGTGTTTTTTTTAAGTATTTGGTATATGTTTCTTGCATGATCGGTTAGTATATATTTTATGACTATTTTTTGTGTTTTTGTTTAGTTTGATCTTCATGGTTTCTCTTTTATGCTTGATATTGGTTTAGGGTAAGAATTGATCATTTTGGTGTAGGAATAGACGATGGAGACCTTTATGATTGAGCTAGGGACCAAGAGAAGAGAAGAGAAGTGGAGCTGTTGAAAAATAAGAACCCACTACCGTGAAAAAGGCATGTTTTCCACCATCGTAGGAAATCTATAGAGAGAGTTTCTGTCAAGATAACCTATGGGAAGCAAAAGTATAATTCCCATGATCATTGAAACTAGAATTCAAAGAGATATATGGGCCTCTTGTATTTTTTTAAAGATTTTGTGACTTTATAAGGAGGAGAATCCCGAGAGCTGCCAAAGGGTCGTGGAACTTGCTTCTTGGAGCCAAAAGACAGATTGCGAGCCTAAAGATAGGGTGAGATTAAAAGTTTCATTCTCGATTGGGCAAAGAGCACCCCGTCATCCAGATTTTCTAGATTGGGCAAAGAAAAGGAGGATTTACCCTATTTAGTCTTATTTCAATTTATTTCTCTTCTAGCATGTTTATCATGGATTGTTTGATTGTTGGGAATGTTATGGATATTATGATTGCCTAAAACAATTTTTGAGATTTGTTGTTTGAACTATTTGTGAACCTTTGGTTATCGATTTAATGATATATATGCTTGTGTTATTTATTGTGCTTAAACCTTGCAATAAATCAAGAGAGTGAGATTGGTAATCTGTGTTAATTGTATAACGAGAGTTGGCAATTAATAGACCTATAAATAATAAGTTATTGATTTATAAGGAATAGATTTCAATAAATCAATGCACTACCTATTGGATAGCTTCATATCTAGTTAAATGCTTATGAAAGGCTTTGCACATCGAGAGATCCTAAAGTTATTTCTAATTTATTTAACTAGTGAAATTTAGTTACACGTTGAAAGAGGGTAGCTAGAATTTTAGGAAATCTTGGGCCAAGCATAAATTGAATCAACTAATTAGAGGGGAGAAAATAGGGATAATGATAAGTCCTAATGTTTAATCTTGATTTTATCCAGGTCTTAGTTTATGATTTTGGTTTGGGTTGCGATGTTCCCTTTTACTTTTAGTTTGTCTTTATTATACTTATCTTTTAAAATTTGATCGAAACAATTTCCTAAACAAAGAACAAGCTGAATTAAGTGATGTCTAAACACAATCCTTGTGGGATCGATATCTGCTTTCAACTACAAATATGATCTGTATACTTGCAATTTTGAGTGTAAGACTAGTAATGTGTTTTGCATTCAATATACATTTAAATGAATGAAAATGAAAGATAGAAAAAAGAAATAAACTTGGAAAGATGGAGGTTGAAACTGCAAAACAAATCTTCTTGCTTGCTCTTCTCTCTCTCTCTGTCTTCTTATTCTTCTTGAAGTTTTCCAAAGTGGCATATGACGGAGATGCTTTAGGGTTCTTTTCTTTTTCTTTTTATAGTGTTTTCGATTTAGGGTAAACGCTAGGGTTTTCCTATGCATAAAAAGTCTAAAAAATCCCTTGAAAACTTAAGTCTGGAAGGTTGTTCATGTTTTCTGTTGCGCAAGCCATGATTATGGCCTAAGGTTTTGTTCTCTATCACAATCATGACAAAAGGAGACACGATCATGGCAGAACCTCCACTCTTCTATCACGATCATAACATGGCCCTAGGTTTTGTTTTAGGCTTCCTCCAAATCTCCTTTGTTTCCCTATATTTGACTTGAAACATTAATAAACACATCAAAGCACCTCAAAGGCAGAAAATTTAAGCTCAATAGCATACTTGAAACCTTAAAACACTCGAAACACAAATGTCTAGCTCATCAACACAATCCTCGCTTAAACATTCACTAATTATTTAATTTAACAACTAAACACATACTAAACTACCCATTAAAACATTGTATAATCTACCATTGTCATTGACTTTGATAACTCATAGGTTTAATTACCATATGATTACTTCATCTCATTTTATATAACTTTTAGCCATTTTTCTTTCTGAATATATGCTAAAACCTCCTCAAAACCCTAAGGTTCTTCCTTATCATTGAGCATCACATATTCACCTAGAGAATTCCTACTTAATTTTTTTTGATCATACTAGATCTTCTCACAAAAATCTCAACTATGCATGTAGGTTCCAAAGATCATATAATGTCCTAACTGTTGGGCACCATGCTCTCGTCAGTCACGGGCCTAACGTCTTAAGTGACATCTGAATGCGTATCCTACAAGGGTGGTGAGCCCCCACCAGGACAAACATCATAACAACTTACTTCTCCTATTTCCAAACAGATCTTAGGAAACCTCAAATTAGAATTTCAATTTGACTTGTATAGAACATTTGTGGACATATCTCTAGTTTTTTTAGGGATAAGAAACATCTCATTTAGAGATCCCATAACAAAGTTATGGCTAAAAGAATCAAATAGGGTTTTGACCTTAATCATATTGTACCTGTCTTGGAGCAATTTGCATAACTGTCTACAAATTCCATGAAGACCTTAAAGAAAAATTCTAATGTCTGAAGGGCCAAAAATGGACCGGATGATAGGATTAGACGAAACCAAATGAAAAAGCAGACAAATTGAAAAGTTAGAAGAATTGGAAAAATTGGCATAATGTTTTCTACTAATGTTGGATTACGGTGTTCTTTAGATGGTTTGAAAGAGGACTTCAAAATCTACAACTTTTATGAAGACCTGGAACACCGATTCCATCGTCTAAAAGGAAAACATTTGAGCAGATGAAGGGTACACAGAAGAAGAAGTTTTGGTCAACAATAGAGAAGCAAAAAGTCAACTATAAATGATAAGACGTCATCACAGATGATATGACGTCATCATAGATGATACATCTTCACAAACTATATGATGGAGGTCCATCAAATACATCATTGGAAGACATTTCTAACATGGGTCTTGTTCCAATAAGTTCAAATGATAGTGATGATAGTGATTCGGTTGGAGAAGAGGAGCTTGAAGAAGAGCCAAATTTGAGCTTAAAGCTACAGGTTTTGCTCAAGCCCTTTGGGACTTACAAATGCATGATTTTTGACGTCCATTCTCTTGATGTTATTCCAGTCGAAAAATCCAGCTTATGTTGCACTCTTTGATGATATTTGAAGCCCAAGATCTCAGCTCAAGTATGACTCAATTTGAGTTGAAGATATTTGGTGAATAAATGCATTTATCTTGTTTTATTTATCCTTTATGAGACTTAAAGTTCCAGCTCAATTTTAATTACTTAGTTTCTTTAATTATGTCATTTTATTGTTGTTTAATGGCTGAAGAGAAACCGACATGTGGTTCTCCTTCATGACCCTTCATTTTCTTTTATTTCCTTTTATATTGCATTGTGAAAACTCTTGGAAGGCAGATTATCAAAATCAAATTGTGAGAGAGATTTGCTTTTGCAAGTTATCATCTTTATTTGGGTTTTGTTAGTTTCCAAAAACTATCAATTGGGTTTTGTGTGTAATCCAAAAACACTCAATTATCTTTCCTTATTCACCTTATCATTCCCTTTCGTTCATCTAAACTTCCATTTCAATCGAATTCTTCAAATCAACCCCTTTGCATCCTTTTCCGAAAATCTACCCAGATTCTTAATCCAAAACGTCCAAAACAAGAAAATTCATATATTTTTTCTGCTTATCCTTTCGATAAAGTTCCTTCATCAATATTGTAGTTCACTTCTTAAGCTAGAAATCTCCAGAAGGGTTTTCTACCCAGTTCTAACTCCAGTCATCTCAAAACTTCCAGTTTTCCCACCCATCGCCAATCAACCGCCCAGCCAGATATGCCTGCACTAAAACCCCCATAACTCACTCGTCCCTTAACCAAATCATCTGATTCTTGTGTCTAAACTCATTAGCACAAAACGTTCTACAACTTTCTCTTCTACACCAAACCCTGATTCTGTCTCCATTTTTCCCGAAAATGACCTAAACCCCGCTGCCAGTTTTCTACCCTAGAAGAACAAAATTCCTCCAATCTTTGTCGATTCTTTTTCAATTCTTTCCCAATATTTTTGAGATGTTCCACGCCATCACTATATTACATCATCACAGATGATATGACGTCATCACAGATGATATGATGTCATCATCACAGACGATACGTCTTTATAGACAATATGAGTCATCACAGACGATATGATGTCATTATAGGTGATATGACGGCATCACAGACGATACATCTTCACAAACTATATGTCATCATCATAGACGATATGATGTCCTCACAGACAATATGATGCCATCAGAGACAATATGATGTCATCACAAATGATACATCTCTAATTTATTTAACTAGTGAAATTTAGTTATATGTTGAAAGAGGGTAGCTAGGAAATCTTGGGCTAAGCATAAATTGAATCAAATAATTAGAGGGGAGCAAATAGGGATAATGATAAGTCCTAATGTTTAATCTTGATTTTCTCCAAGTCTTAGTTTATGATTTTGGTTTGGGTTACGATGTTCCCTTTTACTTTTAGTTTGTCTTTATTATACTTATCTTTTAAAATTTGATTGAAACAATTTCCTAAACAAAGAACAAGCTGAATTAAGTGGTGCCTAAACACAATCCTTGTGGGATCGATATCTACTTTCAATTACAAATATGATTCGTATACTTGCAATTTTGAGTGTAAGACTAGTAATGTGTTTTGCATTCAATATACATTTAAATGAATGAAGATGACAGATGGAAAAAAGAAATAAGCTTGGAAAGATGGAGGTTGAAACTGCAAAACAAATCTTCTTGCTTGCTCTTCTCTCTCTCTCTGTCTTCTTCTTCTTCTTGAAGTTTTTCAAAGTGGCATATAACGGAGATCCTTTAGGGTTCTTTTCTTTTTCTTCTTATAGTGTTTTCGATTTAGGGTAAACGTTAGGGTTTTCGTTAGGGCTTTCCTATGCACAAAAAGTCTGAAAAATCCCTTGAAAACTTAAGTTTGGAAGGTTATTCATGTTTTCTATTGCGCAAGCCATGATTATGGCCTAAGGTTTCGTTCTCTATCACGATCATGACAAAAGGAGACACGATCATGGCAGAACCTCCACTCTTCTATCACGATCATAACATGGCCCTAGGTTTTGCTTTGGGCTTCCTCCAAATCTCCTCTGTTTCCCTATATTTGACTTGAAACATTAATAAACACATCAAAGCACCTCAAATGCAGAAAATTTAAGCTCAATAGCATACGTGAAACCTTAAAAAACTCAAAACACAAATGTCTAGCTCATCAACACAATCCTCGCTTAAACATTCACTAATTATTTAATTTAACAACTAAACACATACTAAACTACCCATTAAAACATTGTACAATCTACCGTTGTCATTGACTTTGACAACTCATAGGTTTAATTACCATATGATTACTTCATCTCATTTTGTATAACTTTTAGCCATTTTTCTTTCTGAACATATGCTAAAACCTCCTCAAAACCCTAAGGTTCTTCCTTATCATTGAACATCACATATTCATCTAGCGAATTCCTACTTAATTTTTTTGATCATACTAGATCTCCTCACAAAAATCTCAACTATGCATGCAGGTTCTAAAGATCATATAATGTCCTAATTGTTGGTCACCCCGCCCTCGTGAGTCATGGGCTTGACGTCTTAAGTGACATCTGAACGCGTATCCCATAAGGGTGGTGATCCCCAACCAGGACAAACACCATAACAACTCACTTCTCCTATTTCTGAACAGATCTTGGGAAACCTCAAATTAGAATTTCAATTTGACTTATATAGAACATTTGTGGACATGTCTCTACTTTTTTTAGAGACAAGAAACATCTGATTTAGAGATCCCATAACAAAGTTATGGCTAAAAGAAACAATCAGGGTTTTGACCTCAATCATATTGTACCTTTCTTGGGGCAATTTGCATAACTGTCTACAAATTCCATGAAGACCTTAAAGAAAAATTCTATTGTCTGAAGGGCCAAAAATGGACCAGATGATAGGATTAGACGAAACCAAATGAAAAAGTAGACGAATTGAAAAATCAGAAGAATTGGGAAAATTGCCATAACGTTTTCTACTAATATTAGATTATGATGTTCTTTAGATGGTTTAAAAGAGGACTTCAAAATCTACAACTTTTATGAAGACCTTGAACACAGATTCTATCATCTAAAAGGAAAACATTTGACCAAATGAAGGGTACACAGAAGAAGAAGTTTTGGTCAACAATAGAGAAACAAAGAGTCAACTATAGAAGAGAAGACGTCATCACAGACGATATGACATCATCATAAACGATACATCTTCACAGACTATATTACATCATTACAGATGATATGACATCATCACAGATGATATAATGTCATCATCATAGACGATACATCTTTATAGACAATATGAGTCATCACAGACGATATGATGTCATTATAGGTGATATGGCGTCATCATAGATGATACATCTTAACAAACTATATGACATAATCACAGACGATATGACGTCCTCACTGACGATATGATGCTATCATAGACAATATGACGCCATCACAGATGATATGACATCATCACAAACGATACATCTTCACAGACTATATGATGTCATCACAGACGATATGATGTAACATAGACGATATGACGTCATCATAGATGATAAGTCTTTACAGATGATACAATCCATACCCCTAAGCTTCTCCCCTTATAAGGAATATAACTTTCAACCCAGAAGTCTAAAAATTCCATACTATATACCGTTTGAAAGCTAGAAAGATGATCTACAACTTTTTAGAAGGCGCATTTGCCTAAATCAGCCTAGACTAATCTAGATTTTCCCTTATGAAAACTTAAAAATGCATTGTACAAACTTGAGGGGGTCTTGATCAAAAATGCAATCATATTCCATTTGCATAAAAAAAATAAGAGTTTTACAAAGCTTTAGTGGGCATTTTAAGCCGCAAATACATTAATATCTCAAAATTTCAAAATACAAAAGGTACATGAACCATAATTTGCTCAAAATGCAATTAAAATCTTGTTTTACAAGATTTGCTGCAAATCCAAAATAAACAAAGATCGAACTGATGCCTTGACCACTGACTACTCAATATCTTGCTCATCACCTAGATATGGGGAGGAGAATGGGGTTAGCATAAATCCTGTGGGTAATAATTTTATAATCGGTAACATGCAAAACCATTTATAAAATCACTTCCATTGCAAAATTTACATTTATGCAAACTATGTATGCTTCACTCCTTTCAACTTATCATGAGCACATAAGCATATCAAAATGTTTTGGGCAAATCCATAAACATGACAAACAACACAATTCCACTTAGTGGTCCTGTGTAGTCATAAACTTGAGGGAGTCCATGAAGGAACTCCGTGCCACTAGCGTGCAGGCAGGAGAAGCCTTTAACTTGATCAATATGCACATGACTTTCTTAAATGGATTACATCAAACCCACATAACATGTAATTCATTAACTGTTAGGCCCCGAATTTTTTTTATGATGTTATTAAGCATGAATTGTGATAATTATATGTTTATGCTTTAGTTTGATTAAATTGGGAGGATTAGTGGAT
>JAOSBK010000006.1:21197169-21210680 GCA_027568895.1 Erythroxylum shatona
CCCCCCCCCCCCCCCCCCCCCCCCCCCCCCTTTTGTTTGCTCTCTCACGATGCTTCTCACTTAAAAAGCTATTGGAGTTTTTTTTTGGTTTCCTCCTTCATCTTCGTAGCTCCTCTTCTTCCTTTTCTTTATAAGTTTTGATCCTTCCAACCTCCATTCACGTTGAACCTAGGCCACTCATCTTCCACTTGCTACTCCTTCATTCTCACCAAAAACCCAAACCTTCCAACCCTCAATATGGTGATGATCATGGGTTGTATTTGAAGTTAGGTATTTTTTATTCTCTTGAAGAGTTTGAAGATTTGTTAGCTAAATCAAGTAAGTCATGTTTTAATTTTATGGGCAATGTTAAATGAAACATTTATGATGATACTTAGAGGTTAATGACATGAAATGGTGTTTTGTGTATGTATGTGTCGTGGATAATGAAGGGTATGTAAATTTCTTGCTTATATGTATGCTTGATGAGTAATGATTTATAGAGATATTTTTGAGGTTGTATGATCATGGAAAGGATTTTTATATATGTATATACATATAAATATACATATATATATATATATATATATACATATATACATATACATATACATATATATACATACACACACACACACACACACACACACACACACACACACACACACATATATATATATATATATGTTTTGTTTCATATAAATGCTAACTAATGGGTTAGGAGTTGTTTTATCAATATTTGATGTTATATATGATAAGTAAGAAATTATGAGTTATGCTACACATGTTTTAAGATGGATTGGTTATGAAAAGGATATTTTAATGAGGATTATAAGCTTATGGATAAGTACATTAACCCATCTTGTTTTTTTTGGGCTAATGATCAAATTTAGATCATGCTTTGTTAGTGAATGATATTGAGATGAAATGGAGTTGAGAATGAGGAGTAAATGAAGTAGAAGATGGTAATCTTTGTACAAGTTATGTTAGGTGTGAAATCTGGAAAGTTTGAAGATGATTGATTGGAAAATGTTCACTGAGTATGCTTCAATTTTTTAGCCATAAATTTTTCTCTAGTTATCCAAATGAGATTATTCTTAATTTGGATTAAACTAGAGACGTATAGATACATTTTTTATGAAGAAGTCGAATTCAAACTCTATCTAGAAGAGTCTCAAAATCTGATCTGAAATTGAAAAACTGGGTATGCATCTGTGAAAGTTTGCCTCGGCAAACTCCTTGCTTTGTCTCCATGAACTTGAAGCTTTTGGCTAGGATTCCTTTTGGAAAAGTTATCCATGACTAACTCTAGGTTTCGCTATGGCGAACTTGTGAAATTTTTGCGAGAATTCCTCTCGAGAGGAGTTTGCTGCGGCAAATTTTTGATTTCACCACGGTGAACTTTTCTCTACACTAAACATGTTTTGGTATTCTAGAAATATGTTGTCCTGTAGTTATCTAACTTGAATGATATTTTTGGAGTAAACTAGAGATATAGGGCTACAAATTATTTGAAGAAAGTAAATTATAAATCGGGCTCTAAGAATTTTAATTTCTGGGTGGAATTTGAATGCAGGGCACTATCTCATAGTAAAAGCAGTCCAAAAATATTTGGACTATAACTTTCAAAATATTGAATCAAATTGAATGATCTTGGTGTAATTAGAAACCTAAGACATAGGGGAGCAATTTTATAGAAGAAAGTGTTCTCAAATTTTCCCATTTGTGTTGTCTAAATGATCAAGAACAATAGACCTAAAAGTCAGTTTTTGGAAAAAATCTAAAATGATTCAATGAGTTATGAATAGTTATTTTAATGGTTTTACTGAGGTATAAACCTAAGTACAATTTATGTTTAGGTGAGTTTTGAAATAGGACTAATCATGTGATGAGAATAATGGAAGAATACCTGGGATTGTCATGAACATACATTGTGCATATTTTATATACATACATGTGCATTATAAAATACTTACAATTGTGTCAATTTGTGATATGTGTATATTGTTTGTTATAGAGGAACAACTAGAACGTCAATCTCCAAACGTTGTCGAAATTTTTAGGCATTAGCTTCAGGAGTAACTTGTGAGTAACCTACAGGGTTTCTCTTGATTGATCGTTTGTTTTTATTTTATTTGAATTATTGAATGAATGTGATTTGGTTGTGTTTTTTCCAGACAATGAAGGTTCGATGATTGTGATATGTGAATGAGATATTGAAGTGCTACTTGTATGTGAATGTGACGAACTAAATAGTTCATGACATGATTGATAATAAGAGTTGCATTCCATACATGAATGCATGATCAGATATTGTGACTTAAGTAGCCATCGAAAACGAGCTTAAAACTCCAAATGTGATTAAGAGCTAAAGGCTCACTATATAAAATGAGCCTTGTATTCCCAATGGATAAGGGATAGCATAAATGAGCCTGGTATCTACAATAGGTATGGGATAGTTTAGGCACTCGATCACAATAACGTAATAATCAGAAAAGAGTCACATGAGCATTACATATGCATTTTATTAAGCCTGTTGGATTAATTGAAATGGAAAATTGTCTACTCTTGAGTGAGAATGTGTTATGTGATGAATTATGCAAATTTATGAAATATATGTTATATGTATTGATGTAATGCATGAATTGAGTGAACCATCGATAATGGTTACCTCATTGAGTTCACAAAAATTAGCAAAATTACAACGTTAATTTTTCAAGACGATATTAGCTACCGAGGAATGCTACAAGCAGTGTTGACTTTTGCTTTTGGGGATAAAAAGGAATGGCTTAAGTGTCGATCAACTAGATATGGACAGATTAGATACATTTTGTGTATTTTCTTCTTTCATGTAGCACATTTTGTATTAGGAAATAATGTTGTATTGGTATGGATGTTGAAAGATACATTGTAGATATTCAATTTTTATGAAATAAAATGAGAAAATTCTGGTTTTAAAATATTGTGACTTTCCTCAGGATATTTATAAAGAATAAAGGTAGATGATGTCATCTTAAGTGAATGTTATGATTGAGTGTAGCACACCATTACCATAGTTTATGTATTGGAATGTCCTCAGGGCATCTCGGCATGTATCCTAGGGTAAGGGGGTGCTACACTAATAGTTTCACTGTAAGTTCTTATATGATTGAAAATTCTAATCACTATAGATAAAATTCTTGCGTAAATTATTTCTCTTTTATATTTAGTGTTTTAAAACTTCGAAGAAGGATTTGTAATGTCATGGTAATTACATTTTTATCACTTAAATATTCTTGGTTTAGAATCTCCCATCCTTAAGTAAAGGTTCGAGCTGATAAAATTTGAGAAAAGACGTGGTCGTCAAATGTTAAATGTATGGAAAAAAGGAACTTTTGCATTTGTTTTGCGAAGTTCTCATAATTGTTGGTCGAGGTCAATCGATTTTGGATCATCAAACCCTTTTGTCTATTAAGCATGGTAATTCTTGAGACTTGAGCATAATCTTCATTTTGAGACTATAGAGATAATATTTTTTACGTTTAAATATTAGAATTAGAGGTTAAGAAGTTGAAATCGAACTTTTGCTTGCCATGACTAAGTGCCTGTTTGGATGGGCTTATATCAGTAGAGCTTTTGTTAGTAGAACTTTTATCAGTAGAGCTTTTCTAAACAGAGATTTTCTAAGAAGTCAATTGACTGTTTGACTGCCACTTAAAAAAACTCTTTTCTGAAAGAGCTTCATACGATCGACTATTTGGCAACATAAAAAAAATACTTTTAATTTTAACTATATTTTATTTTGTAATAAAAATTATTTATGCATATAAATATTATTGAAAATATATTAAATAATATGAAAAGTACAATATATTAATCATTATATGATTTTAAACCATATAAAACATAAATAAAAATATATTTAATCAAATCTTTTATATGGATATAAGTAAAACTAATATTAAAACATATAAAAAAGTCAAATAATATTATATAAATTTCAAAATAAATGTGGAGATGTGTTTGTGGGTACTATGGGAATTATGTGTAAAGCATAAAAGTAAAAAGGACTAAAAATAAGCTCATTAATTGATCTAAAAAATTCACCTAAAAAAGTACTTTTTTGAAAAGCTCCAAATTTGAGCTTCTCAAAAAGCTATATTTTAGCTTTTGAAAAAGCTATTTTTTGAAAAAAAATGCTTTTGGATTTTACAACAAAACACTTAGTTTTATTAAAAACAACTTTTGCAGTGGAAAAAAGTATTTATTCACTCTCCAAGAGCTGAAACAAACAGATACTAAACTCAACTCTCTTTTAGTTTTAATTAAAGGAGCCGATCACTGAAGAGACCGATGCTATGGCTTTGATCAAATGAAGCATAAGTTATGCTTCTTGGTGACTTTTTTTATGGAAGCTCAAATTTGAAGCGGTCTTTGTATTTGGTGTTTTGGAAAATTCATTCTAACTCTAATAATAAAGTTTGTTGGAGCAGGAGAACAATAAGAACAGAACAAAAAATAGATGTTTCTATTTCTGTATAAAACAATCTATTCTACTGGTCTTCTGTTGCCCTTTTGGCTTTCCATTTGTTAAAAAAAGAGGATTGGCGGCAGAAATAACTAAAATATAAAGTGAATGTGCCTACAACTATGAATTATGGGTTTAATCACTTTCATTAAGTAATTACAGGATAAAACTTAATCGTACTAAATAACTAAAAGATAAATATAAAAACTACTAATTTTTTGAAGCATTATTTTCAATATGGAATCTCCTGTAAAAATTAGTAGAAAAAGATGAGGTATTCGTTTACTTGCTGAGATGGGATTGGTTTTAGTAGCAGTAAGCAATGTGGGTGCGCTCCATCCGGCGGCAGAACGTATCACGTAAACGATGGACATGAATGCAGTGGCATGGTGAATCAAGACAGAAGTTGATTAAACCGGTAAGAATAAGATTCACTGGAGTTGAGTGTCAAATTGAAGGTCAAGTCTACCAATAAAGGCTCGTTATCAATTCTTGGAAAGCGTTCCTTTCACAGTATTTACCTGTTTCACGTGCTTTTGACCTGAGCATGCATGGGTCCTACAGTTTTATAAGCCATTAATTGGGCAGTGCTTTTTACCCTCCAACGTGATAGAGGCAGATATATGTGAGCAATATTGCCCTCGTTTATATGTGGTGAAGTTGCGTTAACTCTGGGCAACTTGCTTTTCCCCTCACAAAGAACTTGTTTACCCGTATGGAGTCGTGGTGTCCTTTAAAGAAGGCCCACTCCATCCTTTTATCCACTCAATATCTGTGTCCACTTTCTACGAGTCTATATAAACGCATCATTTTATGGCTATGCCTTTTCCTCCTCAACGTAAACGCATCATTTTATGGCTATGCCTTTTCCTCCTCAACGTATATCTTGTGGTGGAATGAGCATTCACATGAATGGCTATGGTGCGAGGGTAGCTCTTGCTGGAGAAGCAGGGCACGTGCATGCTGTGTTCATCTCCAAGAACATTTGCACGTGCTCCCCTTCTCCAACATGGGTTTCTCTCGCGTAACTTTCTTACCGCTAGCAGATGGTACATAACTAGCCTGAGGAATTGTTCTGCACTGAAGGTAGGCTACAGGTACCAATCATATTGACGACGTCATCTTAATTTTATCATCCAGTTTTCCATAATTCGCAATTGCTGCCCTTTTAAACTCGCAAACTGTACTTCTATTTAGGTCTAATTTCATGTATATGAATGTTACGCTAGGCCAACTACTATCTTGCATTTTTGTCACTTACAAGATCGCATCCTGCAATAGCAAAAAGTTAATCAGACCGTCAAGAATGTACAGTCCTTTTTGTCAGTCAAGGTGGATGGGCGTGGGACATGAATTGCAGGATACACAATCTCTCTACCTATTTACTACGAGAAAATGAAGCGTTTCCGGTTGTTGTACTTATATCTGTTGAATACACTTCAAAAGTTTGGTGCCTGAAATTGTAAAAATTATGTGTCTGTGGTTCCAAGGAATAAGAACTATTGACTTAAGCTAGCCCCAACATTTTTGCAGAAGAAAGGATGCATGTAACCCTTATGCTCTGCGGGGAAAAAAAGAAAAAAAAAAAGGAAAAGTCCATCGTTCTGGTATTCTAATATTTCACCAAAAATATTGTCCATGAAAAGCTAAAGCAACATAATCAATAATGTTTATTACGGCGTACGTGGGCAACTCTTCAGGTTGGAGCTTGTATATTTTTAACCATAACCAACATAATGTCACATCTCGCCTTCTTGTAAAGCTCTTTGTTTACCCTATCATGCTCCGCAAAGATCGAAGAAAGAGGTTAAGTGGATGTGGACCTTTTTTCATCACCTCCTAATAACTTGACGGTTTGCATTATGTTTACCTTATTTACTTCAAGTATTCAGCAGTTCAACTCATCGAAAACTTGCTAAACTTGAGAATTTGCATCTATTGAACCACAAGTCTTCATTATCAATAAAAATTAGAAAATGTGAACAATCTAGCTGGTCAGAATACGTAATTTTCATACATATCTGATCTTCCTTCCATTTCTAGCAATTTTAGCCGTCTTTGATTTCAAATTGTTTAATAGATGGAGCTCGTGATCATGATGAACATCTCTCACACTCTTAATATTTTTTTCATTTGACGCCATTTTGTTTTCCCAGGTTGAGAGAGACAACAATTACGATATGCTAGGTTTTTCGTAGTTGGTAATGACTCTGTCTTGATGCATACATTAGCACAAGTACTTGAACTGCTCCTATTTTCTCACTGTAAAAATTAAATTTTTTGTTTACAAAGATCAAGGTCTTTAATATATTCTTTCTTAAGAAAAGGCATCTATTAAAAAGTAGCAGTTTTGAGTTTTTGGACATTGCTTTTCTGCGTAACACTACTACGTACGAAATAAAGTTCGAAGTTTAAACTTCTTAAATTGAATGATTATTTCATATAACAATAGCATTGGTAATCACACTTCAGGACATTATATCTTTGTGTATATATATATTTAACTACAATGTTTGACAAATTCGAATTCTAGACAATATAATCATGGAGATTTACAGGAGACACCATACTTGCGTGGAACTTGCTTTCTCTGACTACATCTCTCTCTCCCTCTTGCTCTGACACATTTCGCTTCGGTGACAAAAGTTTTACTGCAAAGAAGCACATATATACAATCAGGAAACAGACCCATATAGGCAAACACGTTTGCACCAGACGCAGACGGCAGAGTAGAATCAGTAGATGGCGTATGCGATGATGGATGGAAGATCTGGCAGTCAAAAGATGAAGGGACTGTAAGCTAATTACGTGGGGGGTTCTTTTCACTTTGCCTTAGAAACTGGGGGTTTTGTTTTCTCTCTTCCGTGACCAAAGCCATCAAAGTGTTTCAATTCTAAAAAGTAAATCTGATAGGCCTCTAGGTGTGTTGGAAATTGGAGTGGGATATGGGGACAAGAAGCTCAGATAATGAACGAAGAACCTTAATATACAAGCAATGGCGGTGCAGTAACACTTAATCAACATGACAGTAAGTGATACATTGGAAAGATGGAATAGAATCTGTGGGAATTTGGACACGCAATGCACGAATCTCTAGAGATGGAAATTGTTGCTTTTTCTGGATTACGATTATGTCACCTTCCCAGATCTTCAGATTGCATATATGCCCTGGTTAATGTAGTGTTTGTTTATTCTGATGACAAGATTCTACTTATCAACAGTGTTTTACGATCTGTAACTGATTTTATAATCTTCATATTCATATATTAATGTTTATATATTTCCTTAATTATATTTTTCATTTTAATCTTTTGTAATTTTTAACAAATTCATTAAGTTTTTCAATTAACTTTATGGTAAATTTTGTCAACATACATTTTATAGTTACCAAAAAGTTTAACATCTTTTTGCTATTATTTAATATATCATACTTGATCTTATTCTCACAAGATGATTATGATCTTATTTGACAATCAGCTTATTGTATTAGCTGTTAATTGATAGATGATTTGATCATCAAATTGAATTAGCTGTTTATTGAAAATATTTGATAAAATTAGTTATTTAGTATTAATAGTTTATATGTAAAATGACTTATAAAGACATGACTTCAAAAAATTATAAGGGTATGAATATTATATATTTTAATATTTCGTTAAATATTCTTATACGAATTGAGATTTTAAATGTTTAATTCTACAAAAATTAGTTTATAATTCTAATAAAAATATAGAACGTATAATAATAATAATGACGACGACGACGACGACGACGACGACGATACATCTAAACATTTTAACCGCAGTCTTTCTTAGTTATGATAATGAGAAATATTCTACCCAAATTTAGTTATCTGAATATGGTGAATCAAGTTTAAATAAGAAATTAACATTCGTATATATTTGTACTTGTGTATGAAATAGGATTATTGTATTCCTCTTTGTTATGTTTTTATAGGACCTTTATTTTATATTATTTAGAGAAGTCATATTCACATGTATTGTGTTCATCATACATGAAAAATTTATGCAAGTCTTTTTATTTTCATTTTCGATTAAAGACAATATTTTATTTCTAACATATTACTTTCTACACCTATTTATATGACAAGCTACAAGATGCTTCTATGCCCATATGGTTATATTTCAACAATAAGTTCCATGACCTTTGTTACACACAAAAATGTGCAAAAATGAGATGATAACTAACAATCTTCAATGCACGGAGAAAAAACGGTTAAATAGAAATTGATGTTTAAAATTTTTGTTGGTGGTAGAAAAGCTCCTATATAAGAGCATTTTCTTTTAAATCAGTCACCTTTGAGCAAGCTATTTGATCAGTCAATAAGCTCAAAACAACAAATCAACTAAAAAATAATTGATTGGTGGTTAACCAAAAGAGGGAGCGTTTCTGTTGTAAAAATATGTAACAGATAATCAATTATTTTAAAAAATTTATTTGGCATAGCTGGCAGCGACGAAGTTATTAATAAAGAATTTTCCAGAAAAAAGTTATTAATAAAGATCAGAAATTTGTGGAATTTTGTTTTGCATTTCTTCTATAGGAGAAGTACGAGTATGTACAAGTGGGTTAAGTAATCCCACTCATTCAACTTGTAATAACAGTACCAATCAAAACCAAAGAATAAATCGACTAAATATAAGGAATTATACGAGAGATTAATTATAATGATGGACTTATGACAATTGAAAGATGTGATCAACTTTTACGCTACAACAGAAATCACATTTAGTTACGAAAAAAATTGTGGTTAAAAGTCTCAATATCATCATTAATTAATATTAACGACGGTTTATATTCATCACCAAAAATGTCACCAAATTTTTGTAACCTAAAGTTATAAACGACAGTTTTTGCTAATCATCGTTAATAATTTTTTACTATGCTTGATCTTTGTAACGAAAAATTATTAGTGACATTTTATAAAATCGTCACCAGTATATTTTAGCTACATTTACTTTTTCAACTAAAAATTATTAGCTACGTTTTAAATATTGTTAGCTACAATTTAAAAAATGTAGTTAAAAGTTTTTAACTACATTTTTTAAAAAGTCACAATTTAGCTACATTTTGTAAAGTCTTAAATTTTAAATATATATTTTTAAAAATATTATATTATGTTAATTATAATTTTTTGTGACATTTTTAATCCATTTTATTGTATATAAAGTTTAAATTTTGTTTGTTATTAATTTATTATACAAGAATAATTGATTATTTAAGGCATTCTATATAAAAAGTAAAATATCGTTAAATTATATCATCAAAATGATATTTGTTATAATATTTTATTTATAACCTTAACGATTCTAATTGATAAAATAATAATTGCTGAGATTAAAAAAAATTACTCCAAAACCTGTACAGAAAATCTAATCCTACACTAAAGCGACTACACCAACAAGAGCATTCTTTCCTATTTGCTACATCTTGATTTCATAAGCTTCGTTCACCATTTTTTTTTTTGACGCCTCCAATGTGATAATAGAATTTGAAATCTGTAGCATCTGTTGCTCTACCTTAGCTTTCATTTTCACCATATGCTTGAACATTTCCTGTAAATGCAGAGATCATAAACAATTGATCTTAGTCAAATACGAATAAGAAAACTGATAACCAATGACAGATTACCTGACAAAGAAGAAATGAGCTGCCATAGTCTAACTTCTAATTCACAGTGGCAGATGAAATCTGTCTTCACGTTAACTTGATCTTCCTAACCAACATAGGCTACCAGTTCTGGCAAGGTTTTGTTAATATTAAAAAATAAGCACAATCGAGATTGAAAATGAAGGTAACAGGGTTTCGTTTTCTTTTGGTTCTCTATACATCCACTGTGCTGCATGTTAACTTAGGTTTTCATGCTAGCACAGTAAACATGAAAACTTACCTTCAAAGCCACAATTCCAGCTTAAATTGTCATTGGTTCCATTGTCTCCACCTTCTCTGTTAGCATCATTGTGCAAAATCAACAATCAAGTCAGCCACTACATGCAGCTTTTCATGTGAATACAGACTAATTCATTTTTTGAAGTCTGCTTTTACCTTAAAATTGTAGGAAACTAGATCAGACAGTGTGAACCTGTCATGTGCAATAACAAAATTAACACTATGATAAGGCTTGCGATTATTTACCTGAAGAAGGAGAACAACTCCAAGTCAGTAGTGTTAAATGAATAATTCTGACCCCGTAGAGATCAGTAGATCCCGAAACACAGGTGGCAAAAGAGCCTTTCATTCCACCCTCACCCTATTGATGGTAAATCAGCAAAGTGAGGTAGATGGTAAACCAGTATACTGAGGCAACCTCTATAAATCTTAAAAGGACTAATATAGAGAGGAGTAGACGATGAAAACAGCTAGGAAGAAAATAAAAGGTCAAGTAAGCACCAACTCTGAAAAAAAAAAACCAATTGGTTTGCCAAGATGGAATATTAAAGAAAGATAACGAAAATGAAAATCTTCAGCAAGCAAGATCCAAAAACCTAATTTATGTTAGTCCTAGAACCCCTGCTCTAAACGATTGGTTAAATACCAATTATTGAACCAACAACCGGAAATCGTGAAAACTGTTACACAAGCGGCAATATTTTTAGGGCATCTTGGGTTAGAGTAACAGGGGATAAAAATAAAGCAGGAGCATCTTTAGAGAGAGCCTATGATCCAGTAAAAGGAGAGCATGGTGAGGGTGAGGGCGACGGTCGTGGTGGTGGCAACGGTGGACCAATGGAGGATGAAGCAACTGGTAAAACGAGAAGTCAAAAAGGGTTTCACTTTTTATTTTTTAAGAAACAAATAAAATCATGTTTTTTTTTTTTGGGTGTATTGTAGCCTATTTGGATGAGTTTTTGATAGCTTAATAAGTACTTTTTCACCACAAAAGTCTTTTTTAAGAAAAAGTATTTGATTGTAAAATAAAAAATATTTCTTTAATAGATATGACTTTTTGTAGCTGTATTCTTTTTAGAGTAGATTTTTTAGATTAATTAATGAGCCTATTTTTAGTCTCTTTTATCCTTATATTTTACACATAATTTCCACAATACCTAAAAATTCATTATCATGTTTATTTTGCAAACTTATCTTCTCTAATCTCTTGCATATTGTTTAATATACTTTAAATAATATTTATATGCATAAATAATATTTATTATAAAATAAAATATAGTTAAAATTAAAAGTACCTTTTACTTTTATGTTATTAAACAGTCTACTGTATGAAATTTTTTTAAAAAAACTCTTTTTAAAATGATAGTCAAACAGTCAACTAGTTTTTTAGGAAAGTTCTTCTCAGAAAAGATCTACAGAAATAAAGCTCTATTAACAAAAGCTCTATTAGTATAAGCTCAACAAAACAGATACTTAATCACAGAGGAAAACTCGAATTCTCCAAGCTGTAAGGAAAGTTGTTTGTTTAGGTTCCCATATTTAACAAATATGTTCAAAATGATCGCCAAATGTAGACTCTTTATTGATGATTTTTAAAAATCGTTGTCAATTTTATTATTTGTGACAATTTTTAAAAATCGTCACCAAAAAGTTCATATTTGATGATGATTTTAAAAATTATCGCAAAATGCTCAATAAGGGTGGTGATGTTTTCAAAATATTGTCGTTAATAGAAGACTTTTGGCAATAATTTTCAAAAATTATCACCAAATGGTCCACACATTTGGCGATGATTTTGAAAATTGTCACCAAATCTTCCACACATTTCGTGACGATTTTGAAAATCATCGCCGATAGTAAACTTTTGGACTTTTGGCCAAGGTATTTAAAATTGTCGTTAATAGTTAACTTTTAACGATGATTTTTAAAACGTAGCTAAATGTCTACCTTGTTGTATTGCTAATTGAAAATTTTACTATTCTATCATAGCCCTGCAAGTGTAAAGGTTTAGGAATAACATAAAAAATTATTTTTGAGTGATAAACATAGCAAAAGAGTCAACAATTATTCTATCGTGTGAATATGAAATATAAGAAACTATTTATGAGATACCTGATCATGCATAAAGTGAAATTAAATCGTCAAGTACTTAATACGCAGAGGAAAAATATGATTAAATTATAAGTAGATTGTTTTAATATTTTTTGCAAAATTTTGTGGGAGGTGTATGAAATGAGGTAACAAGTTTATTTATTTATTTAGTCAACTAATTTACTTCTGTAGTAGTGCAATAATGGTATGTTATAAGCTTTAATAGATGAGCAAGTTTTTAGTGAATTTTTTCTTAGAGCCCCATCTATATGATTGGATATAAGAAAGTCAAAATAGGATAGAGTGATATTGGCATCCTAACCTAATCTAGCAAAAGCAATAAAAGTAATAGGTGAAGAAGTTAAGAGATATGCACCATAATGATATTTTCCTTTAAGATGAACCATTAGCAAGTTTTAAGTATTATAGATGGAGATAGAGAACAACAAACTTCTTTGGCTCCACGCATTTAAATGGGCTAGAGAAGATTGAGAATATACTGTAGTTGGGATAAGAAAGGACACTTAGAAGATCTAGTAGTTTTAATGCCTAAGAAGTAACTAAGTTGGTTAAGATCCTTAAGAGAGAATTGACTGGAAAGATGAGCAATAAAATCTTAAAATTGAGAGAATTATTGCAAGCAAAAGGTAATATTATCTAAGTAAATAAGTATATAGTATAAAATTCTCATATTATATATAAGGAGAGAAATACCACTCTTGGTGGTCATATGGAATTAGAAAGGAGCAATGTTCTTGATACCATGCCTGAGGAGCTTGATGAAGGACATAAATTATTTAGTTTGGTTTCAAGACATAATCAAATATCAATAATCATTAAAGCCTTGGGGTTATTATGTAAAAACATAATAAGACAAAGTATTTTTTTTGGAAAATAAAAGGAATTGTATTAATAATAAATCAAATTTACAATGAGTTGCTTAATTTTCTATAATTCAGTTAAATTAAAACTACAAAAGATTACAACATTAGTACTTTACATTACATCATCCATATGATTTCTT
>JAOSBK010000006.1:21214139-21229421 GCA_027568895.1 Erythroxylum shatona
AATGGGGGGTATGCCCTCCAAGTTTTTTGTATGACGTTTTATCTTTGGATATGAATAACATGCGCTGAGCGCACATGACAACGTTTCAAAAAAATTGACATTATCAGTATCATTAATGCAAAAAACTTTAGTTGTGAAGTCAGAAAAATATTGCATTCACTTCTCATGTTACTTTTATTACAAAGTGGATTTTTTTAGAAAATAAAAGCAATTATATTAATAATGCAAAAGCTAAATTAATATTACAATGAGTTGCTTAATTTGTCCACAGTTCACCAAAAATTTAAATTACAAAAAGATTACAACATTGGTACTTTGTATGACAATATCCATCTGTTCTTCATACTAAGAGTGAGTGAATTTTGCTTATTGTTTGCTATTAAAGCTGCCCTAATCTAGTTGATAATGTTTTTTGCAATCTGGTATTTTTTCCTCCTCAGTTTCTTTATATAGTCTTATATTTCTTTCCTTGCATATAGAGTAGATGGTGGTTATAAAGGCTGTGTTAATAAGAAACCCATTTTTCTTTCCTTGTTTAGTTATTTCAATGGTCATGTTTAGAGTCTCAGCTCACTCAAATGTGTAGGAAGGAATTGGTAATGAATGTAGAATTCGGCTCTAAATTGCTTTGGTGTACTTGTAATAGAAAAATAGGTGATTTTTGCTCTCTTTAGCTCGTTTGCAAAGGATACAAATGGGATCATATACTTCAAACCATCTATCTTTGATTTTGAGCCTATTCTTGACTGCTACTAAGTGAAAACTGAGGCTTTTGGGTTTACAGACTGCTTCCATAAAATTGCATGCCACAGAACTTCTTCTGCGTTGTATGCAATTAGCTTATGAAAAGAAATATCAATAAATGTCTCTCTTGGATTAGGAGACCAGGTGATGTTATCTTCTCCTTACCCCTCAGGAGTTTGAGATAAATATTCAGTAAGTAGAGAAAAACCTCTAAAACTGGCATACCATTCTTTTGATGGATGAGCATGGAGACTTTAGCTTTCATAATGATTCTGTTTCGGAGTTGTGAAATATCTTCTCTTTGAATAACAGGACTGAAGTTAGTCCAATCATCGAACCAAAATCAAATAGCATCTCCATTTCCTAAGCTATGGTTGATTTATGGATATATCATACCTCTCAATTTGAGTAGATAATTGAAAATCCAAGAAAATTTACAAGATTTTACTACTTGCTAGAAATTTTGATCTTTGAGATGGTAATCATACACCCATTTGATCTATAAGGCTTATTTGCTTTTGAAAATTCTCCATATTCTCTTGCATAAGAGCACCTACTTCATTTGGGAAATTGGAATAATGCCTAACCCTCCTTGGTTCTTTGGTATAATGAAATCGCTTGATTTCACTTTAGCATTTTTTTTCCATTTTCTATTTTTCTAGACCATAAGAAAGCTTTGAGGATTCTGTCAATTTCTTTGTTGACTCTCTTGGGTAAGACTATATCTGTAGACCAATGAATATGCAAGTTGTTTAGTATTGAAGTGATAAGCATCAATCTAGCTATAATAAAGAGGAACTTGTTTTGACAAGCATTTATCTTGGATTTAATCTTCTCAATCAGAAGATATTTAAAAGGAGGGGAGTGTAGTGCAAATCCTACATTGTTGCTAATTGATTTTTAATTTCTGACATCTGAGTATATATATAAATTGCTGCTTTGCATTCACTTTGAATCCAAACTATTCTAAAAATAGTTGCAAAATGTTTAATAAGATGTTAATGGAGTGGTTATAGGACCACTAAGAAGCATCAAATCATTTGCATAAATCAAGTGAGTTAATTTAATGTCTCTGCAATTATAATGGAATTTAAATTTTCCATTGCACTTTTTTAGTTTGGAAATCATTTTAGAGATCCCTTTTATAGCCAGAGTAAAAAGGTAAAGGGAAAGAGGGTCCCCTTGCCTTATCCCTTTAGCATTTTTGAAGGTAAAGGTGGAAATCCATTAACCAAGACACTAAGTGAGGGAGTGTGAATGCATTCCAATATCCATTTTTTGAAGATGACTAGTAGGCCTATTGCTTCAAGAAAATCTTGTAAGTATCTCCAGCTAACTGTGTCAAAGACTTTAAAGAAGTCAATTTTTAGCAAGCAACTTTTGATATTTTTACCTATTTTCTACTCTCTTAAGAGTTCTTGTAAAATGAGGATGTTGTCTCCAATATTTCTTTCAGGGATGAAGGCACCTTGAGTGAATTGATGACTTCTTTCATAGACTTTAGCTTTATAGCAAGGAGTTTAGCAATGACTTTGTACACAGTTGTGTAGTAGGAAATAGGTGTGAAATCAATAATGGAAGAGGGGTTTTGCGTCTTTGGTATAAGGCATATGTAAGTGTGTTTGACTTCTTTGAGCATTTTGTTAGAGGAGAAAAACTCCAAGACAACTTTTGTGAATAAATTCCCTATAACCTCCTAAGTTTTCTGAAAGAACTAAGCTAGAAAACCATCAGATGGTCCTGGTGCTTTTTGATGAATGCAAACTGAATAGGGCTTCCCTAACATCCTGAGCTCTGAAAAGGGTGATCAATAAATTATAAAAAGCCTAATTTAATGGAGCAATTATGACATCTTTTACATTAAAACTGTGTTGATAGTTGTCAGTTGTTCTCATCAATTGCTAAAAGTAATTTCTTACTAAATGTTAGAGATCATCTTGATCAGAGATGGAGTTTCCCAGGTTATCTTGCAATTCAGTTATTTTGTTTTTGTTTCAACTTGAAAGAAGATAATAATGAAAGTGTCTAGTGTTGGAGTCACCATCTTTATTCCAATTCAATTGAGCTTTCTCCTTTAATATAAAGTTTTAGAAAACCAAACCCTCATGATATTCTTTTAGCTTTTTAGTTTCCACAATTCTAAAATCAGTGTTATGAGGGTGGTTATAACATGCTACTTGAGCTGCTTCCAAGTTTTGCTTAGTGATGTTGAGGCTTTGATTCTTTTTCTAACAAAATCCTTGATTGCATTCTTCACTAGCTTTAGTTTCTGCATCAGCTGATAAGTTTTGTACCCTTGCACCTCTTGATTCCATCATCTGCTTATTATCTCTATGAAACCATCTAACTATGCAACTCTGTTGAAGAACATAAATGGTGCTTTATGCCTTCTAGTTTTAGTTATCCTCTGTATGAGAAGATAAGAGTGATTTAAAATCACATTTTCTTTAAAGTGCACAAATTATTACGGGAACATACTCATCTAGCTTGATTCATAACTACTATGTCTATTTTCTCCCTGATAAGCATTTCACCTTGCTATTTATTTGTCCATGTGAAGTGGCCTTCCTATTGAACTCGAAGCCATCAAATTCACCTTTTGAAATAAACGATTCAATTCTCTACTTGCACCCATTTTGTATTAGGTTCCACCTTTAATTTTATAAGAACTTAACTTATAATTAAAATCTCTAGCTACTATGTTAGACCCTATTTCTAGAGCCCAACTATTGTTCTGAATATCATAAGATGTGAACGTATTATTCTATAAGATTATTTCTATAGAATCTCTTTAGCCATCATCGGTTCATCCTCATTCTCATAACATCTCAAACCATAAAGGGCAAGCCCACACCAATCAAACGCCCGAATCACCACTTGATTTTTTAGAATTATTATAGCTCCATGTCTCTAGTTTATTTTGAAATAATAATCATCTCATTCGGAGATCTAGAGATCAAGATATGATTAAAATACCGAAGTATGTCCAGTAAAACAACCAATTCATGCTCTCCCAATCGATTCCTTCACTTTCTCTTTATCATTATTTTTCAAATCAACACTAATGCATACCAATTTTTATGGAGAGATAAAAAAAATGTGTTAGAAATCTATTGGTTTAGGAATTACTTCATTTAGAGGTCGAATGATGAAGTTATAGCCAAAGAATCAAATATGATTATGTCCTCAATCATATTATACCTATCTTGGGACAATTGGCATAACTTTTACTAGAAATATCGAATTAAGGTTCTAAGATGATTTCGAAGAAGACTTCTAGATCTACAACGTTTGTGAAGACCAAAAGAGAGATTTCGCTATCTATAGGGTTAAAATAGTGATTTCCTAAAGGCGTATCGTGTATATTCGTTAAACGGACATACCCCTGTACCTAACTGACATACACGGCGTCTAAAGCGTTTTCCACACTAATAAAAGGTCCATTTAGTAGACCTAATTAACGGACATGGACTGGACTAGGGGCATTTTTACAGCCGAGAAGATCTGTTTAACGGACCTAAAGTTCGTCTAACGGACATTGGTGATCCAAAACTCCCTCCAAAGTATCCCCAATGATTCCTATATCTATTCTAACATCACTTTCACTCATAATCTTCTCGAATTCACTTCTTTTAATGCAATATCACTCCTTAAACATTCAATTTCCAATTTGGTTGCATTAAACTCTTAAATCTCAACTCAAATCTCATCTCTTAACTCCAATATCCAAAAATTTCATATTTTATATCGTTGGAAAGCTAGAAAGATAAGATACAACTTTTATGAAGATTACTTTGGTTAATTCTACCTAGATTGATACAATTTTTCCCTTGAGTTTAGAACACAATTTCCACACTTATAAAAACTTACAAAAGGCAATATCTCTTCATATGAATTCAACTACTAAGTACTTTTCGTTAAACTCTTGAATCTCACCTCAAATGATTCATTCCATACAAACTTTCCAAATCTCTAACATGTTATTTTAAAACTAACAATAATTTACAATCTCAATGAAGAAGAATATGCACATACACATTCCACTTCCACAACCATCATACTTAACCTGTAAAATAATATAATCATACACAAAAGGAAATCCTCAATTTCTCATTCTCACTGCTAAGCAAAGTAAATATTTGAACAAGCTTTATTTGCATATCAACATACACATCACTAACTTAATACAAATACAAGTGGATGCTCAATGTTTGGTATGATTAATAAGCTATCCAACAATGTTCGAACTAGCTTAGTGCAAAAGCTAACTATCTCAGAGTTTGTCCAATTGCCTTGCAAGGATTGCTAATCATCTCATTCTGCACCTGAGGAGGGAATAGTGCGGTGAGCTACACGGCTCAGTAGCTAATATATTTATAGCCATTGGCAATTGACCAGAAATTCAAGCATATGAATAGATATATTTAGTAATTCAAGCATTCTCAATCTATTCTAGCAATTCAAGCATTAATCAACTTAGCTCAAAACTCATAACACATAACATAGACTTTATCCATTAACATAACACTTAAATGCGTCATACTTGACAATTCAAAGATGCAATGCATCAACAAATGGCTCGAGAGTTCTATGAAACAAAATGGAGAAACCAAAGTTTACACTGTGAACAAAACGAGTTTGATTTCTTAGGATCTCGTGGCCTCAAGTGGGCAGCCGGGATAAGGCTATAGGTTAACATGCATGTGACTAACGAAACGGGTTCTTCTCTTGCCCAATCACAAACAAAACCACATAATCACGCTCAATTCATTCAATCACAAATTATTGGTCTCATGCTTCTCTTTTCTTTTTCTTCTTTTCATTTATACAAAAGTCATAACCTTTTTCAAAGCATAACATAATCATCAATCATCAAACAATTTCCAACATTCACAAACAAGTCAAATTCAAGCAATCAACATACACACATAGGTAAGTATTTGCTCATTTTCATAACAACCATAAATATATTACCCACCTAATTTGCTAAAAAATCCAACTTAAGGTTGTCTTTCCTCTTGCTCTTGGGTAAGATTCTCTTGGTTTCCTAAAACAACCAAGATTCCATTCAAAACAACATTATAATAAAATTCATAAACTTCAAAAATCACAAATTGCAATAAACACAAATTAAGCCTAAACCTAACTTACCTATAGTCTATCTAGGTTAGAAAACCCAATACCTAGTTTAGAAACCCTAGGAATCCAATAGGTTCCTACTTCTTCTTCTTCTTCTTCCAACATAACATCCATTCTCTCTCTAATCCCTTCATTCTTAACACAACCCATTTCTTTAATAAAGCAAGAAGAAAAGATGATTAACTTACCTTAATAAGCTTGATTTCTCCTCTTCCTATGTTCTTTTCTTGTTCTCTTGCTTCTCTCACTACCTTCTTCTTTCCATCTTCTTCTCTCACATTTTTCTCTCTCTTTTCTCTTCTCTTTTACAACTCTCTCTTCTCGTCTTCTAAATTTTAAGACAACTTTTATCCTTGGTCTTCCAATATTGCCCCTCCTTTGTTTTTCCCTTCCAAGTTTACCCTTGCTGCTTTTAACATAAAGTCTACTAACTACTTAGACTATTAAATCTAATACCTTACTTAATCCTTATTTAATTCTAACATTCCCCTTCTAAATTTCTAATTTAACTTATACTCACCAAATTAATGACTTAATTCTAAAAATGATGAAATAAATAAATTAATAATAATTAAAAAATTTCGATGTCCAACTTACTAACCATGAAGTCTCACTCCAGTCTGTATTTGTTGTATTTCATACCAGAGTTTCTTCCTCTGAAAGGCAAAATTAAAGGCATAGATGAGAGTTAGTTCAAAGGCAAGGATCTTACCTTTAAACTGGCAGATTAGATGAATATAGTGATCACTTTTTCTAGTAACTTGCACCTCAATAAAATCTTAATTGTATAGGCATATTATACGTTATAATGACATGAATGGTTGGAAATTTGTTTCCATTCAACACCCAAAAAATTCAATCCTTCATGAGAAAGAGGTGCTTTTATTTTAGTTTCAAGAAGGCCTATTAAAACAAGTTTCTTTCACCATAGACATTTTGAGAGGTACATTTAGCCCACTAGTATTCCATACTAAGACTACTATTAAGGGGAATTTCCTCTTTGGTTTTGTTTTTGCCTTTTCTCCTAGCTACTCTCCTCTTAGATTTTGAGGAAGTTTCTTTGGTGTCTTTAACTACCGCAAACCAAAGTTTGCTTTTCTGATTAGGTTTTCCATCTATTCATTAATTGGTTGCTTTTCTAATGTAGAATTTGTAATTTCTTAGTGTTCTTCTGTCTGTCTTTGGTAGTTATCAACTGATTCATTTAATTGGGTCTCTAACATCTCTTTTTCATTCCCCTGATCATCTACTAACAGCTTAGGAAGATCTTCTTACAATGCATTTCCAACACTATTTTCCACATTAATATCTAATTTTTATTAATCAAGTTTTGCACCTTCTTAACTCTCTTCATTGAATTATACTCCCAGAATTTCCTCCTACCAACTAGTTTTAAAGATTTTGCTTATAAGAACCCATTTTTTGGTTGAATTGGTAGACTTTTAGGGGTTTGTTATATTAACTTCATTTTACACTAGGTCTCTTATCTCTCCTAATTTTTTCACTAGTAAGCTTTCAGGTATAGTTAAGTTTCTCTTTATCTCCACATAAATCTTGGCATATCCAATTCTCTCCATGTTGGTCGTTTGAGCATTCATATATAAAGGTTTTCTGAAAGAACTTGCTAAGAAGCTTAAATCTTCTATAATCCATTATTCTAAAGGCAGATTGTAAAAATTCACCCATGTAGGGAAGGCATCAATGCTCCCACGATCAAACTTAACCCTAAGCTTCCATTTTAGAAGAAACAAAGATTTTCCAATTATATGACAGGGTCCCAAGTCTATAATTTCATTCAAGTTGGTATTTATTGTGAACTTGAATAAAATGGTACCATCTTCTATAAGTAAAGTTTTCTCAAGTCCCCTTTTCCCCCATCATGTTAATGCCTATGCATTTATGATTAGAAATGCAGTCCTTTTACTCAAAATGTACCAATAAGTGAAGAAGACCAAGTTTTCTCACCTGCTTGAAAAAGCTCGAGTTCCTTTTATTGCCAATTTCTACTGATTTGGCCTCGTCATTATTGGCAACTGCTCTTGACAGTGCGAGGAACTCTTCCAAAGGCATAGATGAAGCCTCACCTTCTTCATAATTGAGGTTTTTGGCCTTTGGAAGTCGCTCTATTAAGAAAGAGCCTTAGAAGAGGTTGGCCTTCAGGTGCACCAGAAGAGAAAGTTATGATGCATCAGTCCACATTTTGACACCTTGCTTCTTTTCATGCTTCTGTCACACTCCTGGACCCTTTTCTCGCCTTTATCACTAATGTTTGTGGTGGGTGCACACTGCTCATATGGAAGCTTTGTCTTGCTACCGCTCAATCTAGGGAGTTGTAGTAGTATCCTTACTGGTGTCTCTCGCTCACAGTGTTTGGTATTGCTTACATTCGCTCACTCTCACTCATGATGTCACTTTCTAAAGCTACTATTTGTTACTTGGTATCTCTTGTATGATTAGTGGTTTATGAATCATTTGTAGATGTTGGAACCCGTCCCTGTGAGTCACGTGCCGACGTCCTATGTGACATCAAGGCGCGCATCCCACAAGGTTGGTGTGCCAACACCAAGTCAAACCTCAAAAACGAACTCATCTCACTTACTTCCGAACAGATTTTGAATATTACACCTAATTCACTCCTGAAATTGAAAGCCTTAGGACCTAAATTGAAAATTGGTTCCTTCAGATAAATTGTAATTCCATGTCTCTAGATTATTCAGAACTAAAAAGCACCTCATTCGGATCTCTATAGATCGAGAAATTATCAAAATACGAAAGCATGTTCAAACTTTTTCAAAATGTTGGAAAACATTAAATTTCATTTATTGCAATTAAGTGTACTAGCTCATTTCTCAATTATAAATATATTACCCACCCCTAAACCTGATCCTACACCCGGACCTAAACCTAGTCTCTCTGATACCATAACCCAACTTTATCTTCATTTCTCCATTTAAATACTTCAAACTCCATCCATCAAAGCAATAAATCAAACAAAATTGCAAAAATAAAATTAAAATTATGCTTATTCAAAAAGAAAAAAAAATTTGGGGGCCAATAGTAGACATATCCAGTTCATAGTTTTGGTAACGAATTTTTGGATTTTGAGTGTTTTACCTTAAAAAGATCTATAATTTCTCTCCTTCTTCAAGGTGTAAATGTTACAACTCAAAGGTAATATGAATATGAGAGAGTCTCCTTTGGTCTTAAATATGATTTTCCATTTCCATTATATTTTTCTTCTTCCATTCCACTCCATCATAAGAGATGTTACAAAATTCTTAAACTTGTGTCAACAGAGTTGAGGAGTACAACATTTGAAGACTAGATAATTACTTAATTCATCTATAAGATTATAAAGCTATAGTAATATAGACTAGAGCATCCCTTGATCATCTTTGGTCCTCAGTCTTTGTCTAATTGTTAACCATAAATTGAAGGAGCTTTAAGAGAGTTGAAATTGAACCATACCAACTTGTGTCATTTGACCTTCTAGTTGTGTTCTTTAAAGAATTTTAAACATGTTTTATTAAAGTAATTGGAGCTACGCTTTAACCTGATTATAGTATCAAAAGAATCTACCTTTGGTTTATAATTTAGAAAATTATCCTTAATGGTGGAGAAATCTCTCTAATTACAACGTTATTCCTCTCTAATAATGATTTTTTAACCCTTGCATGGCTTGGAAGTACGAGTCTTAGAGAAAAAAACTCAAAGAATATGTATGGTGGACCTAATCTATTGCATTTTTATATCAAAACCAGGTGTCAAGATGATTTCCTATTAATTTCTTCATTTCCTTGCAGATTGAACCCATTGTCCCTAACATTTGGTTCAAGTTCTTAGAGAAATCATGCTTAGGTTTTGGTTTCCATAAACTCAAATCCTTTAAGTAATGAGGATGCAACCATTTGATCCAAATGATTCCTTGTCACTAAATATCCTCCAAATCCTTTTTTCAATAACATCTTATTCATATCTTTAAGTCATGTGTGATGTATCATAATTTTGCCTAGTTTTTTGCATTTAAAATCTACCATAATCTTATCTTAATATGTTGAAACTATTTTCTTTAATTTTGCAAGATAAAGGTTGAAGAAGCTATTTGACTAAAAAAAGGAATTAGACAAGTTCAAAAATATAAATAAAGGCAAAATCTCAACTATAATCAAGGGTGAATCAAGCATATTTGGCTAACAAAATGTTTCATTTTGTAAATTTTGATCAAATTATTGGAATCAAATTGAAATATGGAAAAATAGTCTTACATTATCGTAGGAATAAGCACGTTTAGTAGAAATTGCAATTTCCAAAATTCAAATCTATAAGTGAAAAACTTGTTTAAAATTTTGGCATTGTTGTTGGGAATTCTTAGTTTATATGTTTATTACAAGATCTTCAAAGCAAGTTGATTTACAATATAATCTAAAGAACAGAAAGACTGTGAAAAAATTAAGGAAAGAAACAAAGATTCAAAAGTACCACAGCTTTATAATTAGTGAAACAAGATAAAGTATAGCGAACAATTAAACATTATGAGAACTTGACAAACCAAATTTAAACCAACAACCTCACCACATAACTTTTCCTAATTTTGATGCAAATGTTTCGTTTGAATTTAAATTTGGTTTAATTCATTTGTAGTTAACTTTTTATGGTATTGCATTTACCGATCTATAAAAGTGAATCACGTAGAATAGAAAAAATTCTAACATTACGTAAGTAAATTTGCAGTAGTTGTGAGCAAAGATCATATCTGCATGTAATGTGCATTTATCTCAAACCATATGTAGTTCTCGATCCTTTTTATACAATTCTTGACAGGTTCTTAAAGTAAACTATCAAAGACAAATCAAATTAAATAGTGTAAAAGTGATAAAACTAACAAATGGGTTTCAAATATAGTTTACGATTCAAGCTTAATCTTCACAAAAATGAGCACAATCAATTATTATATTGCTCTCATACCTCTCTTTGAAACTATTAACCATAGATTAACAACAAGCTTTGTTAACCCATTTTTCTCTTTGATTGTATCTAATTAAAACAAGCTCTTTAATTAGGTCTAGCTATCAAACAACCTAAAATAAGTTCTCTAGATTTAATGTGACAATTGTATTACGTAATATGAAAGCAAGTTAATTTAGACAACAATCATATAAGCTTGGGTCATTTAACCTATGCTATGTTATCCCTAATAATGCTCGACATTACGTATTGTAATCTAGATTTTGGTAATGAGTTCATACATAAATCTCAAAACATTAATCATAGAATAACACAATTAATTTCAAAAGCGAGTAAAAAGAACAATACTAGATTAAGAAATGCCTAAATATGTTCATTGGCTTTAATATCCCCTTTAAATTGGAAGAATGAAGGTTAGTTCCTCATAGCTTTCTAAAAGGTAAGAAATCTACCCCCTTTTGTGTCTCTAAAGTCCTCATGCCTCTTTGGCCTCTTAAATGCCCTTTTATAGTAAAAATTAGGGTTCCATCATAATACACAGTCAACTACACAAGCGTATAGGTGGCCATATGTGTGAAAATTGTAAGAATCATGAAGTTACACATTCCAAATGAGCTGCATAGTCACGTAGATCACTTATACGACTGTGTAAGTCCACACATGGTCGTGTAGGTTGCAGGAGTGGATGAAATTTCATCTTTGCGCCCAATATGCATTCAGTGAGTTACACAATCCCATACATAGCCATGTAAGTTTCAATAACTTTATTTCTTTCATTATTTGTCCCATATTCACCATAATTCACCTTCTTCTTATTCCATAAAGGCAAATAAGATTGAACATCAATAGGACAACTCCAAGGATATGTTGTTATATCATTTTGGTTCTTACTCCTCCAACTTGTACCTAAAACAAAATATAAAGCAAAATAAGTATCTTAAACACAACATAACATTAATCACTAAACATGAAGGAGTAAATATATGTTCAATAAAGCACTTATCAAGTTCCCCCTCACTTAGGTTTTGACCATCCTCAAGAAAAACTCAAAATCATAAGCAAAAAATTTCCTTCTTTTCTATATTTCCTAATAATAGATAGCAATAAGAAAAGTGTAATAAATTTCAAAACCATGGTATGAATTAAACATTCAATGTTTTTAATCATAATTAATCAACAACCATTCCCTTTAAAAAAATAAGCTATCTAAGGGTAGATCTTAACAAGTTGCATTTTAAAATAAGATAAATCTACAAGTATACTCAAACACCATTCATGATCAAGACATTCCATTTAGCATATCATTTTAGTTCTCCATCACTAAAGATTCATATGCATAATCATGGATCAAAGGACTTTTTAAGGTTGTGATGGGGCCAAAGGTTAGTTTGAGAAGTATTTAGATCGTGTAGTTTAAAAGCTATCAAAGCTAATGAAGCAAGAAAAACATTGAATAGAGTATCAAGTGTAAAAATTATCATCCACTAAAAAATAGGTATTATCAGCCAAGATGGCTGCAAAAACTCGATTTCACAGTTTAGATTCACACCTTCGCACCACAAACCACATGAAGCACAAGGAATTAGGAGGAATCACCCTTAAAAACAATGCTGAATAATACATTATAACCATAAAGAGTTACCTTTCATAACAACTTCTCCCTTATTTGCATCGTAATCAAAACAATCATTTCATACAACTTTAGAAGGAAAGCCTTATAATAATTACTTTGCAAAACAAATGATTTTCCTCCTATATAACTTATTTTCTTTTATAATAAAGACAAAAATTAAAGGAAGTTACATCAATGATGGAATTCATTGATAAGAGATAAAAATCACATTCCATCATATATAACTAATGTAGTGCCCCCTTACCCTAGGTTACATACCGAGACATCCTAAGGACATTCCAATACATAACCTATGATAATGGCGCGCTACGTTTAATCATAGCATTCACTTAACATGGCATCATCTACCTTTATTCTCTTATAAACATTATAAGGAAAGTCATAATATTTTAAATCCAAATTTCCTCTTTTTATTTCATAGAAACTGAATGTCTACTATGAATCTTTCAACATTCATACTTATACAACATCATAGCCTAATACAAAAAGTGCTACATGAAAGAGGAAATATACAATATCTGTCTAATCTGTCCATATCTAGCAGACCAACCTTTTAATAATTTCTTCTTGTTCGCAAAAGTAAAAGTCTACACTACTTGTAGCATCCCTTAGTAGCTAATATCGTCTCTCGATCTTGAAAAATCAACGTTGCAATTTTGATGAGTTTTGCAAACTCAATGAGATAACTATCATCAATGGTTCACTCAATTCATGTATCACGTCAATACACGTAACATATTACTCACATCTTTTTGCATATTTATAAAATGCCGCATTTCACTTTCAGAGCAATCATCATAATCCTTTCATTCATATACAATACATATATCAAGTATAAATGCAATGCACATGAGACTCACTTTCATTTATTATTGTTTCTATGACCAAGTGCCTTTTTACTAACTCATATCCCTTAGTAGATACCGAGCTGTGTCAAATTATGTCTCATATCCCTTAGTGGATACCGGGTACATTTACAACCGAGCTTGAGGCTCTAATCACAATCTGAGCTTTAAGCTCTTTATCCTGGCGACTCCTGTTGGACCCCGTTCCCAGAGCCCAACTTCCGTGATCGTGAAACCTTGAGCTTAGTACCTTGCTGTGCGATTTGCTGCAATTCCATAAAGGTGGCGAGCGCATACTACTAAAACACCAAAATCATAAATTGAATAATTCATATCAATTATACCTTTAAGCCTCAAGTTCGTTTTGAAACAAGATTTACCTCAAACGGAGTTATATAACTCAAGATATGATTCAAAAGCCTAATAGAGTTCATACCTGAATCATGCTCTCCTAACTGACCTCTCACTTACTTTATTGCAAACTTTTTCAATTCAACTCCAAATGGTACCAATTTTTGTAGAGAGGAAACTATATGTCTTAGAAATCCGTTGATCCAAGTCTCACCCCAATTGGAGGTTGGATGAGGGAGTAATGCCCAAAAGAGTAGACTACGTTCACACCCAAAATCCAATTGAAACTCTTTTGGCGCGATTGACATAACTTTCACTACAAATGTCGGATTGGTTTCGTTCTTAGACCATTAGAAAGAAGACTTCAATATCTAAAACTTTCATGAAGACCACCAAGTCAAATTCGGCCCCTAAAATGGGCAAAAACACAACTTTTCCCGTGAATGTCCGTTAAACGGACTTGCATGTCCGTTTAACGGACTGCTACGGGTCACCTACACCATTTTGAAAATTTGACCCTCAAAACATCCGAATTTCGAAATGTTACCTGAAATAGAAGTTGTAGATCTCGAAGTCTACTATCAAATCCATATATTATTCATCTCATTCCGAGTTCTACACAAAAAGATATTCCCCTTACACTAAAGTATGTTCATTTGAGTTTTTTGAAATTTTCCAGATTTTTAACTCTTCACTTCCAACACCCAATTTCTCATAACTTCTTGCTCCAAATACTAAAACTTACATATGATATCTCAGTGGAACGATATCAAGCTGCTCTACAACTTTCATGAAGGATGCAAAAGTCAAGTTCATCATTAAACAAGGTAAAAAGTCACTCAAAGACACTGCTCATAAAAGGATCAATGGAACAGTAACATAACTATATGAACAGTGACTGAATGTATTCCCAACTTCATAACTTCTTAACCCTAAGTCCAATTGTGGCAAATTATATATCGTTGGAAAGTTCTAAACCTCTACTACAATTTTCAAGAAGACTTCCCGATCCCATTCAAGCCTTAAGAGAGTCTAAAACCTAAGTGAAGTTTCTGTCAAATTCTACAAAAATTTGACAGCACTTCCCTTGAAAAATCTACTAACCAATCTTCAAGCCAAACACCTTCACCTGCATAAAACTCAATAACCAACCGCATACAACATAATTCAATCCTAAAATGTCTCCAAACACAATTCAAGGGCAACAACCGCACTCCTAGATATCTATACCATTCCAAAATAATAAACAATACAATCTCAATCCCCTCTTTTGCTAATTCAACCCATACAATGATACATGTGTATATAACATGTAAATTACATGAAATACAATCAAAACTCAACATTCTTGCATTTATATGAACGAAATGAGCTATTACAAAACTTTAGAGGACATTTAGCCCGATTTACAAACCCAATGTCAAATGTTAAAGTACAACATAAAATCAATTCTCCAAATGCAACCTAGTGCTTTATTCCTAAAGCTAAACTTCTAAATGAAAGCATCGGTGTGATGCCTCAATCCCAATACTGTAACTCGGGTTCCCGCTCGTCACCTGTGGAGGGGAAAAGGGGTGTGAGCTCGACGGCTCAGTGGGTAACAGC
>JAOSBK010000006.1:21286292-21308029 GCA_027568895.1 Erythroxylum shatona
AGAACAACATATCTTAACACCAAACTCAAAATCATAATGTAGAGAGAGATGAGACAAAATTTACCTAAACCTTCCTTCAATGATATCTTCAAATCCTTTGAGAATTTCCCAAATCTAATGATAGATTTGAGTTCTTTGACCCCAAATTAGCTTAGAACACCTTGGTTTGACTTGAAAAACCAAAAAGAAGGGTGAATTTTGATGATGGCCAAAATTTCCTCTTCTTCCTCTCTATTCTCCTTTCTTTTAAAACTAAATGTTTTAAGTCTTAAATGGGGGGTACACGTCCATAGATAAAAAGAGTCTAGAATTTTGACTCTTTTTTTACCACAATATGTGAATTTACCATTTTGCCCTTAAATTGTATGAAATTACTATTTTATCCTCCAAACTTTTCTAAATTTGCAATTAAGGCCAAAATTTGGGAATCGCCAAAACTTTTATTTTCATTTTGGTCCTCGGACTTTTGAAAATTATAATTAAGCCCCTTAACTTTATAAAATTACGAAATGGTCCTCCAAGAATTGAAAATTACATTTAAGTCCTTTAACTTTTGACAATTTGCAAATAAGCCATTATATACATCAATTTTTTCAATTAAGCTTTCTAAGTGTCCCATGAGTGTATAGATCATGTCTAATCACCTCTAAGGCATTAGAACTCATTTAATTTAACCACTATGGTCATATCCATCCAATGGACTCGGTTTTATCTACTTAAAAGCTCGTATGTCGGTTGGAGAGGGGAACAAATTATGCCTTATAATGGTACAGATACCTCTCCCTTATAGACGCATTTTCTACGGCTTAATGCACCGGATCCCATCAGAACTTTGAGGTTAAATGTGTTTGAGTGAGAGTAGTACTAGGATAGGTGACCTCCTAGGAAGGTCTTGAGAAAAACAAAACCGTGTGGGCTTAGCTAGGCCAAGGCCCAAAGTGGACAATATCTATTAGCGGGTGATCTAGGCTGTTACAATTCTTCTATGAATTCCCTACCACAATTCATTTAAGGAATCTATTACCTCACTTTCTCAACATTATGGTGTATCTATTGAGGGACTAAGTGTTGTTTTTCCTGAGTATCTTAACCATACATATATAAGGAGAGTTGAGATCTTGGAAGTCTATGACAGGGCACTCCAAGATATTGGCTCCAAATCTTAAATGAAATATAGGATTGAACAGTTTAAACTCTAGTTTGCATCAGTATAACACCAAACTAAAGTCTCATTTAAGTCAAGAAATTGAGGAAGATGACAAGGAAGGCTAGGAGAAAGTGCTCAATTTAAAGTTAGAAAATAACAAAAGCATGGCGGAGCGTCTGATACAAAGAAAATACTGAAGTATTCTTTTTGTTCACGGCGTTCAAATTCCTTCATCCATGTTGTTACTGCCTCAATATCCATAATTGTTTCTTGCTATAAACTTTTCGTTCATGTTATTTATTTTTATGTGTGTTGTTTGGTTTCTCACATTGAGGATAATCTTTTTGTTTAAGCATGGGGACATTTATGCATTGGTATTTCATTTTTCATTTTCATTTTATTAGTTTTGATTAAGTTGACATAGTGCGGACATTTTGTTACATGATGTGTTCATTGTCTGAATGTGTCATTGGCATGAATTGAGTGGAATTAGTTTATCTTTAACCATGGTCATTTGAATTATAAAGGCATAGTAACTTATGAATTTTGTGTTTTATGTGTCTTTAGGATGAATATGCATGTTAATTAGGATATGACACCTATTCTTCACTTTAGTAAATTTGTTTGTATAAATTTATAATTATATTTAATTGAATTGGTTAGCATTATTAGTATCATTTTATAAGAGTGATTGAATAAGAAGAAATGAGGTAGGTTAAAAAATGAAATGAAAAAATGCTAAATAAAATTTTTATTCTACTGGCCCCTTTTAAGAAAATTAAGTTAAGAATAGAGCTAGTAGCTAGTTGAGAGTTGTAATATAGCTAAGTAACCTGGGAAATTCATGAAAAAGTGTTTGTCTTCGCATTACAAGGCTAGAATGGCACTCCAACCAAGCTAAATAAAAAATATCTCCTAGTTGAGTAACCGGGGGACATTTGGCAAGTTGTTTTCCATCGTGTCCATATACTAGGTTATTGTTAAAGAAAATCCAAAAATGGTGTTATAATAAATAAACCTACTATTCTTTTAAAAATATAAATAAATTTCATGAAATGCTACTTAATGATAGTTGCTTTTTTAATTGATCACTATTCATAAATGCATGCTTATAAGTGTCATAGGTTTATGAATAGGGTGTTAATATTTTGGTTAATATGTATATTCAATTCAAAGTGCTTAAACATGAAAAGAATAAGTTAGTATGTTGGCACATTTTTAGTGATTGATATTTGAAGTTAAGTTCATTCTATAAGATTTGATATCATTGTATCATTATTGCATGTTGCATGAATGTCTGGTTATATTGCTTTGTGCCCTGTTTATGTTTGTGTTTTTAGTTTTGCTTGAGGACAAGCAAAGGTTTAAGTATGGGGATGTTGATAGGTGTAGATCTTAGTATGTTTTTCTAGGTGTTTTAACTTGATTTTAAGTATTTCTTAGATGATTATCATGTGTATAGGCTTAGAATTATGTTATTATTCGTATTTGTATCTGTTTTAAGTCTTTATGTAATCTTAATTTTATATTTCAATAGGTGTTTGATGTGTTTGTAAGTATTGGAAATCAAGAAATTGAAGAATGAAGAAGATGTTGGAAACATGAAGGAAGGTGCGATCCTCTATACATGATCGTGATAGACATTGCATAGTTCTCTGTCACGATCGTGACAGAGGAGGACCCACTCACATTGAGGTTTTCTAGGGGCAGTTTTTTTTAGGTTTTGACTTTTGGAATTGAACAAAGTGGGGAAACCCCAGACACAATCCTAAGACCCTCAAACACTATATAAGAAGATAAAGAAATACCAAAAAGAGGCAACAACCACTATATCAAAGTAGATCAAAGAGAAGTGATCAAAGAAGAACATCAAAGAAATTCCAGCATTCTAGATCAAGACTTCAATTAATGTTCATTATTTTTTCCTTTATTTTCTTCATAGTCTTTGATGTGTAATTGGATTTTTAAGATGTATAACATATTTATAGATTTTTAAATCTTGATTAAGAACTATATTGAAATTATTTTATGAACCTTAATTTATTTTGAATTTAATACATCTTTGAATGTTTGTGATAATTATCATATATATACTTGACAATAAAATTGAAAGAGTGAGTCTCATTAGTGTTAAGGTGTGCAATGAGAGTTGTAGACCTACAAGTATCATAATGACAAACAATTGAAAAGAGATTTTAATTGTGAAATTAATTATCTAGATGGTTGCTTCAGATCTAATTGAATAAGTTCATAATAGTTTTATGAATCAAGAGATTACAACTCTATAATATCAAATTTAATTAGGGTTACTTGATTAGACCTTGAGAGAGAGTAATCAAAACCTTAAGATATCTTGGATCAAAAATAATTTTAATCATCAAGATAGGAAACAAAATAAGGATATAATAGTTCCTAAGTATTCAACTTTCATCAATTGCAAGGTTTCGTTATTGTAGGTAGCCTCAAATAGAATGTTTTATTTAAATATTTGGTCATCACAATAAAAACAAATAAGCCGTGTCTTATTGGAGAACTAGTTGCTAGGAAAGTCAATAATAATTAGAAGGATTTCTCAGTGCTTTACATAATGTTTCTAAAACAAATAGAATAAAAGAAAGTTATTAATCCATATATGGATTTTCTCATTATTTAGACTAAATATCATGGAAAATTTTAGGAAAGATTAAAGGAATGAATAGAGGAAATTAAACAAAGTGATAATATCATTCTTTTTATTAATAAAGTCCATACCTTAATTAGAGTAGAAGTTAAAGAAGGCATAATTGATGCTGCTAGTATCTTTAAACTAGCTCTTATAAAAAGGTAAATTGTAGTGTAATCTAGTTAGAACATTGGATTAGTTTAAGAAGCCCATTAAAAAGCATTAGCTTTGGAAAGACATTTTCAGATATTCAAAGCATATGAGCCATCTATATATGAAACAATTCATATTTTGGAGGGTTTAACTAAGCAATACGAGAATAATCATATGCTTTGACACACAAATGAATCCTTAGTTGTTGTTGCACAATTTTCATACTAGTGTGTTAGGGCTTACTGAGAAGGTGATTAGCTCGATTGATGAAGTTTATTCACCTTTAACATGCATAAATTCCTACATAAAAGTCCAGGAACATCACAAACGAGAAGGATGGAGCTATCCAAACCTAGTTTTTGAAAATACTTGAGAATTAGGACACCATAACAATTTTTTTGAAAAGTTAAATAAATTTACTTTCAAAGAAACTAGTGAACAAAATTAAAATAATAATTTTTATCAACACTAACACACACGGTGGTTTCTCCTAATTTCTTAGGCCCAAGCCTCTTTCATGTGTAACTTTCCCTTCTTTTGTTTTGTACTTTCAATCATTGATGAAAGTCTCCATTTTAAAGCTAATTCCCTGCTGCATTCTTACTTCAGCATGTGAGCTCGAATTTGGTTTCTTATGTTGTTGATTAATGTATAAATTAGTATCTTCTAATACTTGTTTTCAGTCCTAAAGATTACCTATTTTGTTTGTTTTTTAGATGGAGTCCTTATTTCTACCTAATATAGTTTATTGCTCCACCAATAATTATATAAATTGCCTATTAAAGGGGTTATGCAATACTTTATGGACTCTTTATGCAAACCTTCAAGGTATATCCCTACTATGTCATTATTATTACATCATTATAATTTCTCTATTCCTTTTTTCCCAACCTATCTACTTTAACCTATATTTTTATAAATGGAGTCTTTATTTCTACCTAATATACTTTATTTTCTCCAGCAATGATTATATGAATTACCCATTAAGAGGGTTATGTAATAGTTTAAGGATCCCTTTTGATAGATCTTCGAGATATATCCCTTCTATTTCTTTATCTCTACCTATTATCTCTTTCCTTATTATCTTCCTTCAAAAAGAATTTTTTTCTACCATAATGGATTACGTTTATAATGGTCTTCCATAACTTTATGCAATCTTCTATCTTATGATCATGTCATTGATGGAAACAACATATATTGGTATTTCTTTTTTATATTATATGTACCTATCCTCTTTATCATTTTAACAAAATTGTTATCCAAAATACAATTGATTAGCTTATTATATGATGTATTAAGTTGGAAAAGTACTTCATCTTCCAATCTCCTAAATTCATTCTTGCTTTATTCTTTGTGTAGCTTTTTCGATCTTATGTATAGATAATTCACCTTTTTCCTAAGTCTAGTCCTTTGATTAAGGCTATCTAAGCTTATTAAGTTTTTTTATGCATTCTTTAGATCTAGACATATCCGGGATGTTATTTGAACCTCTTCTTTGCTTTAAGTCCTCTTCTTTCCTTTTACATTAAGTTCCATAAGGTTAGCTTTCCCTCAACCTTTTACAAAAGGTTACAATTGCTTCCCTTGCATGTAGATTGGTTATTTGAGTAGCTTATAGGCTAAATCAATATAATTAATCACTAAGGCTTACTTATTATCTCTATATGATTAAAATTAAATATGTTAAATGTTAGTTTATTCCCTACAACCAACTGATTGGTTATAGTTTCATGACAAAATAATTTAAAGACATTTTTATCTTGTACATGTTTAAATGTATATGATAAAGTCCATGAGATAATTAAAAATTGCAAATAAAATTATGATGATATTATAATTATGAGATCCATATTGAATTTATGTATTAACCCAAAATTGTTCCTAGTCATTGTTCTATTAAGACTAGACATTAATAGAATGAAAATGACTAGCACATGTTTTGTTTTTCCTTATAAAGAAAATAGTCGATCTCATAAATTAAAAGTATGGAGATACTTAAATAAACATATAGGTGTTTGTTAAAGAAAAAGTTTAATAAATTGACCTGATATGAGAAATCCATTTTAAACATTACTTATTTGTCTACAAAAATTACCATTGTGATCAATGTATAAGTAATCCTATGACTTGTGGTCTACAAAGTTATCTTGTATAGGGATTGCTAAGTTTTGATACTACTATGACCTATAATTACCATAGGTCTCAGTCAGTAGTCACTGGATATAGCTTGAACTATATGGAGATAGTTGTATGATCAAGACAGGATTTATCACACTAAAGTAATTAGGGAGAATGTTTCATTGTTCTCATTTAGTATTGATTTGGGAAATCCTTGGCCAAGGTTGAATCATATTGTGTAAATAGTTTACAATTTTCATTAATTGAATTAATAGTTAATGAAAAAGAACTAATATAATTGGACTTAAAGTAAAATAGACATTAATTTTATACTTTGTGTCTAATCGAAGCATTATATGATGAAAGGATTGAATTATACAAAAAAATCATGCATGAAAAGGTTAGTCAAAATCACTTTGACTCCTAAATATTTTGGTGTTCATGATGTATTGCTAGACACAAATCTTGATTTATAATTATAAATTATTTAATTAAAAAATTAAAGATAAATTAAAAGGAGTTTTAATATCTAATTCTAATTATGTTAGATTGTAATTTATAATTATTGCAAACATATTTAGAAAGATAACGAGTCTCAAATAAGAACGAGTTAAAGAGAGCAAAGATGTTTTAATCAAGTTGAACTAGATTGTAAAGTTTAAAAAGCTTTATAATTAGATATGAGATATTTAATAAATAAGGATTAATATGAAATATTGTATCTTATTTAGGTATAATTGGTATTTAATTAGAATTATTTGTAATTATAATTAAAGTTTAATTAAAATTAGAGATTAAAATTTTACATTACTAAAATGTCCAAAACTAATAATAAATAGGCTTAAGCACTAATGAAGCTAAGACTTCTTACTTAATCCTCTCTGTAAGAGTTACAAAGCTCTCTTAACTTGTTATGCAGATATTATTAGAGATTGAACATTTTTACGACTATAGTGGTTGAGATGTATTAATTTTAGAAACAATTTGAGGAATACGACAAGAAAGAGATTAAGCTTCGAAATAAGACATGAATTGAAATTGATGCTTTACTTTGATTTATATGTTAATCATTTAATAGAATTAAAGTGATCTTGGCTCTTGGGAAATCAAAATTTGAAAAAGTTTCATAATTATTTCGTTGTAGTTAGGATCAGATCATGTCCTAATTTGCCAACAATGGTACCAAAGCTAATTTTAATTCTGTAATTTGATTAAATTGTTTTGCTGTTATTTATCTTGAATTTTGGAATTGAAATTAAAGCCTAAAAATCATATTTAGATATGATTAATTTTAATTTAAAAAGTTTAGATTGAAAATTTGCTAGAACCTTATATCTAATTCAATTTAGAATTGAATTCTCAAAGTGATTAATAAGTTTTTAAGAGTTAAACATTATATTAAACAACACATGAAAATTTCAACATAATCAAATTTTAGAATTTGCAAAAAATCAATTGAAAATCACATTATTTATAAGGCTGCTAGAAATTTTGTGTTGGGTAAATGGGAATACATGATGACAAAATTGTGGATAGGGTGAAAGTGTACTGTTTCTATTTCTTTTTTAATGAATAATAATACTTGATTTATTATAAAAGATATTTTTATTGATTAAATTCTAAAAATGTTTTCTATTATTAATTAAGAAAAATGATATTTTTAATATTTTTGAAAATAACTTTCTAACTTATTAAAAATTTTCTAATTAATTAAGAAATCAATATACAAATAAATAATGTAATGACTTTCTTAATTAAATTTAAAAGTATTTTATTTAAAAGTAATTTTCTAATTAAGGAAAAGTAATTTCTAATGAGATTAGAGATAGCTTTCATTAGAAATAGTTTTCCAATTGGATTGGAATGTATTACTTATATAATTTTTAAAAAAGAGTTTTCCTAGATTATAATAACTAAAAGCATAATTTATTGAAGATTTTTAATTAAATTTTGGTAAAGGGATCAAGATAATTGGAAATAGTTCCAATTGGATTTGAAAATTAAATTAAATTTCTATTTGGAATAGGAATTTAATGTATTCTGAAATCATTGAGTTTAATCTAATTTAATTTTTTCAACGAGTTGAAAATATTGTTTTAGATTATGAAGGTCAATAACTAGAATCAAACGAAACTTGATATTTTATGCATATAATTTGATTATAAGTTCATATGTTGCATATTTTATTTATATATTTGCATGTTAAATTATATGATTTATATGTGCAATATTTTAATGCAATTTTATGTTGGGGAGACAAACAAAATTAAAATTCATCGCTAAAATATTAAGTACATATTGAGAATGTGATCGTTGCCTTCCATTGTTATAAGAATAAATAACAATTCTTTTTATTTTTAGGTGTGTTGAGCAAACTCAAGGTTGTTTTAACCCAAATATGTTTAGTCTTATGACAGTGGGTCCTACTTAACTAAATTTGTGTGATTTGAATGAGTAAATTCATGATCATATGAATTTAGAGGCAAAGTTAAGCATAATATATAAGATATGTTTTGGCAAGAGTTGTCACCTAACAGATCTAAGAGTCACATGAGATGTGATTGATAAATTTGTTATCTACCTAATTTAAGTTTAGTTAGTTTGATGAGCATACTTAAGATTAACTATATTTGAATGGGATCCTAGCCCACAAGAAAGATTAAATTAATCTTTTTGAGTATTAATGAGGACTATTATTTCAAATAAAAAAGTGTGAGTAACCAAATACATGATTAAAGTCCTAATCTCATTTAGTAGTCATGGGATATAATTAATTACTTTTTTCCCTTTATATTTTGTTTTGAGTAAAATTTACCTTGTTTAGTATAGGTGATACTAAGTTAGTGAACCAAATTTCTTAGACAAAGGTTATGTTCGAGAAAAGTTATAAAAGTTAAAAAATAAAATTATATGCCCATTATGTAATTTTGATATAATTCCTCTTAAAGATTGAGTGACAAAGTTTTAGGAATATGAAAAAAGCATGTAGATGAAAAAATGTAATGACATTTTGATTAGAATAATATTTCTTAAAATTTAATGACAACATGTAAGATGTACATCAACACCATGATAGCAAGATGTAAAAGGTTGCATAAAGTAGAGCTGAAAGGTATAATACCTTGATGGAATTGTTCCACTTAATTTAAACTACTAAAAACATAATTATGGACTATAATTTAAGGCATTTACTATAAATGATAATAGTTATCATTAGAATAAAATGATTGTACGACTTTTCTTACCTATACTCAATATAATACAAATCATATATATTTCTAGTTCATATTTATAAGTATATATATGATACAGAATTTATATTCAACATTATTATAATGTTTAGTACATGATAAGAAATATATTGTTAAGTAAAAGTAGTTGATCCAGTTTTATAAAAATAGTTTTTATATGCTGGATCAAAGCAGACTTACGCTTAAGTGGCAGGAATACAAAGTTGGATAACCGAGATTATCCTTTTATGCCATGTTGATAAAATCAAAATAACGAGAATAACAAAGTTACTTACTAGGATATATATATCCTTTTAATTATGAATCATATGAAACATGTGGAACTTGTCAATTTAAAGAATAATCAAATCAACCTTTGGTGAAAGGATGATGATGTTATTGAATTGTTAAATTTATGTATATGATGTATTGAATGGAGTAACAATTCATAAAAGGATGATACTTATATTTCATTATATTACTATTGAATTTATATGATATAGTTTTGTGAATTAAATGAAATGTCGATTTAAAATTTTGAAAATTTCAAATTATTTAAATTTAAAGTAGAAATTAAGTATTGAGAATGATGAAGCACTTTGATAAGATCGTAGTGGTGAGTTTTAAATTTTCAATTATCTATAAGGAATGAGATTCTCTAGTGAATACCTTTATAATAAAATTTCATAAGATTATGGATTTATGTAAGGATGAAAATACAATATGAGAAATTATGTAATGTAATATTATTTTCCCTATGGCTATGCCTAATGCAATGAATTACCTTCAATAGTTCCATTTGAATCAATTAGCAAAATTTCATATTAGATGTGAAATGCTAAGTCTTTAAATGAGTCAAAGTTAATGATTTAGGATTTGATGCTTAGTTAAAGCATGTATTATCCATTAAGTTTAGAACTAAAATAGGCAATAAAAGGTTATAAAATATCAAAAATGTTAGATAGAATCTTGCAGACCTATTAAATAAATTTTTTGATTCAATGTATACTTATAAGAGAATGGTTCTCAAGATAAGTAGTGGGAGTGAGATGAAATGTGAAAAGTTTAAATCTCATAACAATACATCCAATTAGAACTAGTGCCTTTATTGATACAATTGATGTATAGTTAAAAGGCTACAAGATATAGAAAGATTCACCTTATTAATGAATTCAAAGAGTTTTAATTTTGGAGATGGTTGTGAATTTTTCATGTCTGCAAGAAGGTTAGTAAAAGTATAGTTTTCCTCTTCACTAGAAGTATATGGAGATATATTGTTCAATTATTGAAAATATAATTGTCCAAGAACAACTATTGTTGGATATGAAAAGGTATCAACTTAATTTTGAGAATTAGATCTATAGATATAAATTGGAAGTTGTTCACCTGTTTTAAGTCCAAGTAGATAGATAATGTACTAAAGATGTTTAGTATTTGTGATATCAGATACTAGTGAAGTATTAAAGATATCCATTATTCTATGTATGAGTTGATATTTGAGTGAAAGGAGATATAGGTATTTACATTAAAAGTAAATCCTAATTAAGGCTTATTTTACTCAGAACAATATCATTTTAAGATTGGAAAGGTTCCAGTGTAGCAATTGTTGCCAATTTAGCCATAACACATTTTTCATTTAGTGGAAATAATTAATTAGATCAATAAATTCTTTAGTGAACTTGATATAGTTCCTTGTATTATTCAGTACGGTAATCTATTATGAAACATCAGAGCCATTGGGCATGTAAAATGATCTAAAGTGTAATCAAAGATCTAAGGATGTATTTAGGCAATTTTTCTTATTTATAATGATAATTAAGATGAAGGTTATAAGATTTAAGGAAGTGTTCATTGTAGAGAATTTTATAGAATTCTCTCATTAAGCCATTGTCCTAGTAGTGGTATATTTATCATATGGTGATACGGTATAAAATACGTAAATAACTGACTTACTGCAAGTGGAAAATTGTTAATTTATACCCTATAGCCAATCGATTGGTTGTAGTTTAGTGAAAAAATAATTTAAAGGCGTTCTTTATCTTTTATATGTTTAGATGTATATGATAAAGTCCATGGGATAATTAAACATTACAAATGAAATTATGTTGAGATTATAATTATGAGATTCATATTGCAATTATGTATATTCCTAAATTGTTCCTAATCATTGTTCTATTAAGATTGGACATTAATATAATGTAAAAAGACTAACACATGTTTTGTTTTTCTTTATGAAGGAAGTATTTGATCAAATAAACTAAAGTATGGAGGAATTTAAAAAATGTATGGGTGCTTGTTAGAGGACAAGTTCACTAAACTGACCCAATATAAGAAATCTATTTGAAACATTACTTGTATCTCTATGAAAATTCTCGTTGAAATAATTGCATAAGTGATCATTTGATTCAAGCTCTCCACTATTATCTTGTTTAGGGATTGTTATATTTTGATACTACTTATAACCTATTTTAAACACAGGTTGTTCAATTAGTAGTCACTAAATGTAGCATGAACTATATAGAGGTAGTTATGTGATCCAGATAGTATTCATCACCCTAAAGTAATTAGGGAGAATGTTCTGTTGCTCTTAAATAATATTGATTTGGAAAATCTTTGGCCAAGGGGGAATAATGTTTTTTGAATAATTTACAAATGTCATCAATTGAATCAATGGCTAACGCTAGAGAAGTAATATGATTTGACTCAAAATAGAGTAGACATTAATTTCACTCTCTATGTCTAATTGAAAAATTGCATGATGAAAGGATTGAATTATATAGAAAAATCATGCATGAAATGGTAAATCAAAACCACTTTGTTATTCCTAAATATTTGGATAGTCATAATGTGTTACTAGACATTAATTTTGATTTTTAATTAGAAAATTAAAAATAAATTAAAAGGAGTTTTAATTCATTTATTTTTAATTATAATTTATAATCATTATCAACATATTTAGAAACCTAATGAGTCTTATATAAAGAATGGGTTGAAGAAAGCAAAGATATTTTAATCAATTGTGCTTGATTGTAAAGTTTAAGAAACTTTATAATTAAATATGAGAGATTTAATAAATAAGGATCAATATGAGATGTTGGATCTTATTTAGTCATAATTGCTATTTAATTAGAATTATTTATAATTCTAATTAAATTCTAATTTCTAATTCTAATTAAATTCTAATTATGAAATTATTAAAATATTCAAAACTTATTATAAAAAGGCTTAAGCTCTAATGGAGCTAGCACCTCTTACTTAACCCACTCTATAAGAGTTACAGAGTTCACTAATATATTCTGTGGATATCATTAAAGGTTGAAAACTTGTGTGGTTATAATGGTTGAGATTAATCAATTTCAAAAATGGTTCAAGGGATATGTCAAGAAAAGGATTTAGCTTTAGAACAAGGTATAAATTAAGATTTATGCTTTATTATGATTTAGGTGTTAATCATTATAAAGTAATCTTAGTTTTTGGGAATCAAAATATAAAAAATTTTCATAATTATTTCTCTATGGTCAAGAACAAATCTTGCCCTTATTTCCCAATATTAAATCCCTTCATCGGCTCCTATTGCTAGTAAAGTGTGTACAAACATACATATAAGTTGTTGGAATGAAGAGACAAATGTTGGTTGAAGACTTTGAAACCATGATTTTATCATCCCTTTTGACATGAACGAATCCTTTGCATTTGATGATGCTTATTGCTTAATGAAGGTTTATTAATTCCTGACATTTTTGGGAGTGATTGATAGGTATATATTATAGTGTGTTTTCTAGAATTTTAAGTTTTTTTAGTGTTTTCAAAAATGATAATTATGTGTTTAGGAATTATAATTTTTTTCTTGTTAGTGTTTTAATTGTTTAACTATTTCAGAGCAAGGATTGGATTTTAATATTTTGTTTCAAGGGTCATTTAATGTGTTTGTTAGTGAGTGGAAATAAGAAAAATTGAAGAAAATATTAAGAAGGACATGAAGAATAATGCACGATCATGTATGTTAGCTACATGGGAATAAGTCTCTTGCACAATCATGCATCCCTATGCATGATAGTGATATTGGACAAGATGCACGATTAGGCACAAATTTTCCAGCTCTTGAGTTTTTTGTACTTTTGAAGATTTTAGGCCATTTTTGGAACTAAAATAAATGAAAAAAAAAACCCTAGAAAGAACCTCATAAGGATCAAGAAGTATTTAAGGCAAATAAAGGACCAAAAAGGAGGCTGCACATCATAAACAACGAAATCAAAGTGGAGACATCAAGATGAACTCCAGTTTTTCAAAATTTTTAGATCAAAACTTAAAGTTATTTTCTTTCTTTCCTCTTATTATATTTCATTGTCTTGGAAGGTAATTGGTATTAGTGGTATGTTAAACATGATTATGGATTTCTAAATCCATAATAGGGGTTACTCTTGAATTGTTTTGTTAAAATTTATTCTTTTTAAATTCAATATATATTAATGCTTTGTGGCTTTTATTATGCATATACTCGATGTGCAATTGAGAGATTGAATTAATGTTATATTTGTTAAGGTACACAACCAAATTTGGTAACATAATAGACCTATAAATATCATATTAGTAAAAAAATTGAATACATATCTTAATTGTGAGTTAATTATCCTTAGGATTGCTTCAAATCTAATTTAATACTTAGGAGTAGTTTTGTGAATCGAGAGGTTGCAATTCTAATGTTGTCTATTTCAATTGGGATTACTTGACTAGATATCAAGACAAGTTAATCAAAACCTTAGGATATCTAAGATCAAGCATGATTGAGTTAACAAGATAAAGGGAAGACAAAACAAGGATATAATAACTCCTAAGCTTCCATTATTGATTAACTTTTTTCTTATTCCTAGCTTCACTTATTCAATTGTTTAGTATTTTTATTTTATTTTGTTTTAGTTAATTTATTTAATTCAATTTTTTGTTACCTTAGAAAAATTGCATTCAAGTTGTTAGGTGACTAATCCAATCCTCATTTGAATGATATCTTTTATACCATAAGTTATGATATGTATATAGTACGAAAGATTTTTCATATAAAACTACAAATAAGTTTTTTGCACCATTTTCAGGGATTGATTTAGCATCTTATTCAATTTGAGTTCTTTTGATTTAAGGATTTTAATACTTTCTTACATGTGTGTAGATGCCTGAACATAAGACTAAAAAACAACAACCTCAAACTAAGCAACTTGCCAACCTTTTCTTCCAATTCATTGAAGGCATTACAACATGGATAAGAGTTAATTTTAATTCATATAACCTTTGTAGGTTTGGATCCTTGAAGTCTAAGTTAGACAAGTTAATGGATGTGCCATGCTCTAAACTTGATAGCCAAAATGAACATTAAAAAAGGATAGAAGACAAATTTTATGAAATAATAAAGAACCACTCCTCTTTCATTCATAAATAGGAGGTTTGAGTTAGGCTACTTTCCAATGCAATGTTAATAAGAAATGTAGGGAGTCTTCCAAGTAACATGGAAACAAAATTGATATCCTTATTATGTTGTGACATTTGTTGGGTAACCATTACAATCATCAATTTCAAGCACCAAATTATATGTGGGAGCATCCATATTGTATGTAAAACTAGCTTCAAAATACTTCACATGACCATACTGATACTAAGCCAAAAATAATATGTTATTAGAGCCTATTAATTCCCTAAAGTAGACAAAGGTTGAATACATGAATGAAGTTGCAATTCAAGAAGAGAAAAAAGAACAAAGGATAGAGGAAATAGAGGATGAAGAAGAGAAGGAAGTCTCCATTTAAGAATGAAAAGTAAACGAGTGGATAATATTGAGGAAGAAAAAGAGTAGTTCACTTTCTTACAAGAAAAACTATTAAAGTCAACTGAAGATTCAGGAAGTTTTATTATTCTCGATTTTATTGACTTTTTTTACTGAAAAGTTAATTAATGGAATCACTTGGAATTTTTTAATTTGATAAATTATGTCTTTATTATTATCTTATAACATATGGCTTATTCACAAGCTACTAAATTGCTATATTGAGAAAAGGGTGGAAGTAAGTCACAAATTATGGACCCAAGTTGATGGTAGATGTGAAGGGTACATCAAGCTAACAATGTTAAGGAGGCAACCCAAGAATTAGGATAGGTTTCATTTTTTTGTGCTTTTTTATTTTTATGCATTATGTTTATTTTGTAGAGAGTTGAATTGATTGACATTTATAACATGAAGTGTGTGTTCAAGTTCTATATCCTACACCATCACCACCCTAATCATAACAAGTATTCTTGCTCTTTCTTTTTTATTATTATTTCTATTTATTTTTATTGTTTCCATTTCTACATTGATAACAATGTGTTGCTTAAGTATGGGGATGTATATGCACTTGCATGTTAATTGTGTGACTTTTTATTTGCATTGGTTAATTTTTTTAAAGTAGGTTGGCATTGAGTGAACATTTGGTTGCATGATGTGAGCATTGTGAGAATCTTTCAATGGCGTAAATTGAACAAAATGGGCTTATATTTGAACATGGTCATTTAAATTATAAAGGTATATTAACTTGTGAATTTGGTGTTTTAAGTATCTTTAGGATGAATATGTATGTTAATTATGATATGATACCTATTTTGTTCACTTTATGACATTTGTTTGGATACATTTATAATAACAGTTATTTAAATTAGTAGCCATTAATAGTAACTTTTTTATGAGAGTGATTGACTAAGAAGAAATGAAGTAGGCTAAAAATTTTCAAATAATTGTTAAATAAAAATTCCAATTTTGCTGGCCTTTTTTAAGAAAATTGGGTTCAAAATAAAGCTAGTATCAAGTTGAGAGTTGTGATATAGCTAAGTAATCGAGGGCATTCATGATAAAATATTTATTTTTTGTGTCAAAAGGCTAGAATGACACTCTAACCAAGCAAAATAAAATACTTAACCTAGTTGAGTAACCAGGGGACATTAATGACAAGATGTTGGCCTTCGCTTTAAAAGACTAGGAGATCGTTAAAGAAAATCTAAAAATATGGTGCTTGCAATAAAAAATTGAACCTATTGATCTTTAAAATAGCAAAAATTTTCATTAAGAGTTATCTAGTGATAGTCTAACTTTTTAATAAATGCATGCTTACAAGTGTTATAGGTGCATGAATATGGTGTCAATATTTTAATTGATATATACATTCAAATTAAAGCACTTAAACATGAATGGAATATGTTAGTTTACACTTTTTAAGTGGTTGATGTTTGAGGTTAAGTTAAGTTTATAAGATTTGATGTCATTGTACCATTATTACATTATTGCATGATTGTGTGTTGTGTGTTGTGTTTTGTTTGTTTGTGATTTTAGTTTTGCTTCGAGAAAAGCTCCACTTGATCTTACATCCCTTCATAAATGTCCTTAATTGGAATTTTAAAATTTGTATGATAAATGTTCGATTAGCACTTTTAAGGTGGTGGGATTACCAATAACCATGTTTTCACGTCAAACATCTTACACTATTTCTTTCACAATTAAGTCTTACTTAAAAGGAATGTGGTCTTGGATAGGCTTATTTTTTAAGGGATCAACGACAGTTCAATTGATGTTAGCTGTGTTGTATGAACTATCCTTTTTTTTAATAAATTGAATTATATTAAGCCTTAAGGCATGTAAAATGCTATAAAATTGTGTCATCAATCTAAGCATACTCCTTTAATTGGTGTTGTCAAGATTAATAACTAAACTAAATTACAAAATATATTTTTTCTCCTTGCACCACTGAGGCACATTACAGATTCCATTTGTTGTTGATGAAGTATAGTCCCTAAATTTGTCTTTGAAGATGTTAATATGTAGTTTGATTTTCTACATGAGTTCTTTGTGAAATGTCTCCTTATCCTAATCTATATTTCATATAAAGTTCTCCCATTCCTTTCTTCCCAAATAGTTGATACTGTGTATGACAATGTAACACAAAAACACCATTTTACAATGCTACTTTCATGCTTAATGGTAGAGCACCTTTCAATTACCACACTTCGATCATTTGGAGCATTGGGAATATGACATAATTGAAGTAAGTGATTCTAACTACTCTTGGTGTATTTTCCTTAATCTTCTTACAAAGGGTGCACCAATTAGGGTTTTGTAAGTACTTGGATAGTCTGTCTATTGTGGGAAGCTTACATTTGATGGCCATTTATAAGATTATGGAAGCTCAAGGATTGAGATGCTTATGCCAAACTGCTTTGGTCCATGGAATAGAAACTAAGTTACCCCTTAAAAACTTCCTGCAAGATTGGTTTGAGAAAACTTCTGAGTTAGTGTGTTTCCATATTGTGATGTCCTCTTTATCATTGAGACGGGTGTATATAAGTTCTCTTTTAATGTGATTTGGTATAGGATAGTCGTCAATCAATTGCCTATTTGATAGTGTTATTCCAAATAAGGCATTATTGTGAATTATTGTTGCATTATTGTGAATTATTGTTTTCATCATGTGGATGGAGACCAGATTCCATAGAGATCCAGTAGATAACCAATTACCCTATTAGAATTTGATGGTTTTTCCTTTCCTAAAAGATTGACTATCTCTAATATAATTGTTTTCCTTGTTTTCAGTATGGTTTGCATCAAATAGGATACACCAAAAGGTTATAGTTCAAGAAGCTATCGTTCTTGAGATAACATTCATATATCCACTTAGACAAAAAAGATTGTTTATCTTTGTACAGTCTCCATAACCTCTTAATCAACATGATTGCATGCAAAGTCCTAAGAGGAAGAAGATTAAGACCACTCTTATTCTTTGGACTGCAAACATTAAGCCATTTGATCCTAGCATTGCCTCTAGAGGTATTGGATCTTAACCATAAGGAATCTTTGAAAATACTGTCTATGTGCTTAGTAACAAAAACTTTAAAAGTCATATGAGTAGCCAAAAAGACATTTATGGAACTGAGAAAAAAGTTATAAGTTGTATCTTGCTTGCTAAAGATAATTGTCTATTGCTCCAATTTGAGATTCTAGAGTTGATCTTGCTAATGAGGAAAGAATAATCTTTAAAAACCATCCTTGAGTTTGAAATAGGAACCCCAAGATGCACTATTGGAAGATGCTATAATTTGAAACTAATAATTGATTTGATATTAAGCTCTATATGACTAGCACTCCTACAAAGATAAATGCACTCTTGATGCAATTAACATCAAGGCCTAAAAGTCTATTGAATATTTTAAGAGCAAATAAAAAGATTTTGATGAAGTTTGAATTAGCATTGGCTAAGAGGATTAAATCATCAGTAAAACGCAAATTAAAAGTACAAACCTCTTGTATTTTGAGTGAAATTTGAACAATTAGAACTCTAATTAACATTTTTTAAAACTTTGTTGAAGACTTACACAGAAAGAGCAAACAGATAGGGTAATTTGGGATCACCTTGACAAATTCCTTTCAGGCTTTTAATGGTTTTAGTAAGTTGACCATTAATCAAGAATTTGAAGCTAGGAATAGTAATGCATTGTGTAATCTACTAAATGAAAGGCTGAAGAAAATCCATGGCAATAAGTGTATTGATGATAAAACCCTAACTAACACTGTCATTTGTTTTCCTTTAATCAATCTTGAGGATGTAATTCTTCTTGCCTCTCTTCTTATAGTAATCTGTGACAAGTTCTTACAATAAAAGGATTTTTGCCTCCGATAACTATACCTAGAATATAAGCACGCTAAGATTGATCAATGTATTTAGGTATGTTTGCTCTCAATTTCAAAATCAGTGGCATGTTTGCAAAGGCTTTCCATTTCCTATAAAGTTAAGTTATCTTTGATGATCTCTTTAAGAAAAGGAATTTAAGAACAAGTATTACTGGGAGCATTCATCAAATTGGATAAGAATTCAAAAGAACCATCTAAAAGAAGTTGATTGTTTAACTTTTGCTCACTATTCTCTAGGTAAATAATAATTTTTCGCTTTTCTTGGCAAGGATAGCTTTATGGAGGTATAGAGAGTTTCTGTCACCATCTTTAAGCTATCTGATGCAATATATTTGCTTCATTAGGTAGCAATCATAGTCAATAGCATTAGCAAAGCCACTTATCGCTTTTTTCTCCATAACATAAACAGTTAAAGAATTTGGATTATTATATAACTTAAACTAAATCTCGTCAAGGTTCTTTTTAGCAATGTTAAGTAAATGATAAGTATTGCCCACAACACACAAGAAATTTTTTTCATTTTTTTCTTAATTAATCTCATCCTTTTTACAAAGATGAATTGCTTAATCCATTCCACAAAGGTTATTAAACACTTGCTACTTTAAATAAGAATTTGTTGAATATGCATTTTAGGACCTTTCGAATCTATCTGAGTAAGGATAACAGAGTGATCATAGATTACTATTTTAAAATAGTGTGAAGGAAAATATCGAAGCAACAACTGATTTCCTATACTTCTATCAAGATTTTTCCTTATGAAGAATCCATCATTTTGATTACTTTTTGAGGTAAAGAGGCATCCACTTGAGTGAGGATCCATGTCTAGTATGTCTTCCAAGAACTTTCTAAGATTAGGATAAGGCATGCCAACTAGTCTCTCATCTTTAACCTCATCAAGGCTAATGATAGATTTGAAATCACCTGCAATTAACCAGGGAGTATAGATGTTCTTTCCCACCTCTTTGAGGGTGTTCTATTGAGCATTTCTTTTATAGATAGTAATGTGTTCATAAATGACAGATATGTGAACCTCAAGGGCGCGCTCTACCACTGAGCTAATAACCTGTCGTGCGGGCCTTCCACCGAGGGCCCGCTATGCCAAAAGCGAGAGAAATCCCATCACCCTCTTTCTTTTTTTATGTCCCCATATCCCTCCCGTGTGGCGATATAGGGGTGATGATATGTGTTTAATTGTTAATATTTTTAACTATTTACACTTAGTGATTATTGATACAAAAATGCTTAAGATACTTACTTTAATTCATATTTGATTTTAAGTACAATTTGGAAGCAAAGAGATTAAAGTGAGTCGAAACAACACATATGGGTCATTTTTTGAATATTTATTTTTTCTTGTCTTCATGAAGTAAGAAGAAAAATGGAAAATAAAGAAGCATGCAATAGATGGATAATGGTTGAGCAATAAAAACAACACAAGGGGCTCCAGGGGCTAAACGGCAGCGCATATGACAAAGAAGAAGAGCAAAATTAAATTATCAGGAGGAAGCAAGGAAAATGAGGAGAGCATAAATTATCACGCAACAAGGGAACGACGACGCATCAGGAAGGCTTGAATCAGCTGGAAGGAACGCAGAGACACGCAACAAATACAGAACAGACGGAAAATGAATGAGTTGGAGGACACACACAGGTGGAGAATAAGGTTTTAAGTGGGAGTTGCAATTTAATGGTCACATCACGCTGGAGAGGCACAGCAGCTAGGCATTGTGTGCGTCAACACATGCGTTTTGATAAAAACGCACAAGAGCAGATGGCAAGTGTTAAAAGCAGGCTGAACACACAAGGAAAGGCATCGTTTTGAAGCAGCAGCAGAAGCATAAGTATGTAAGGGTTTTAAGTGATGTAGACCCTTAATTGTCTTATCACTGAACAGTAAACACAAGCAATAAAACATAACTGATGCAACACTGCAAGAAGAGTGGATGCTGTGTGTTTTATTTAAAAACGCATAGTAAAAGGAACAAGTCAGCAGGTTTTTAAGGGGAGAGTGACATTTATTTGTTATATGGAAGAACAGTGGAGGAAATACACAGTGTGCGACGCAAAATAAAACAAGAGAACAAGTGGCAGTGAGGGTAGCGTTTTGAGCTACGTTTAACGCAGTCCACTGCATTAAATGCAAATGAGGGCTGCGTTAAGGAGACTGAAGGGTATTTGGTTGAGGCTAAAAAATGGGGATTGAAGCATTTTTTTGGGAAAGACCCATGAAGAGTTAGACGTCCTAAAATCGGTTCGGAGGTAACATCGACGCCGACGACCCGAGTTAAGTATTTTTATTATTATTTTGTTTTTTCTTTCTCTCATTAGGAATTGATTGTGTTATCCTATTTTAAGTGATTTGGGTATTGTGTATGGATAATCAGATTTTCGTTATTATTCAGTTATTTGAGTATGAACCCATTGGGTATTGTGAATTGATGATTTTAATGCATTCATTTAATCATTAATTTCAAACCCATTGCTAGAATTTCAATATAATCCGTAATTGTTATATTGAAATTCACGTGTAGCGACTAATGATTCGTAATCATTAGGGATAACATGACCTAGGTTAAATGATGCATCATATGTGGTTGTTGCCTTGATTAATCGGTTTTCCTAATTCGTAATGCTACCGGCTAATTAAATCTATAGATCGTATCCTAGGTTGTTAGGTGGTTAGGTTTAATTAACGATCGTATCTTGATTAAACAAAACCTAAGGGAAAAC
>JAOSBK010000006.1:21318913-21329482 GCA_027568895.1 Erythroxylum shatona
CCCGAAGCTCTCCTACAGTTCTGTAGTGACCAGCCAAACTCTAGAGACCACACACCCGGAGGAAAATCTATTGACTGAAGATGCTCCAGTCAACCTAAAGGAGGGAGACATCACCCATCTCGCCGGTGATATAAGGGGCGGTATCATACTCTCCCAAAAGCTCAGAGACAAGCTAGATACGCAATGGGCTACTTCTATAGTTGTAAAACTCCTTAGACGTCGAATTGGTTTTCAAACCCTTAGTGCACGGTTGAAGGTATTATGGCGTCCGAACAGTCCCATGAAGCTCGTGGATTTGGAGAATGGTTTTTTCCTCGTTAGATTTAAGGAAGAAGCAGATTACCTAAAAGCTTTAACCCAGGGCCCTTGGATTATTTTTGGCCAAGCTCTTGCAGTCTAGAGATGGACGCCGACATTCCGTCCTTCACAAGGAACCCTCAACCAAGCAGTCATGTGGATTCACCTGTCAGAGTTGTCTATTACAAGGTACCACCCCCGCATCCTCTCCGCCTTGGGCAACATCGTGGGGCAAACGGTGAAAGTGGACGAGGCCATGCTCCTAGCGCATCGAGGAAGGTTCGCTCGAATTACGGTGGACATCGATTTGACCTCTCCCCTGCATACCTACTACGAGCTAGACGGCAAGCCCCTCATGGTGGTTTACGAAGGGTTGCCTCAAGTTTGTTACGCTTGTGGAATGGTAGGCCATACTACTCCCAATTGCTCCAAGCATCCTCCAATCGTCCCCGAACGTCCACCGCGGAGCGCAGGAACCACTGAAGGCATGTCAGGGGAGAGGCACTCCGTAGCTGCTCCAACCGAGACCCTAACGGATAGCTTCCCTAACGGCTATAGGCTGTGGTTTCAGGTGCAGCGGAAGACTCCTCGCCAACCCATGCGACACCTAGAGAAAATGGGACATCCAAGAGACAACGACTCTAAAGGAGGATCTCGGTTTAATATTCTGGCAGTACAAGCCGAGCAGGGTGACACGACAACAATCCAAACAGAGGCCCAGCTTAACACTCCTTCCGGATTGGGCCAACGCTTCCAATTGCCTGGGCTGAGTGACAAAGGCAAACAGATTTTTTAGGGGCCCATTTTCTCTACTTCAGACCCCAGATGCACCTCCAAGAAAGGCCCAAATGGCCCAACAGGCGCACCTACCAAGAATACCCAGGGAGAAAGTTCCCAGGCAGGGATCAGTTTTGGTCCTTTTCATTCCCCTACGCCCAACTACTGTCGACAAACATTTAGCGATAGAAATAGCTACACACACGGAAATGATATGTGATAGTTAGGCTATCGCGACCAACGAGAAGGCGACTGAGGAGACTCTCCAACAGATGGAAGGTGTTGAGACCACAAAGCACCTGCCTCAACCTAAGGTTATGTCTAGCACCTCAACGACCCCCCAAACCCCGATGCCCGGTCGGGCGAACTAGCCGATCAGCCTAACGGACATCCTGTGCATGACGCCGCTCTGCAACAACCGGACGATCGCACCACAGGTGAGCCCGTGGGAGGTACTCTTTCTACCCAGTTGTAGAATTTTTGAATTCTTTTCAGTTTCATTATGTCGATTTTACTATGGAATTGTCAAGGGGCAAGTGGTCTAGGTTTCAGTCGATCCTGCGTAATTACCTTTGTAATTACAAACCTGGTCTTCTAGTTTTGCTAGAAACTCGTATTAGTGGCAATAAGGCAACCGCAGTTGTTGGAACCCCATTCGTGTGAGTCACGTGCCGACATCCTATGTGACATCAAGGCGCGCATCCCACAAGGTTGGTGTGCCAACACCAAGTCAAACCTCAAAAATGAGCTCATCTCACTTACTTCCGAACAATCTTGGAATAGCTCAAAAAGGAATAAAACTTCTTCACAACATTTGATCCTCATTGCCTAAAGTTTCTAACGACTCCAAATCAGTGCCCCATAGTCAGACTGTGCCTCCAGTGCTGACATGGAGAGATTTCGGGGATGTGTTCAGAAAGAAGTACCTCTCCTGAGTGTATATCCAAAAGAAGACCATGGAGTTTATGAATCTTACACAGAGGGATATGAGCGTGAGCGAGTATGAGCTGAAGTTCACCCAGCTTTCTAGATATGCAGCTAATATTGTGGCCAATAAAGAAGACAAGTGCTGCAAGTTTGAGGGAAGTCTCCATCTGGGGATCAGGGAGAAGGTGCTGATTCACAACTTCTGTGACTACCAGCAATTGATAAATGCTGCACTCCAGACTGAAAAGCTGGAAAACATCAGGCAAGAGGTAAGTAGGAAGAGGAAGAATAGAGAGCAGTCTTCAAATTTGGGGGCCAACAGCAGTAGTCACCAAATTAGGGTTCGATTACTCAGTTTGCGTTGAAGCCGAAGGCTTTTCTAGCGAGATTTGGCTTTTATGAAAGGATGACTTTGATGTCTCCATCATAATCGCCCATCGACAATTTATTCACACCACCATCAAACATGCTTTAGGCTCTTTTGATTTTACAGCAGTCTACGTCATCCCCTAGCGCCCGACTCAAAATCTTCTCTGGCCAATTCTTCATTGGATAGGCCAAAATACCCAGAGGCCCTGGCTCATAGGCGACAACTTCACTGCTAAATTGGAACTTTCGGACAAAAGAGGTGGAGCTCAGTCTACTAGAGTGGTGAATAAGCAGTTCCAAGATTAGGTACACAGGAGCGGACTCCATGACCTGGGTTACGTCGGCTCCAAGTTTACATGGCAACGAGGAGTGGTTCAAGCTAGAATGGACAGAGTTTTTGTCTCGACAGCCTGGCTATAAGCTTATCCTCAAGCAGTGAATCACCACCTTCCTTTACTTGGCTCGGATCATCGACCTATGTTGATTCACTTACACTGTTTTCCTACAAGATTGTCAGGTCCCCCTCAATTTCGTTTCTAGAATGCGTGGCTCACACATCTAGACTTTGAGGATGTAGTGGCAAAGCATTGGCTTCCAAAGGGGGAAACGATGAGCCAGTCTTTAGTCAAATTTTTCGAGTCCCTCACCAGGTGGAATAAATCAGACTTTGGGAATATCTTCTATTGGAAAAAGAGATTACTAGCGTGATTAGAGGGCATTCAGAGGGCCATGGAAGTCAGCCCTTTGGATTCCCTCTTAGACTTGGAAGATGAGCTGAGTGGGGAACTTCTGCAAGTCCTATGTGAGGAGGAAGTTTATTGGCACCAAAAAGCCAGATGTGACTGGATTTCTCAGGGTGATAGGAATACGAAGTATTATCACACCCTCACACTGTCCCCGAGAAAGAAACTGAGGATTGAGAGTCTCTTTGGCCCAAATGGAATTCTAATCTCTGATCCTGTTCAATTGGGCATTGTAGCCAAGTCTTTCTTTGTCCAACTATATACGAATGAAGATTGCAATGCACCCAATTTTTTGTTATCTGGACTTTTCCCTTTGCTCTCGGGAGATAGATTTCAAGCGCTTTCAATGCTTGTTCATGAATTAGAAATCAAAAATGCGGTTTACGTCTTGAATCCTAATAAAGCTCCTGAGATAAATGGCTTTATTGCTTTATTTTTCCAAAACAATAGGGCACGATTGGTCCAAAAATGGTCGCGTACATCCAAGAAATTTTTCATCTTGAACGATGGGACAAGGATGTCAATCATACCATTTTGGTTTTGATTCCTAAAGTCCCTTCCCCACAGACGATTACTCAATTTAGACCGATCAGTCTATGCTTTATCATTTATAAAATCATCTCGAAAGTTATAGTGCATAGATTGAAACTTCATCTGGACTATCTCGTAGAGGCAAATCAGTGTAGGTCTTAAACATATTCGATCACCCAATGATGCCTTGCTTTCCAAGCTAGGCTGGGCTTTGCTCACTCAACCCTCTACTCTATGGGTTAATATCCTCTGGGCTAAATATAGAGTCGGACCAAATTCTATTCCCTCTTTCATTGAAAGGCAACAGGCATCGGTCACTTGGCAAGGCATTTCTACCACTTGCCAATATGTTCGCCAAGACATCAAATGGAAGATGAGAAATGGGAGACGTATTCATTTTTGGCTGGATAACTAGGTACATAATTGGGGACCGCTATGTTTAGTGGCCACCACCACTCTACCCGTTAGCATTCTGCACGCCACAGTGACATATTTTATTAATGAAGTCGATCAGTGGCGATGGAACCTCTTCCAGCATTATCCTCCTTCCTCGGTCTGTATGGAGCTTGTGGAGATCCAGCTTGATGTAGAGGGCATAGAGGACGATAACATGACTTGGGGCCTTACAAATCATGGGCGATTCACAGTCGCATTTGCCTATAAGCTCATTGAAGGTGACAATACGGATGATCATAATAGATTGTGGGATTTAATTTAGAAATGGGTGGGGCCACAATGGATTCGAGCTTTCTTGTGGCTTTTAACTAAGGGTAAATTGCTGACGAATCAGCAACGAGTGGCTCATCGACTTACTATGGATAGCAGTTGTCAGGTCTGTGGATAAGAAGAATCAAATTTGCATGCTATCCGAGATTGCCCGAGAGTAGAAGCCTTTTGGTGTCAACTCACCCCAAAAGTTATGGATCCAAACTTCTGGTACGATGGGTGGCTCACAACCTCCAAACACCTATACAGGTGAATCAGGTTCACTAGGTTACTATTTATGGTGTAACTTGTTGGTTCCTATGGCATTGGAGAAATCGTAGCCTGTTTGAAACCAATTTTGTTTGGCTGAAAGATGGGCACCTCAAGCCGTTTTGGAGTATGTGGCATGGATAGGTAGAGCATGATTAATGGAAAGCTGCATTCTGTGGAATCAGGGCCTACCTCAAGGTACCTTAGTCGGATGGACGAAACCACCCGACTCCTGAGTCAAAGTTAATTCAGATGGTGCAGTCAAGCACAGATCGAATCTTGCCACTGTAGGTGGCTTAATTAGGGACTATCACGGGAGGTGGTGCGGTGGGTTTCTACACCACATTGGCAGAGGTTCTCCTGTCACTGCAGAATTATGGAGAGTCTACTCGGGCCTAAACCTAGCATAAACGCTGGGGTATCAACACGTGATAGTTGAAGTGGACTCCCTCGAGGTAATAAACATTCTCTCCTCCTCCAATATAGTTTTAACTGAGGATAACTTTTTGGTGGTAGGTACTCATGGCCTTCTACATCGAACCTAGGAGGTGTAGCTATAACACGTGAGTCGTGAAGGGAACCAGTGTGCCTATCGACTAGCCTCTATTGCGGAGATATCCAATCCAGGCCTTCATATGCTTATCGAGCCTTCAATGATAATTATGGATTTACTTCATCGTGACCAGCAAGGCATCCAGTACCGCAAAACCCTGCGTTAGCTAGGGTGTTCTTTGTTTGATTTTGATTTTCTTTCCCTTGTAGCAGAAAAAAAGTATGTTTTGTTTCCTTATAACCATTCTAAGAACTCAAGACAGATGAGCTTTGATTTATCTACTTGGCATAAGTTAAGGACTCGTTTCCAAATCTCCTAAGAGAACCTTCATCTAAAAACTAGGTGCATGAGGTTCTTCAAGTCTTCCCTACATAGAAAATGCCTATTTTTAAGGTTAAGATGTCTTATATTGTCAAGGGTTGTAAGATTGTTCATCACTGTAGCCATAGAATCACTGACATTCTAGGCTGAGGGATTTAGTTCCATATCAATTTATACCAAACAAAGTTACCTCTTAGCACATCTTTGGATGAGTGATTAGTGAAGGAACCAGATGGGTAAGTTGGCTATATATAGGTATCCTCTTCTAAATTTTCTCTATTAATGGACTGCACTCTCTAAAATGGAGTATTTTGATTGAAATGCAAAAACTAAAATAAGATAAATGAGGATCCTACACTTGATTTTCGGATATTGTCCTTAACCGATTGGCAAAGTGTTTTGATAGTAGTAAATGGCCCTTATTCTTGTTCAAAGTTAAACAAAACAGGCTCCTAAAGTGTTAAGGGTAGTTATGAGGACTTTTACTGACTTATCATTGGCTTTGGAGAATAATAGGTCATCTATAGAAAAAAAAAAAGGCTAAACATCCCAATGTTCTTACATTTGGTATAGTATAATGGAAGCCTTTATCCAATCTTAAATTACATTCTCGTTAATATGTGTAGGACCACTGTATAAGAAATGAACAAATAAGGTGAGATTAGATCACCTTATGATGTGACCCTCAAGGATGAGCCTTGAAACCCAACAAATGCACAATTAGAAGCAAGGAATCTAAGAAAGCTAAAAATAGGCTTAGGATAGAAAAACCTTAACCCGATGTCTATGGAAGATAAGAACCAAAGGTATAAGATAGGTTTTGAATAGTAAAGGATAATGATTCACAAAAGAACCAAAGAGAAATTAATATCACTTAATGAATTTTGAATTTTTTTGAAGTGTCTTGAGCAATACAGTGCTTGCCTTTATATAAGCATTAAGATAAGAGCTAATTAAGGTAAGAAATCATCCTAATTGAATAACTTGATTAGAAACTTTATTTGAATGAGCTAATTAAGGTAAGAAATCATCCTAATTAAATAATTTGACTAGAATCATTATTTAATTGAGCTAATTAAGGTAAGAAATCATTGCTATTTGGAACAGGTTTCATAGAACGTGCCCCACGAATCTTGGAATGCTTGAAATAGATTGGAATAACTTAAACCCACTTCAGGTGTCTTAACTAATGTTAGATTAAATTTATTGGGCCTTAAATACTTTCTAAGCTAATTAAAGCTTGTTTAGTTCATATCTCTTCAATTAGCCCATTTATAGCTTCCTTTATCTTTTTAGCTCTAGCTCTTATAATTGGGCCTCCTTGAATGCTCAATGGTTACTTTAGAGTTTTGCTTAGGCTAGCTTAGTTCCCATCACCTTGTTCAAGTCCCCTCTCCGTCTTGATTAAGTTTATGGTTTTGCCATTCAACAGGATAGAGAAAGAAATAATTTTAATGCTTTGTTCAATCCAATTCTTGAATTTTGTAGGAAAGCCAAAAACTTCCAAGATTTATGCACAGATTACCAACTTATAAAGTTGTACGTTGATATGTTTGATACTATATGTTTTAAATCGTAATGAATAGTGTAGTTGTAGCTAGCACAGACAAGCACGAGTTAATCTCATAAGGACTATAAGTAGTTGTATTAACTCTTTTTTTATTATCTAAATGCCGAATCAAGTTGTGGATTTAATTTTGAATTAAACAAAACAAACTAAACTAAGGTTTAACATAAGAATGAACTAGGATAAAGAAAGCTCTACGATTAAACAATATCAAATTAAGTATTACATAGGTGATGAGTCCCACTAAAATATCTTAAATATTAATCCTTCATTATGCAATTAAATTATTGATTATTGGACCTTAAAAATTCGTATCATATGTTAACATCTTTCTTAAGACTATTAACAACTAACCTTTGTTTGATTAACTGAAATCTTATTCTAGTCAAAACTCCTAAGATTGCATTACTCAATTCATGAAATTCACTATTAGGTTTGACCCTAATCCAGAAGAATTATATTGACCTATATCTAGGTTTGCATACAACTTTTTCCAATTATGGTAGATCTATTGATACAAAAGAATTTCTCAATCTTAATCATATTAATTCAAACATTGAACTACATATTGATTCTAGAATAAAAATGTGTAATTGACACAATAAATTAATCATTTAAATTGCATTAAATAGAAGACTATATCATATTATCCATCTTGACTTAGGATTCATCACACCTAGAAACTAAACAAATTAGTTCCTAAACATAGACAATGAAACTAGCATCAAGTATCCAGAAGAACAATTAGAAATAAAAGAATTCATAATCTATATGTCCCTCTTTATCTCTAATGAAATCTTTTTGAAATTTTGGTGAAAATTTGTTTCTCTATTGGATTTCTCGAAGAAATCTTTGTGTTTTCCTCGTCCTAAGTTTAAAATTACATCTTCTCCTCTCTATATGGTGTCTAATCCTACTCCAAATTTTTTCTCCTTATCTAGCCTTCATAATTTCCTTTTAAAGTGCAAAAGTATGGTTTCTGGAATATATATGGTCTCTTATATGTCTATGTGAGGGACCTTGTATCCCAAAATCTCTTCAAAATTTTAACTTTACACATTTTTAAAAACTTACACTGTCATGTATGTATTTCCAAATTTACTTCAATTCTTCCATTTTATGCCTCAATTTTGGCTAAATTCTTCTCCTTTTGGTATATAAAGGCAATTATTATCTAAAAACATACTTAAAGTAAAATAAGTACCAAAAATAACATAAACTCTCAAATAATAAGCAAAATATTACCCATAAAAATGGCCAGGTTCTTTTATCAAACCAATATTCCAAAGGTATGTTGTGTATGGTTATCCAAATAGAAATATTCTCATATTGGATAGCTTTGCAGAACCCTATCCTACTATTTTCTTATCCCCCCTTATGAGAAAAACCTAAATAACATGATGTTTTCTTTAGAAAACATCAAACTTTAAAGGAATTTTCCCTTCTAACTTTTGTGAGCCCAGTTTTTTGTTGTTGAGAAAGAGGGTCTCCTTCCAATCAAAAAGCTAATGAGTGTTGATGACTAGCTCCTAGCCCCTTCTTGAAGAATTTTTACTTATAGAGAAACCACTTTCATCACTCATATCTATTAGGAGGGAAGTAGCTGAAAGTTTCCATGTATTTCCCTCCTGTAACTTGCTTCCAGTTTAGGGCTGATTTGGTTGAGATCTAGTTCTGGTTTTCACTTCCCTATGCTAGATTTGGTGGCACTTTTAGGTAAGGTTTTAGGCTAAGGGGTAGAAAAGTCAATGTATACAAAGGTCTTACCTAAATTTGACATTGTACTGCTACAATGTTGAAGTAGTAAGTGATAGTGTTAGGTTTCAAAGGAGTTGAAAAAGTAGTTACTAATAAGGCGAATAAGTTTAGAGGTAGAAAAGGGTGAAAGTATGAAGGAAAAAATATGCCCTTAGTCATGGTTGATGTTTTGTGGTGCATGAAGAGGTTGACAATGGTAGTGAGATGTAGGATTGAGGTAGAAAGCATGAACAAATCCAGAGGTAAAGTTAGACACATATAGAGATGGTGAAAGAAAAAACAAGGTTCAGACTAATCCTTTTTCAAAAAAAAACAAGGTTCACGGTAGCATTTTATCGTGAATGTCGTGGAGAACTATAAAGAGAAGCAAATAAAGAGAAGTTGGAGAAGCCTTTTTTATTTATAAAATATCTAGCAACTTACCCTCAAATCACTTGGAATTAAGAGCTCGATATATCTTTTTAAAGAGAATTAAAGTTAAGGTGAGAAGTAATACAAAATAAACTAAATTAAAAAATGAACTAGTTACAAGTGACTAATCAAGTAAGGATATTGTAATTTATTTCTGTATTAAAGGCATGTACATGTGTATAGTTACATTATTCTAAAAAAAATTTATAGGTTTAAGATGAATAAAATGATATTGAAATAATGACTTTCAATCAAGGGATCGCTATTAAGCTATCTTGGTTACATTTATTCTCCATTACAATCAACCTTATAAGTTTCATACCGTTCCAACCGGTACCTGCCGGAATGTACCATACCGGTCGAAAAATGATACAAAACGTTAAACGCCGGTACTGGCCTTGGATACCAGTCTGTGCCAACATTTATCAGGCTGTACCTATGGAAACCATCAATTCCGGTAGATACCGTAACTTCCGAAAATTGCAAGGACTAACTTGCAATTTTTGAAAGTTTTTAACCTAAAATCTAATCCCCCCCCCCTTTTGGATTCTTCTTTGGTTCTTCTTCTCTCTTCTTCCACGCACGCCATTGCCTCCTCTCTTCTTCGATCTCTCCCTCGGTGTCTCGTCGTCTCCTCCTCGCCGTCGATGTCTCCTCCAGTTCTCTAGTCCTCCTCCTTCGAGTCTTCGACCGCTGGTTTGCTTTCTCACTTCGAGGCTTCGACGGTTTGACCTTAGCCCACTCCTTGTCGCCTTCTCCTTCGTCCTCCTTGCCGTCTCTCTTCCTTTGACGCACCACATGACCACCTCAACTCAGACGGATCACACGACCCGACATTGACCCAGATTGGCGAAGACCCGATTGTTTTGGGGTGTATGTTTTTTATTTTTGTTTCATTTTTCATGGCATTTTGAAAATGATTGCTTCTGTGATTGTGTTGGTTGTTGGATGATGGTGGATTTGGGGTTAAAAAATGGTGTTGTTGTGTTGGATTTGAGGAAAAAATTGGATGTTGATTTCGGCTGAAAATGAGAAATGGGAATGGTCCAAAATCTGAATTGATATTGAAGTGAAGTTGATTGATTTTTATCATTTGTGAATGTTGAAGTTGAATTGAAATTGGAATTGGAATTGGATTTTGGGTTTTGGCATTTTGCATTTTGTAAGTGGATTGGAAATTAAATTTGGAATGGTGATTTATGGTATTGATTATTGAATGGTGGAAATTGGCTTGTGATTCATTATGGTATTAATATTGAATTATTGAATTATTGATGAATGAGATTGAATTTGAGTTTGAGCAATTGAATTTGAGATTGAGTTTGATAATTTGAAATGTT
>JAOSBK010000006.1:21332478-21345512 GCA_027568895.1 Erythroxylum shatona
GTATTTTGTATTTGTATTAAAGCAAAAGGGGTGGTTTTTGAAATGTAAAGATATTGTGAAAACAAACATCGTGTTCTATAATGGGCCCAAGTGATTACCAAAACTCTGATGTGTGCAATAATGTTTGCATTTTATGACTGAAATGGTTTTAAATAAATCTGGTCGATTTGATTATCGATTTTTTCACGTATGCGTTAAATTATTTTTTTTAATTTGCAATGTGATTTGACTGTTAATTGTCTCCGAATGCTGGGCTCCGGAAGCAGGGTCCAGTAACAAGAATCATAAAGTTACACACAAGAATATATGTATTCTTTTGATTATGAATCATACGAAACTTGTCAAGTTAAAAAAATAACCAAATTATCCTTTGGTGAAAGGATGATGATGGTATTTAATTGTTAAATTTATACATGTAATGTATTAAATGGAATAACAATTCATAAAAGAATGATACGTATAGTTCATTATAATACTAATAACTTTATATAATATACTCATATGTATTAAATGAAATGTCGATTTAAAATTTTAAAAAGTACAAATAGTTTAAATCTAAGTAGAAATTAAGCATTGAAAATGATGAAGAACTTTCGATGAGATCATTGTTGTAAGTTTTAAATTTTTGGTTATCTATAGAGAATTAGATTCTCTTACGAATACCTTCACAACAAAATTTCACAACGGTATAAATTTATGTAAAGAAGAAAATGTAATGAGATATAGTATGATGCAATATTATTTTTTATATAATTGTGCCTAGTACAATGACTTACCTTCAATAGTTTCAATTAAATCAATTAGTAAGTTTTCATATTAGATATGAAATGCTAAGTTTTTAAAAGAGTCAAAGTTAATAATTCAAGAATGTGATGTTTGGTTATCCATTAAGTTTAGAACTAAATTTGATAATAAAAGGTTCTAAGATATCCAAAAGGTTGGATATAATCTTACAGATCTATTGAACAAATTGTTTAATTTAATGTATACTAATAAGAGAATGATTTTCATGATAAGTAGTGGAAATAAGATGAAATTTGAAAAGTTCAAATCTCATGACAGTACATCAAATTGGAACTAATGCCTTTATTGATACATTTGATGTATAATTGAAAGGCTACAAGACGTTGAAAGATTCACTTTAATGTTAAATTCAAGGATTTTGTTCTCTTTGAACAAGATTGTGAATTTATCATTTTTTTTAAGAAGGCTACTTGGAGTATAGTTGTCCTTTTTAGTAAGAGTATGTAGAGACATATTGCTCATAAAAAACAATAATTCTAATTTTCAGTTATTGACAATATAATTGTCTAAGAATAACTTTTGTTGAGTACAAAAAGTTAAAAACTCAAATCTAAGAATTAGATCAATAGAAATAGATTAGATGTTGTTTACCTTTTCTAAGTCCAAGTACATAAATAGTGTACTAAAGATGTTTAGTATTTAATATATAAGATATTTGTTAAGTATTAAAGATATCTATTATTATATGTATAAATTGATATTTGAGTTCAAGGAGCTAAGGATATTTACTTTAGAAGTAAATCCTAAATAAGGTTTATTTTACTTAGAACAATATCATTTTAAGATTGGAAAGGCTCCAATGTAGCAATGGTTGCTAATTCAGTCATAATACATTTTTCATTTAGTATAAATAATTAATTAGATCAATAAGTTCTTTAATGAACTTGATATAGTTCGTTGCATTTTTCAAGACATTAGAGCCAATGGGCATGTAACAAGAGCTAAAGTCTCATCAAAGATCCAATGATAAATTCAGGCAAAAATTTAAATTATGATTATAATTAAGATGAAAGTTGTGAGATTTAATCAAATGCTAACTATAAAGAATATTGTAAAATTCTCTCATTAAGCTACTGCCCTAACAGTAGTATGACTGTCATATAGTGATATGGTATAAGATACTTAGATGATTGACTTAGTGCAAGTAGAAGATTGTTGGTTTATATCCTATAGCCAATTAGTTGGTTACAATTTTAAAGACATTCTTTATCTTATACATATTTAGATATACATGTTAAAGTCCATGGGATAATTATACATTGCACATGAAATTATTATGAGATTATAATTATGAGATTCATATTAAATTTATGTATTATCCCTAAATTGTTCCTAATCATTGTTATATTAGGACTAAACATAAATAGAACGCAAAAGACTAGCACACATTATGTTTTTTTCCCTATGAAGACTGTAATTAATCTTATAGACTAAAGTACGGAGATACTCAAATAAATTTGTAGATGTTTATTAGAAAACAAGTCCACTGAACTGACCCAATATGAGAAATCTACTTGAAACATTACTATGGAAATTCTCATTGTGATGATCGTATAACTGATCCTTTGACTTGAGGTCTTCAAAGTTATCTTACATGGGAATTGTTATATTTTGATACTAATTATGACTATAACACCCTAATCTCCCCTAAGAGGATATACTGATGCTACACAAATCAAACCTAGAATATACCAAGGTATTCTAACAAATCCAAAAAATAAGGCAACATACTTCATAATTCATTCGAATATTAAGTTATAAACATAACATAATTTACACTTTGTATTTATCAAATACATGCCTTAAATTCAAATCCATCCTATATTATAGTTATTACAAACCATTTACATAAAATACAAATATGTCTCATAATTTTAAATATAACTTAAAAACTTATACAAAACATCTTCCAAAACGTAACACCTCCTTCTTTGGCCACTGTAGTTATCTCAGCCTTAATCCTTTTTGTTGAGACCTACACGAAGGAAAAACAATCGTGCTAAACATATAGGTTAGTGAGGAATAACTAAACATGATACAAGATGGTGACTGCTTCTAACAGTTGGCTAGCATTTATAAGCAAATGATTCATGGCTTATCACAATCAATCTTAAATTATTCAAATCAGAGACTAATCAAACTATTAATTACATCAGAACAGAATATACTTACATCAAAACAGAATATAAAAGTATCAGAACAGGACATGATTGTTTCATAGCAAAACTAATATCAAAACACATGCAGAATTGTTTGCTAATCCTTTTTACAAGAGTGGGTAAAGGGAATAGAATAGAAGATACCTATGATTGGTATCTACAAAAATAGAAAAGACTTGAGTCTCTAGAACGGAAGACACTATAGTGTCTAAAAATAGAAAATAGTGTAGTTTCTAAGTACAGGAGTAGCTATAGATCTTTTTAGGCATGCCTATTTACCCATAACTAGGACTTGGTAGGTTTAAAGCAACACATATAACAATTTAGAATCATATGTAAGAGAAATAATGCATAACTTAGGAATTTATTTCCTTATGCTCAAATTGAATGCATTCTTTCACACCCGAACAAACATAATATGTCTTATGAATTTAAGCATTTGTAACAATTTATCAATAATAGCATTAAGTAATTACACATCATATATGTTCACACAAATTCCCAATTCTTAAACTTTCATAACTAATTCACATTACTTAAATCATTTGGATTACATTTGTGTTTATAAGAATACCTTCATCCCCTGAACAAGTCAAATATTCAAAATTGGACATTTTGATATCAAACATTCTTTTCCTTAAGTTATATCCTCAATTAACATTCCAAAACTTATTCAACCTTTAACCAAATAATCCAACATCAAACTAGGTTCATTACAAACCTTAATCAAGTTCAATTATACCATTTAAAAGTGCCTTAATCTTATGTAGTTCAATAATTACACAAAACCAAACCTTTCTCATTTCAAAGCATTTCCCACGACCTTGACAAGGAGCAAATATAACTCCCACGATCGTGGGATGAGTGAATCGAAGGTTCACTATCCAATTGCCTTCAATTTGTTTCTAGATTTTAACACCTTCATAACCTTCACCATAGTCCATGAATTACACCTCAATTATACCTTAATTATGCTTCAATTCCTTATTAAATTCACACCCAATTCTAATCCAAAATCATTCATTTGGCAGCTCACAAACCATTTTTTCCATGCTTCAAAAACCAAAAACAGAATCTAACACACAAACATCATTTTCTAAAACTCATTTTATCATAAACACAACATATATTATATCCCAATTCAAACAACATATAATTTGTATTACCATATGCCATCAAGTTTATAATTCCACCTACTTGTTGAATTCAAAACCCATCTCAATGATCAAGCCAACCTAGCCCTCTATACATGCAAAATCATCCAAGTATAAGATGAAAGTAGAATAATCCTAACCCTAAGAAGACAACATAATAAAAGATAGCAGGATATAGCTTTCTTGCTGCAGGATTTTGGTGTGATAATTAAACACAAACATAAGAAAAAACACAGGGATGTCAGGGTGATGAGGGTTTTAGTGGTGAGAGGAAAGGTGTAGAAAGAAGACATCAGAAACATTCAGAGAAAAATAAGTGAATATGGACTTGCCTAGTACTTTTAGTGCAAGGTGTCCTAATTTTAAAAAGGATACATGTCATACTTAGAAGTGAACTACTTGTCCTCTTATCATACTACCAAATTTCATTCAACTTTACTGTCATTTGTCTCTTATTTACCAATGCCACATGTCACTCAATGTATAGGCTTAGTCATCCACACTTTCCATGTATTAATTTATCTTACCACTTGACATTTTTTTTAGTCCAAATGTACATTTTAATTCATCAATTTTCTATTGATAACAATTAATTCCAAGTTACTAATTATAATCCATCAAACCAAAATTTAAGACTTAAGCAATACACAATAAAATCATAATCATTAACTCTTATCACATATACTTTTATGAACATGTAACGTTCCTACTATGGTGTAATTTGGGGCCTCATATTTCTCTCCTCCTTAAGAGAATTTCATCCTCGAAATTCTTACCTGATAAGAACAGCTGAGGACATTGAGCCCTCATGGTCAATTCTAGTTCCCATGTTGCTTACTCAAGTCCAAGATGTTGCCAGAGTACTTTCACCAAAGGTATTTGTTTATTTCTGAGTTGTCAAACTTCTCTAGCTAAGATAGACACACGCCCTTCCTCATAAGAAAAATCCAATTGTACTTGAATTTCTTGCATAGGAATCTTATGTGCATCATCAGATTGATATTTTCTCAACATGGAAACATAAAACACATCGTGCAACTTGGCCAATTCTTCAAGAAGAGCTAACTGATAAGCTACTAGTCCAACTTTCTTAAAAATCTCATAGGGATTAGTGTATCATGGGCCGAGCTTACCTTTCTTCCCAAATGGAAGTATATTTCTCCATGATGATACTTTCAAAAACACCTTATCTCCTACCTGATACTCAATATCTTTTATAACATCCCATTCCCATATTAAGAGTTAGAACTCTAAAATACAGTACATGTGAGATCAAACAGAGATTAAGAAAAATGCATTTTCATACTCATGCATAATGTCAGCATACACACATTTGAATTTGAATTTTGCACACATTAAAATAATTGTACATGCAATCATTGACATTTCAGATATAATTGATTTTTATATGTGAAATGTGATTTTATTGAGAATTGTGGTTTAATTGTATTGAAAATTGATTTGGAGACTGTTCTTATGGATTTAGAATTTTTGAGGAATTTTAGGAAAAAGATTCTAAAATTTGTTGGATATTTTTGGACTAGAAAAAATGTCATTTGGCAAATAAATTAATAAATAAAAATAGAAATAAGAGTCAGATGATAATGAAGAATTTTTATGGTGACTTTAAAATTTGTGAGAAAATGTCTTTTTCAATTTTAAAGATGATTGGACTAGTTTAATAAGAAAAACTAGGTTAAAAGCATTAGGAATTGGATCAATGGATAAGTGACATGTGTCACTTATCTTGTTTAAGTTGTACTATATTAATTCATTTGAAAAACCCAGTTACTGCTTGGATCTTGTTTCTTCTTCGAGATTCTTCTTTATCTTCTGTAAGCTTCATTATTTCAGAAAAATCTCTTATCCTTACAAAGAAAGTTTTTCTCTCACTTTTCACTCACCTTCTCTTTTTGTTATCTCCTTCACTATAACCGAAATACCTAACCCTACAACTCTTGACTATTGATCATCAGGTATTATTGGAAAGCTAGGGTTTAAAATATCAAAGGTTTTGGAGCTTTAGACAAGTAAGGATTTTATGGTTTCCATTATTGTATAAGATGAAACATGTACCATGTTAGTTAGGCGTTGAAGTTATAAAATGAAATTGTACATAGGCAGAAATGTGAGTGAAAAACCAGAGCTTACAGGATGTGTTGATTTTTTTTCAGATTTAAGGATAGATATGTTATAAGATAGTGTAGAAATGATTTCTGAGTTAGAAAGATCAATGAAAATATACATGAGAAAAGTACAAAAATTTATGAAAAAATTAAAGCATATATGCTCTGTTTTCTTTTCACTGTGTGTGTGTGTGTGTGTGTGTGTGTGTGTGTGTGTGTGTGTGTGTGTGTGTGTGTGTGTGTACATACGTGAATATTTTGGTGTTTTTAAAGATGAGCTGAATCGAAAATAAATGTAGAGTGAAGATGAAATGAAAATATTGATAGAGATAAATGAGTGTAGCAGAAAAATGGAAAATGCAGAACAGGAAGAAGATGCATGAATGATATGCAGGTTTAGATGTTTTTGCATAAACTAGCATGTTCTATGAATGTGTTGAATGGAAATGGAGTAGATAGAGTAGACATGAGTTAGAAGTGAGGATTGAATGAAAGATTGAGGAAGAAATGGAGAAAAATGCAGAAGTTGAAATTGTAGAAAAATAAAAGGAGATGAAGAAAAAGTTGCATAAGTGGAAAGGAACATAGGAAATGAGAAAAATGAGTGAGTGATTTTCTGGTTTGGTATTTAGTGTAAATTCTTAGTTTTTTATTGTGTTGGGTTGTATGGAAGTCGAAAATGGGGTTGAGATGAGTTAGAGAAGTAGGTTTAAAAAGAAAAGAAAGAAGAAGAAAGATTGTAGAGTGTTGGAAGAGTAAGAAGAATCACGTTTTTGGAAGAAGAGGATAGGAAAGCACGATCGTGCTCCTTTAAAAGTTGAAGGCTCATGATCGTGCTAAAGCATGATCCCAACTTTGTAAGTTGATAACAAATTCACGATCATGCTCCTGCACGATTGTGACTTCTAAGGCTGGAGGCTGATGCAACATCCTTACCTTTAAATGACTTGGGATTTGAACCACTGCACTCGAAACACATTGTTATACCTCTCCACCAAAAATCTTAGCTATCTAAAATCATTTGGGAGAGATCGAGTGAAAAATGTGGGACGAGTTTGATTGAGTGTGCATGGGCATGAGTGACTCTTGCACTCCCATGACTATTGCACACCGATGACTCCTCTCCCTCATACCCGTGAGTGTTAATTGCTGGACCAATTGTGATTTTTAATTGTCACATCATGACACTGTGCTCTCTAATAGTTAACCGTGACTTAATTTTAGTTTATGTACTCGTGAGCATTTTGCAAACTTAACAGTCTTGCTTCCTTTGACCATAACTTCTTATAGACCTCCAAATGACTTGACTCTTAAACCAATAGGTTTCTAACATATTATTCTACCTCTCTATAACAATTGGTAGTGTTTTGAATTGAGTTGAAAAAGATTGATTAAATGAAATTGACGGAATTTGTTGGAATAGTTTGAGCTGATATGATTTCAATGAACATGCTTGGGTATTTCGGTTATCTTGATCTATAGATTTCCATATGAGATTATTTTTTATTTGGAGTAAACTAGAGACATAAGAATACAAACTTTCTGAAGAAATAGAATTCTAGTTCAATCTCTAAAACTTTCAATTTCTGGATGGAAGTTGAGTATGGTGTACTATTTCAGGATGAGAACAGTCCAAAAATATTTGTAGAATAACTTTCAAAATACTGAACCAAATTGAATGATTTTGGTATTATTAGAAACTTAAGACAACCAAGAACAATTTTTCATTTTCATTGTCTAATTGATCATGAAAAATAGACCCTAAGGTTTGGAAATTTGGAGAAATTTATAAGAAAAAAGGAGAATTTAGATAATGTGTAATCTTGTAATGTTGGAATAACATTAGTGAATGACTGATATGAAAATACCAAAGTTATGAGTTTGTTCGGTAATAAAGATATTCACATGATTGAGGTTGTGATTCAAAGAAGAGGAGTAAAGTGTATCAAGTTAAAGTGAATGATAATTTGATAGTAAGAGCAAATAATGCTAGAAAAGAAATGATGAGTGATTGATATGAAATGAAAATGAGCATAAGATATCAAGTTTGATAATATGCTAGGGATTGTCATTGAGCATACATTATACATAGTCCATATACACATTTGTGCATAAATAAATGCTTATAATTGTGCAAAGTTATTAACGTGTGTGTGCAATATATATATTGCATAATTTGGATGTGCAGGATAAATGTCCGCATTCAGATGTTTTCAAAACTTAGAAGCAAATGCTAATCTGGAGCGTATTGTGAGTAGACCTAGATGGTCTTACATTATTGTTTGTTTTGATTATGAATTGTGTGATTATGAATGAGATGTTAATGTGATTGTACTAATTCGGACAGTGAATGTTCGAGGAGTTTGCTAAATATAAAGATATCAAAGTGTTACTTGTATGTGAATTTGATGAAATAAGTGATACATGATTTGATTGTTAAACATCTACATATGAAAGAAAAAGTGATTCTTAACTTTAATGATAAATGCTAGACTAAGGTCTGATGATATGTGAAAGCGACTAATTGATCATATATGATTGATGCATTCCATTACATGAATACATGAAATATAGAGGTAGTTGTGACCAAAGTAGCCACCAAAAAAGAGCTTAAAATTTAGAGTGTGAAAAAGAGCTTAAAAGCTCAGAAAGTGATCAAGAGCCAACGACTCATTATGTAAAATGAGCCCGGTATCTCCAACAGATACGAGACAGTTATTAATGAGCCCGGTATCTACAATAAATACGAGACAGTTATAGGCTCTCGATCACAACAAAGTAACAAATTGAAAGTGAGTCTCATGTGCACTGCATATGCATGATAGGAACGATTATAATGGTTTGAATGAATTTTTAATATGGTATATGTTGAATGTAAAACGTGAAATGATTGATCAAGTGTATATGATTATTAAATAAATGATGTGAATTATGTGTTATGTAATTGAGTGAGCTATTGAGGATGGTCACTCATTGAGTTCACAAAATGCACTCAAATTTTGTAATTATGTTTTAGGCTTAGAAAAGTACCCCGTTAGGCAAACAGGAGTATACCTACTACATTCAAGTGAGAGATAGAGGTCATGATCAGTTTACGTCTGGATTTGTATTTTCTTATTTTTGTGTAAATTTATATATTCCTTGATTTCTGTATAATGTGTATTTAAATAATTTTGTATGTAATAACTAGTGAAAATTGGAAATGCTTTATAAAAGAGATTGACCAAAATGTAATGACAATTGTGATTTCGAATTTTATAAAATAAAAGTATGAGTCCGATTTGATTATTGATTCTGCATATGCGTATGATAAATGTGGAAAAAAAATTTGTACTAAGTTTCAAGTGTTTGACTGTTCTAGCATGCCACCCTTATAAGATATGCACTCGGACATCACTCAGCATGTCGAGTACGTGTCTTGAGAGGGTGGGGTGTATATCTTTCCTTTTTAAATCCATATAGGATTTCTACCTATCACTGGCGACTTTCAATTTTTGTTAGATAACTTGAACTTTCTTTTCAGAATCTTTCACAATATCAGGTACGATCATCTTGTTTTCACTTAATTTAGTTAAACTAGAGTCTTACACTTCCTACCATATATGGCTTCATAAGGTGTCATGTCAATACTCGTACGATAACTGTTGTTATAAGCAATCTTCACCAGAGAAAGATATTTATCCCAACTTCCTAAGAATTCTAACACACAACCCCGAAGCATATCTCCTAACACTTGAATAACACATTCAGATTGTCCATCTGTCTGGGGATGGAAAGCAGTACTATATTTGACTTGAGTACCTAAAGCCTTTTGCAGATTTTTCTAGAATCTCAAAGTAAATCAAGGATTATGGTCAGAAATAATAGACAATAATACCCAATCCAACCTCACTATCTCATTCACATATATATCTGCAACCTTATCCAATGGATAGTAAGGAAAAACAAGCACAAAATGAGCAGACTTGGTGAACTTACTTACAATCACTCAAACAACATCACGCTTTCTTTGAGTGAAAGGAAGCCCAGTGAAAAAAATCCATGGGCCTAATCATAGAAAGGATTATCTTTAAGCAAAACAACCTATCCTCTATATGGGACTTATGCAAGAGTTGGAATAAAGACACATTTGATTGTGAATATCCTATTTCCATTGAGGAATCAAAATAGGATGTAATAAACTAGATGGAATCTGATGCTCAGCTTTAACCTGCTGACATATCAAACATTTGAATACATAATCTACAACATCACGTCTCATACCAGACCACCAGTAATGTTGCTTCAACTTTTGATATATTTTATATCCACCAAGGTGCATTGTAAAAGCAGTATTATGGGCCTCAATCAAAAGTTTTTTCTTCAATTTATCACTAGCTGGTACACATAATCGATCTCTGTAATATAGATCACTATTTCCTTTCACACAAAAGTTAGGTTGTTTGCCTTCCTAAGTTGCCAAGATAAGTTGTTATAGCTTATCATCAACTTTCTAAGCATCATAGATATCTTATCTCAAGGTAGGCCTTGCTTTTAATTGAGTTATTAAAACCCCATCATATATAAGTTCCCACTCACCCTGCTGCACGGATAATGTCGAAATGGTCTTCCAACTTAAAACATCAACCACGACATTATACTTACCAGGATGGTAGTTCATAATACAGGCAAGTTCCTACCAATGCCATTGTCCCAGATTAAGTTCTTTCTGGGTAAGTAGGTATTTTAGACTTTTATGATTAGTGAAAATCCTATACTTTTCACCATACAAGTAATACTGTCAATCTTCAAAGAAAACACTACTACTGTAAGCTCAAGATCAAATGTAGTGTAGTTCTGTTCGTGTGGCTTTAATTGCCTAGAAGCATATGCAACCACCCTACCATCCTGCATCAAAACACAACCCAAACCATTTCTAGATGCATCACTAAACATAACATATTCTTTACCAAAAGTAGGTTAAGCCAATACAAGAGCTTCAGTAAGCATTCTTTTTAGTTGATCGAAACTATTTTATCATTTAGCTGGCCATTCATATTTCACTCCTTTTCATAGAAATTTAGTCAAAGAGGAAGCTATCATTGAAAACCCTTTCACTAACCAGTGATAGTAACTAACTAAACCCATAAAACTTCTCACTTCTGTCACACTCCGTGACAGTTTCCAGTTAATAATTGCTTCAATTTTACTAGGATCAACTCTTATTTCTTGAGACGAGACAACATGTCCTAGAAAAGATACTTCCTAAAGCCAAAAATCACATTTGCTTAGCTTGGCATATAACTGTTTTTTCGCAAGGTTGGTAACACAATTCGTAAATGTTAAGCATGATAGTGTTTATTCTTAGAATAAACCAAGATATCATCTATGAATATCACAACAAACTGGTCTAAGAAGGGCCTAAATGCTCTATTCATCAAATCTATAAATGCAACTGGAATATTAGTTAGCCCAAATGGAATTACTAGGAATTTATAATGCCTATAATAGGTTATAAATGCAATCTTTGAAACATCCACATCCTTTATCTGAACTTGATAATACCTTGATTGTAGATCTATCTTGGAAAATACTCCTGCACCTTTTAATTGATCAAATAGATCTTTTATCCTTAGGAATAGATACTTATTCTTCACTGTGATCTTATTCAATTGCCTATAATCAATACACATCCGAACAGTACCATCTTTTTTCTTTACGAACAAAATTGGTGCTTTCCAAGGTGAGACACTGAGTCAAATGAATCCTTTATCCAGTAGCTCCTACAACTGAAATTTTAACTCTTTTAATTCAATAGGAGCCATCTTGTACAGTGCTCTAGATATAGGAGCAATGCTAGGCATAATCTCAATAGATACCCCCACTTCCCTTTCAGGAGGAAGTCTGGGTAGCTCTTCAAGAATCACATATGAAAATTCACTCACCATTGAAATGTCTTGCACGTTAACAGTTTCCTTCTTAGAATCAAGTACAAAATCCAAATAAGCTTCACACCCTTTTCTAAGGAACCATCAAGCTTGCATAGCAAAAAATCACATTAGCTAGAGAACTAGTGTAAATGCCATACAATATTAGTTCAGGTTGATTCAGCTTCTTAAGCACAACAGTTTTAGCACTTACCATCAACCACTGTCTGATGCTTAGACAATCAATCTATTCCCAAAATCAAATTGAATTCATGAAATGGCAATTTAATTAGATACGCTACATACTTACTACCTTAGACCATAACAAGAAAGTTTATATAAACTTGGTTAACCAACACACTACTACCCAGAGGATTGGTTATATGGATATCATAATCTAATCGATCTACAAGCATCTTTTTATCACGAATTTCTCCAACATAGATATAAGAATGGGTGGATCTAGGATCAATCAAAGCATGTATTTTAGAGAGTTAAAGAGAGAAACGGTACCAACAATTGTTAAGTCAAGAGGACTTCACTTCTATTAATATTGATTATAATCAAATAATAATAATCTTAGAAATGTATGAACTATTTTAATGGGTTTTTTTAAATGTCCAGATAAATATAAGTAATACTTAGGCAACAATAGTCGAAGCCTAAGGCGAAGTGCAATTTAAGACAAAGCTTAATACGAAACGCAACATAAGACGAAGCATAAGGCGAAGTCGAAGCTTGAGACGAAACACTGTTAGTAATGTGCCCTAGGCCAATGGATATTTGTGATTCATGTATTAACATTATGACTTGTTAATAATATCTTATGAGGTATTCTTTTCAAATATGCATGTATTTCGTTTATGTAATGTGATTTACATTCCA
>JAOSBK010000006.1:21355338-21369465 GCA_027568895.1 Erythroxylum shatona
ATCTCAAATTCATCAACACCAATCAATTCTTTTCTCATAGCACAATAACATCTATACACAATTCATATACAAAAACATTCATTTAATTTCATGTAATATTTCTAAATTCCACTTAAAGATCGGGGTCCAACATTGGGTATAGTCATTCGATGCAATAAAGTCATTATGTCTTGCAACAACTTAAATAAAGCTTCCCCCTGAGTTGGAGGTGGAGGAGGAGGTGGTGCTTCAACTTCATCTCGATTTACCCCACATGGTCCAGATATAGACAGACGAGATCACGTAGGATTATTACTCTCAACAACCTCATTAACAACCTCGTAAGATTTGTCCATACTTAAATCTAAAACACAACTCTTATATTCAAGTACAAGCAATATTTAAGTGCTAGCTAAACCAGAATCGCCTAAATCATTCTCTGATACCAAACATTGTAACACCCTAATACCCCTTAAGAGGATATATGGATGTCACATAAATCAAACCTAGAACATACCAAGATATTCCAACAAATCCTAAAAATAAGGCAACATACTTCACAATTCATTCAAATATTGAGTTATAAACAGAACATAATTTACACTTTGTATTTATCAAATACAAGCCTTCAATTCAAATTCAACCTTTATTATAGTTATTACAAACCATTTACAAAAAATTTATAAGCAAATGATTCATGACTTGTCACAAGGAATCTTTAATTATTCAAATCAGAGAGTAATCAAAATATTAATTACATCAGAACATAACATAAATGCATTAGAACATAATATAATTACATGAAAACATAATATGAAAGTATCATAATAGGACATGATTGTTTTAGAGAAAAATAAATATCAAAACCTATACAAAATTGCCTGCTAATCCTTTTTTATAGAAGTGGGTAACAGGAACAAAACAAAAGATACCTATGATTGGTATCTACAGAAACAAAAGAGACATGAGTCCCTAAAAAAGAAGACATTGTAGTATCTAAAAACAGAAGACACCGTAATGTCTAAGTACAGAAGTAGCTGCAAACCCTGCTAGGCATGCCTGTTTACCCACAATCAGGATTTGAAGCACATTTATTACAATTCAGAATCATTTATAAGAGAAATAATGCATAACATAGGAATTTATTTCCTTATGCTCAATTTGAATACATTCTTTTACACCCAAACAAACTTAATATGACTTATGAATTTAAGCATGTGTAACAATGCATCAATAAGCGCATTAAGTAATTACATATCATATATGTTCACATAAATTCCCAATTCTCAAACATTCATAACTAATTCACATTACTTAAATCCTTTGGATCACATTTGTGTTCATAAGAACACCATCATGCCTTGAACAATTCAAATATTCTAAAATTGGATGCATTGATATCAAACATTCTATTCCCTAAGTTATCACCCCAATTAACATTCCAAAACTTATTCAACCTTTAAGTAAATAATCCAACTTCAAACTAGGTTCATTTCAAACCTTAATCAAGTTCAATTATACCATTGTAAAGACCCTTATATGGTTCAACAATTGCAAAAAAATGAAACTTTTCTCATTTTGAAGCATTTCTCACGACCATGGGAAGGAACTAATGTAGCTCCCACGATCGTGGGATGAGTGAACTAAAGGTTCACTATCTAACTGCCTTCAATTTGTTTCCAGGATTTTGACACCTTCATACTCAATTCAATATCATCATAGTCCATTAATTACAACTCAATTATAACTTAATTATGCTTCAATTCCTCATCAAATTCACATCCAATTTCATTCCAAAATCATTCATTTGGTAGCTCATAAACCACTATCTTTCATGCTTCAAAAACAAAAGTAGAATCTATTATACAAACATCATTTTTCAGAACTCATTTTATCATAAACACATCACATATTCTATCCCAATTCAAGTATCATAAAATTTGTATTACCACATGCCATCAAGTTTAGAATTCCACTTACCTATTTAATTCAAAACCACCTCAATGATCAAGCCAACCTAGCCCTCCATACATGCAAAATCATCCAAGTACAAGATGGCAGTAGAATTATCTTAACACTAAGAAGACAACATAATAAAAGATAGCAAGATATAGCTTTCTTGTTGTAGGTTTTTGGTGTGATAATTAAGCATAAACATAAGCAAAAACCTAGGGATGTGAGGATGATGAGGGTTTCGGTGGTGAGAGGAAAGGTGTAGAAAGAAGACAACAAAAACATCCAGAGAAAAATGAGTGAATCTGTACTTGCCTAGTCCCTTTAGTACAGGGTGTCCTAATTTTGAAAAGGATACATGTAATACTTAGAAGTGAGCCACTTGTGCTCTTATCATGTTGCCAAATGTCATTCAACTTTACTGCCATTTGTCTCTTATTTACCAATGCCACATGTCACTCAATGTATAAGCTTAGTCATCCACACTTTCGATATATCAACTTGTCTTGCCACATAACATTTTTCTTAGCCCAAATATACATTTTAATTAACCAATTTTCTAATGGCAACAATTAATTCCAAGTTACTAATTATAATTGATCAAACTAAAATTCAAGACTTAAGAAATATACAATCAAATCGTAATCATTAACTCTTATAACATATATTTTCATAGACATGTAACGTTCCTACTAGGCTGTAATTTGAGGCCTCATATGACCTATTCTAACTATAGGTAACTCAATCGATAGCTATTAAATGTAGCATGAACTATAAAGAGATAGTTGAGTGATCAAGATAAAATTGATCACTATAAAGTAATTAGGGAGAATATTTTGTAGTTCTCGATTAGTGTTGATTCAGGAAATCCTTGGCCAAAGTGAAATGACTTTTTGTAAATAGTTTACAAATGTCATTAATTGAATCGATAGTTAATGGTAGAGAATTATTATGATTGGAATCAAAATAGAGTAGACATTAATTTCATATTCTATATCTAATCGAATTATTGTATGATGAAATGATTGATTTGTACAAAAAAATCGTCCATAAAAAGGTTAGTTAAAACTACTTTGACATTCGTAAATATTTGATTAGTTATAATGTATTGCTAGATGTCAATCTTGATTTATGATTATAAATTGTTTAATTGGATAATTAAAGATAAATTAAAAAGATTTTAATTTATCTAATTCTAACTATGAACCAGAATTATAATTTATAATTATTACCAACATATTTGAAACTTAATGGGTCTTACATAAAAAAGAAGTTGAAGAGAGCAAATATATTTTAATTTAGACTTGAAAAACTTTATGATTAAATATGAGATATTTAATAAATAAGGATCGATATGAGATATTAGGTCTTATTTAGGCATAACTGATATTTAATTAGAATTATTTGTAATTCTAATTAATGTTTAATTGAAATTAGAATTTAATTTTAATTCAATTACTAAAATGTCCAAAACTTATGATAAATAAGTTTAAGCTTTAATAGAACTGGTACTTCTCTTTGTAAAAATTACAAAATTCTTTCAACTTATTATGTAGATACCATTAGAAGTCTGACACTCGCGTAACTACAATGGTTGAGATGAATTAATTTCGAAAACAGTTCAAAAGATACGACAAAAATATAATCAAGCTTTAGAAAAGATACCAAATAAGATTCATTCTTCATTCTGATTTAATTATTGATTATTTTATGCAATTAAAATGATCTTAGCTTTTAAGAAATCAAAATATTAAAAAAATCGTAATTATTCCACTACAATCGGGATCGAACCTCATCCTAATTTTCCAACAAAAAGAAAAAGAAGCAAGAGAAACGAGAGAAGAAGAGTTATCCTCTCCATAACTTTAACACAAGTAGTCAACGTTTAGCTGCAGAGCAAATTCCTAAATCAACCCCTCTCCTAAGATTCAGTACTTTCTAGCAATACCAAATTTTGAAGAATCTATAGTTATAGATACAACTAAGAAATGAGCTTTATAACTATAAGTGAAAAGCAGAAATGGTAAGTTGAAAAATTGAAGAGAAAGAGAGAAGGGGAGGAGAGAGGATAGAAATAAGGTTATTATCTTTAAATTTTGTGGATCAATTTTTTGTAACGAAAAGCTGAAAGAAAAATGAAGTTAAAATTAAATTTTAATATTTATGGAATATTAAAATTATTTGAATATGTTAAATGTTTAATTTAAATTAAATTCTGATAAAAACGTGAAATTTTTATTCAACTATTTTATAGTCATCAGCTAAAATTAACATGTCAGATTTCAAGTCAAACTTAAAATATTTTTGTCATCTAAAACTCTAATTGATATGTATCTTCGTTACCTTGTCCCAACATCCCCAAAATATTAGAGCACCAGTATAGAAATCGAGAGGTCTTGAGCTCCACTGACAAAGGAAAGTAAGGACTCTTCTAATCACCGCTTGCTACTACTTTGTGTTCTCCCCTTCCACTTACCTATGATTTCCGCACCTCACTTTCCCCTTCTCTCATTTGGTATCTTTAATTCAAGGTGTAGACAACATAGTTCCACCATCTTCTCAGACCTTATATTAGTAGGAAAACGTAAGATGATAGTGAAATATTCATGGATTTAATTTTTATTCAGCAATAATGGGTTGAAATTAACAAATTAACAACTTAAGAATTCAATTCTTCTTCTTCTTTGAACTGGTTGTATCCAAGTGTGAGAAAGCCTTTTCTAGTATGCCAGAAAGTGGCAGTTTCAGCTCGAAGGTCAGCCTTTGAAAAATTAACGATAGCCGCTTCACGTCCGACATAGATCTGTGAGCTGTACCTATCTGTTTAATGTCATATTTGTCACCAAGAGCTTGTAGTGATACTTTATAAGGAACCTTTGATCCTGCCAACATACAACTTGAAAGTTTTTGATATCATCTGAACCACACAAAGAAGCAATATGGATTTTCATATGTAATAAACTCGTGCAAATCACAGAGGAATGGAGGAGCAGTACCTTCAGATTTCATCACCTCACGGGCCAGAGGAATTGTGTCCAGAAAAAACCAATCAAGGGGAATATCTATATTGCAGCGACTAAAGGCCTTAACCAAAAACGGCACATCAAAAGCACGAGCATTGTGAGCCACAAACAGAACATAGCCATTGGGTTTTTGACGACTTCTAACAAACTGCAATAATATTGATATCAACTCTTCCATCCTACAAAAGTTCTCAAATAACAGTTGAAACATAGTTAGAATAATTAATTTGAAAATTAACTATGAACAAAATGCAGCTATAATAACGTTGTTAGTAATTCAAGTATGCAAGCAATTTTCGTCAATCATCCTTAAATCAGTCCTCTTGCTCCTCATGCAAATAGTAAAGCACGCGAAGATGAACTATGAGAACGAATATTCATAACTTCTTGATAACTTGATCTACTCTTAGCAGCAGTTTTTACAAATTATTTGGAATCCATCTTCTGATGGTTACAACAAGGTACACACTTCATTTAACAAACTTGAGGACAGAAACACATCATATGCATCCACCCTGTGAAGCACAGACTGTCCTCAAAGAACAAGAATCTAAACAGCCTTTTACAATACAGAAGTAGAAGTAATCTTCTTTAGCTGGAAATTTGAAAAGCAATCTCATATCCTAGTTGACACTGCAGGTACACAAGCATATGGAGAACCATAATCCTATGAAAAATGTGGAATTTTCAATGATCGTCCAGTCTCATTGGCTCTTCAGCGACATAAACTCCTTTGGACAACTCTCCTAAGTTTGTGTTTACATAGAGATCAGCTTTCCATCTTCTAAAAGAGTATTTAAGACCTGAATAGTTTCTGGCAACTTGACAATTTGACAGAAAATTTTCAATTGTTGGCTTCTATCTTAATCATGGAAAAGAAAGAAGAATATGAGCAGCTAAACAACAGTACCTTGGAACTTCAGGCCTGCAGACCATATCAGTTGTAATGCCATGAATATGCCAATTAGTAACACGTCGTCCGGGATTTACTAGAGACTGGAAAGTGCTGTTTTTGCCTCCTCTGAGGTCTTGTAGTGCAATCTCAATTATTTGGTCACGCTCTCTGCTAAGACCAGTAGTCTCAAGATCGAACACAATTACAGTCACAAGATCATCCAAGTCTTCGTTTCCAGAAATTAATTGTTGAATATTGTAACGTTGGAGCTTTAGGACTTCAGTAGCTTCAATTTTATTTACATTCATTGTGCTGCTGGCTGAAAATTTATTGTCCAAAATTCCATCTCTTATGTTGGCAGTTTCGCTACTGTGACTAGTTTTGCTTCTCCCCCCTGCCTTAGTACTTAGAGGTCTTCTGATCCATCTTTTGCTATATCCTCCTTGAAGCCCATTGGCTTTCAAAGCAAGAAGTCTAAAGCTAGAACTGCTCCCACACCTCCTTTCTAAACGATTGCAGAAGTTAGCTAATGAGTAAATCCTACATCTTGGAAGAAGCAACATTGTCCAGAATGGATCACACAACAGTTGCTGAAATCTGAGAATGGAGAGCATAAAGCTTTATTGTATAAGAATAATTGGAACCGACCTAGTGTAAGTATTAGGGTGTTTTTGACTTGTAGAATTTTAAGCTAGAGGTGCAATTGCAACTCCAATATAAAATTATATAAAAAGAAAGAAAGAAGGCAAAATCGTACCAACCAGATAAAAATAATCCTGAGAAATGAACCGGAATTCGTAGGAAAGTAATAAAATTAATCAATCAATTCAAGCTCTCAACCAACTAAAACTCCACGTATTCTCCATTAGCACGAAACGAAATGCTGGGGAAGTTTAAGTATCCATCCCTCTGAAATCAATAAGGCCACTAATCTATGTTAGTCAATGTAGATACATTTGTCACATTATTTGCTTCAGTTGCTCGTGAAAAAACAAAAATACAAAGCGAATGCATAGAACAGAGCAAATAACGCGAGCAGAATAAGGTCTCCCAAGAAAGCAAAGAGCGGAAAGAAGGTAACCCATCTCGTAAAGTAACTCAAACTCCATTAACACATTAAAGCAATAATCTTTTCGATAAAGAGAGAAAAAACAAATAATGCTTTAAAATAGAAAACTATTAAAAGCCCTCCATCTCTCACCAAAATCATCTATACTAGCCAAGATTCAAACCTTATCTTTTTACTATGAATTATTTTCTTAGGAAATGGACAATGGAAAGCATGTTCAAGATAAGGAGATGCATGCCTGAGAAAATCGAAATGGGCAACCACAAAGTAGCAACTTGACTGAGAAACCGGGTATATACATATATGGAGGTATTGCGAGATATTATGTCATGTAGAGGAAGAAAGGATGGCGGAGTGTGGATGGAAAGTCGGAATTTGAGAGGAAAACAGAAAGAAGAAATAAGAAGTTAGGAACACCCCTTAAGCACGGATCTTAAGGCCCGATCCGCCCATCTCGCTTTACGTTTTTATACACCAACACGTTATCCTGTCTACCTTAACATTATTTGTTGTTTCTCTTTCTTTCTTTATTTTTTAATTGCAGTATTAAGATCTTAAGTATGGGCGTAGGCAGTAGGATATTGGTACGCATGGCATGTAAGTTTGGTCATTTTTTATTTAAATATTTTGAATATCAAGTCAAGCCAACCCAACAGGGGTGACAAGATGGGCCCGAGGAGAGGCCTTGGGCTCGGGCCGACTAGCTGGGTTATGCCTAGACCTCAGGCTTGGGGCTTGACAGGATCAAAATCAAAACGACATAGGCTTAAGCAAAATGGCATTGCTTTGCTTTAATGATGACGATTACAAAATGAAGCAAAACTGCATCATTTTGCTTTTAATTAATTCTCACATATGCGAGCCACTACCAGCCTTCTTCTTCATGTCTTCTTCTGTTCAACTGTTCTGTGTACGCTCTCCCAGCTCCCTCGTCGTCCGTCTACCACGCCACTAATCACCACTACCAACGCCACTAACTAACCAATGTATTAATATGTGAGGTAGTCTTATGCTCAAATTTCGTTTACTATTCATATTTGATTATTTAGAGAGTATTGTATTGAGTATTTGTTATTTTTGGTTCGGTGATATTAATGGCAATATGGCATAATGCATGTTAAGTATTTGGTGAAATTCTCCTACGTGATTTGTTAATGTTACTAACTCATTTTTGCTAATATTCTTTATAGCATCCCATTCCCGTACTAAGAGTTGGAGCTCTGGATTTCGGTAATGGAGAAAATAGCAATAAGAGATTAAAAGAAAGCACATTTCATGTTCACGCTTAATGTAGCGTATACACACACGTTAATAGTGAATTTTGCACATAAAAATAACTGTACATACATTCATTGACATTTCCGGGTATAATTATTTCTAAATGTGATTTCTATTAAAAATTGCGATTTTTATGTGCTGAAAATTGATTTGGAGAGTGTATTTATTGATTTAGAATTTTTGAAATGGGTATATTTTTGGACTAAAAAAATTTGTCAAGTGGCAAAACTATTAATAAATGATAGTAGAAATTACTGTCCGATGGTAATGAAAATTTTGATAAGTGATTTTAGGATTTAATGACAAGTTTCATTAAAAATTGAGGTTCAATTGGATTAAAAATTGGAGACAAAATGGACTGGTTATTAAAGTGGACCAAATATAACCATGGGGAAGTGACATGTGTCACTTGCCTTGCCACATCTCACCCACGATTTTTACATCTTGCAAGCCTCAATTTTGTCTTTCATTTGGACAAAATACCTTTTTTTCTCTCTCTACATTTGTTCTTCATCTTCTCCATCTACGACATTCTCCTCTCCCAAGGATTAGTGTTGAACTTTACTCTTATCCTTCACTTGCTACTTCCATTTTTGGTTGTCTTCATCATCTTACCACTAGAAAACCTAACCTACTCCACCTCTACTTGTGATGATCATACATGTTGGAGAGCTAGGGTTTCATGGTGATTGAAGAGACTTTGGGTAAATCAAGTAAGTATAAGCATCCTTCTTTTCTTGATTTTTTGGATGAAGCATACTTAGTGATAATTAGAGGTAAAAATGAAGTTGAATATATGTAGGAAGTTGTTGATGAATGGTATATAAAAATGTTTTAATCTTTTTGGTTGATGAACAAGTATAGCTTATGAATCGGTTTGTGAATGATATTAGGTTGAAATAAAGTTGAAAATGAAGTAGAAGCAATAGTTTCGGTTTAAGATGAGTTATATGTGAAAGTGGGAAATTAAAATCTGGAAAATGAAACATGTTCTGCGTATGCTTCTGTTAAAGTTCGCTGCGGTCAGCTCTCCTTGGTTGTCATGGCCAACTTGAAGGATGAAGTTTGTCGTGGCCAACTCGGGGGTTCGCCGTAGCGAACTTGTAAGATTTCACGCGAACTTTTCCTCTCTAGTAGCATAGAATATGCTTTGGCATTTTGAACATAACTTTTTCTGTAATTATCTAAATGGAGTGATTTTTAATTTGAAGTAAACTAGAGACGTAGGGCTGCAAATTGTATGAAGAAATTGAGCTCTAATTCAGACTCTAAAAATTTCAATTTTTTGGGTAGAATTTGAGTGTAGGGCACTATCTCAGGATAAAAGTAGTCCGAAAATATTTGGAGTATAACTTTTACACTAATGAACCAAATTTAATGATTTTGGTGTCATTAGAAGCTTATGAGATAGAAGGAAAATTTTCAAAGAAAAAGTGTTCCCAGATTACTTCATTTTCATTGTCCAAATGATCAGAAATAGTAAACCCGAAAGTCAATGTTTGGAGAAAAATCTGAAATGATTTGTTAGGTTATGAAATTAAATTCTAATGATTTTGTTGAGGAATAAACCATAAGTATAAATGGTATTTATATGAGTTTGGTAATACGAATGTTTATGAGATCTGAATGATAGAGCAATACTCGGAATTACCATGAACATGCATTGTACATATTTCATATACAAGTGTGCATAAATGAATGCTTATAATTGTGCAAATTGTGTATATTGCATAATTTTGATGTGTAGGATAAAAGTCTGCATTCAAACGTTTCTAGATAATTGAATCTAGTGCTAATCTGGAGGGTATTTTGAGTAAACCTAGATGGTCTTATTTCATTGTTTGTTTTGTTTGAATTTTGTGTTGATTGACTACTGAATGCTCATATGAATGTGAATGATTGTGTTGATTTTCAGACAGAAGGTCCGATAATTGGGATGTTGATTGGGATATTGAAGTGTTACTTGTATGTGAATGAGATGAAATAAGTGTGCATAATTCAACTATTAAATACTGGACTATGGTCCAATGATAAATGTGTTTTAAAAGTGCATTTGCATATGAATGAAAGTGTAATTCTCAACTTTAATGTTGAATGTTGGACTAAGGTCCGATGATATGTGAATGAGATTATGCAAATATAATTGATGCATTTCATTTTATGAATGCATGAAATATAATAGCAGTTGTGACCTGAGGAGCCACTGATCAGAGCTTAAAGCTCAAAGTGTGAAAAGAGCATTGAGCTCAGAAAGTGATTAAGAGCCTAAGGCTCACTATGTAAAATAAGCCATATATCCCTATCAGATAAGAGATTGTTAATAATGAGCCCGGTATCCAATAGATACGGGACAGTTTAGACACTTGGTCACAACAAAGTAATAAATGGAAAGTAAGTCTCGTGTGCACTACATATGCATAATACGAATGATTAAAATGTATTGAGTGTGAAATGTGAAATGATGTAAATGTGAATTGTGTGTTATATTACTGGGTGGGCCATTGATGATGATCACTCCTTGAGTTCACAAAACTCACCCAAAATTTGCAAATATTTTTCAGGATTAGAAGAATACCCTGTTATGCAAACGAGAGTATACCTACTACATTCAAGTAAGAGGTAGAGGCCAGGATCAATTAACATTTGCATTTTTATTTTCTTATTTTTGTATCAAATTAAGTATTTTGCAATTTTTGTATCATGTGTATTTGAATATGTTTCGATATGTATCTTTACAACTAAAGCGTTTTGTATTTGTAATGGGCCCTAAATGGCTATTGAAATTCTGTTGATTGCATTGTTATGATTGAAAAAGTTAATAAATAAAGTGGGCCCAATTTGGTTATGGATTTTTTAATATTATGTTTGCGGTTTCAAAAAAAATTATACTAATTTTTTAATGATTGAGTGCTCTAGCATGCTACCCTCGCGAGGTATAGACTCGAATATTCCTCAGGATGTCGGGTACGTGTCTTGCAAGAGTTGGGTTGTTACATATGTGGTATTAGAGCCCAAAATTAGTATCTTATATGGGTGTTTTCTGAAATATGTGTCAAGCTACATGCATTTTAGACTTGTCATAGCAAATAGTAGCAACTGATCCCTAGTCTGAGTCGCATGAGTATGAGTTACATGCATGAGCATGTGTTAAGTGCTTAAACTGATAGAAATAGTGAGAAAGTGATGATATGTCAGAATGTGAGAAAATGGAAGTTGTGGATATTTAGATATGAAAAATAGTATATGATTAGATATGACAGACAAAGATTTAACACAACTGTATTGGTGGATGTATTATGGAATACGATGATATATCCTCGAATGTGAACCAAATGTGAATGCATTGTTGTGGATTGTTTGAGGAAAATAAGGATATAAGTAGAAATGATGAGATTAAAGTGTACAAGCCAAGTTGAAGGAAAATAAATTCTTTTATGACCTTGAAAGGTTGAACTTGGGCATAGAATGGTTATGTGATTATTATGATAAGAGTTTATGATTTAATATAGGAATGTGTCTATGAAATTGACACTAGGATTTCATAATGCTTATGCATCAGTAATTCTGAATTGATTGAGGATATACGTATGGGAAAAGAAATAGATATAATTGACTTTACAATAGATGAATGATTTGTAGTAAGGAGAAAGTTAGAAATGCATATAAGATAGGATTTTATGCAAGAATGAGAGAGAGATAAGCAAAAGCCCCAAAGTTAAGTTAATTTGTCATCATGAGTACATATTTGATGATGGGATTATCATGACAAGTGAGAATATTGGGCACATAGATATTATATGTGTGGGGTAATATAGAAAGCAATCTAGGACTTATTGAATATTGTTAGCCATAGTTCCCATAGTTCAAAGTCCAAGATGAATTGGAATAATACATGAAAGTGTTAATAGTGATCAATAGAGGATAGATCGAGGTTATTAATGATGTTACTATGAGTGATGAATTTTGTGAAAAAGAAGAAGGGCACAATCGTGGCACAGTCCCCACGATTGAGGATAGATACAAATGGAAAATTGTTGTCCTGAATCAAATGAGATTAAGGTATCCTGAATATAAGTTATTAATTGGTGAATTGTATTAAAAAGACATCCCTGGGAAAAGATGGAATGATCTTAATGATATATACCAAGATATTTGAGTAAATGAATTGCTTAATGCTTTACTGAACCTTATCAGAAAGGATATTCTTATCACATAAGTTATGATAGAAATTAATCTCCTTGAGGTTACTAAGAATGTCTGATCAGCAATGATGATAATAGTGGATTGATAAAGGTCACATGAACAGTAAATATGATAGTAGTAAGAAATCTTCTTTCAAAGAAGAATTTCACCAAATTAGGTTACACAAACCAGATAGTTTACTTTAAGGATGATTAATGAAAGAACAAATCAGAAATGAATTTGTAATGAATTAAAAATGAATATTGGAGTCCTAATCCTAACAGAGACTCAAGGCTACGATATAGAATATGCTACTGAGAGTGTATGCATTTTTGTTGATGTAAAGTATCCAACTAAGTGAATGGATTCTTGAATTTGAGGTGACATTAAGTATAAGAGATACAAATCAGATCTGATGAATGTGTTACCAACACAGGAAGTTAATATTGCAAATAAATTGAAATGTATAGAGAAACTAGTATGAATGAGAAGGCATTAGAATAAATCCATGTGAAAATCAAAGAAAATCAAATGAATTGAGAAAATCATTAGAGAAAAGGATTCAATTGGGAAGCCGAAAATAACATGATATAATACTGCTTTATTGAGGAATTGGATTCTTCAAATCATGGGCACAGGGAGTTCTGGGTTATATCTGTTGGAGTTAACAATGCTCTGACAGTATTATGGTATTGAAAATTAAAATGATCTAAGCAAAACTGGATCAATTAGTGACTATGATTATAAATGATATATCGAGTGTATACGAAAAGCAAAGAGCATAATTGTGAAACTTGAGGATAAATCTTATATATCATAAAGGTAGAACCAATTATAGGCCGAGTTCAATAAGAATGAATCTTAGCTTGATCAAATAAAATGCTAGATCTTATGGTAACTGATCATGGCGTATTGAGAGACCCAAGGAAATAGAGGTAATGAAAAAGTAAGAAACTATAAAGAATATACGAGGGATTCGGAGTTCTTTATAACTAGTTGTATGTTGGATAATACCAGAGACTGTTAAGGTGTTTTTATTGATCTTATCCAGTGATAAAAATGTTTGAGGAAAAATGTGTAAACTATATCAGTGATAAATGTAAAAAACGTTTTGAGAAATTATAACACCGATGTTAATAATATCATTTAGAATTGGAGATTATGTGGTATATAATAAGGTTTCAAATTAGAGATTAGGATGAAATACAATGCAGTAAAATAAAGTGATGTCGTATGTATTGAGACAATTAAAGTCTCATAAGTTGATTATTTGATACATGATTTAGAACTTGCCACAACAGTGATTGCTTTGAAAGTTTGGAGACATTATACGTACAGTGAAATATTTTGGATCTATATATAAATATACAAATCATTAAAGTTTGGGGTAAGTATGGAGTTTGAAAGAACTGAATATAAGGTTGAAACAATGAATAGAGTTATTGAAAAATTTTGATTAAATAAATGAGTATTTTTTTTCCAGTAAAGCTAGTGTTGTACTTTGATACATTGAACAGAAATTTAATAGCGGTGTAACCCAAATTCAAATATCGAGGTTACCGAATCTAGTGTAATAAAGATCATGGAATGTTGAGATAAATTTTGGGCAAATCAAAGTACTCTTAGCTATTGAATTTAACATCGGTTTCACAAGAAAAGATTTGCAAAACCCAAATTGAGAATTCAAAAATTGTGGATCTTATTGAGGAATAAAAAAAATGAATCCAAATTTGAGTTTGAATTGGAAA
>JAOSBK010000006.1:21369565-21392516 GCA_027568895.1 Erythroxylum shatona
TTTGGAGAAAAATCTGAAATGATTCGTTGGGTTATGAAATTAGATTCTAATGATTTTATTGAGGAATAAACCATAAGTTTAAATGGTATTTATATGATTTTGGTAATACGAAAATTTACGAGATGTGAATGATAGAGCGATATCCGGAATTGTAATGAACATGCATTGTATATTTTCTATATACACACATGTGCATAAATGAATGCTTATAATTGTGCAAATATTAATGTGTGTGTGCATTACGTGTATTGTGTAATTTTAATGTGCAAGATAAACGTCTACATTCAAATGTTTCCAGATCATTGAAGCTAGTGCAAATCTGAAGCGTATTGTAAGTAGACCTAGATGGTCTCATTTCATTGTTTGTTTTGTTTGAATTTTGTATTGACTGACTATTGAATGCTCATATGAATGTGAATGATTGTGTTGATATCTGGACAGAAGGTCCAATGATTGTGATGTTGATTGGGATATTGAAGTGTTACTTGTATGTGAATGAGATTAAATAAGTGTGCATAATTCAACTGTTAAATGTAGGATCACGGTCCGATGATAAATGTGTTTTGAAAGTGCATTTGCATATGAATGAAAGTGTGATTATCAACTTTAATGTTGAATGTCGGACTAAGGTCCGATGATATGTGAATGTGAGTGAATGAAATTATGCAAATATAATTGATGCATTCCATTTCATGAGTGCATGAAACATAATGACAGTTGTGACCTGAGGAGCCACCGATCAGAGCTTAAAACTCAAAGTGTGAAAAGAGCCTCTAGCTCAGAAAGTGATTAAGAACCTAAGGCTTACTATATAAAATGATCCATGTATCCCCATCGGATAAGAGACAGTTAGTAATGAGCCTAGTATCCAATAGATACGGGACAATTTAGGCACTCGATCACAACAAAGTAATAAATAGAAAGTGGGTCTCATGTGCACTGCATATGCATAATATGAATAATTAAGGTGTATTGAGTGTGAAATGTGAAATGTGAAATGATGTGAATGTGAATTATGTGTTATATGACTGGGTGAGCCATCGATGATGGTCACTCATTGAGTTCGCAAAACTCACCCAAAATTTTTAAATATTTTTTAGGATTAGAAGAATACCCCGTTAGGCAAACGGGAGTATACCTACTGCATTCAAGTAAGAGGTAGAGGTCGGGATCAGTTGGCATCTGCATCTGCATTTGTATTTTCTTCTTTTTTATCAAATTGAGTATTTCAAAATTTTTGTATCATGTGTATTTGAAAATGTTTCGATATGTATCTTTACAACTAAAGTGTTTTGTATTTGTAATGGGCCCTAAATGGCTATTGAAATTCTGTTGATTGTATTGTTATGACTAAAAAAGTTAATGAATAAAACCAATTTGGTTATGGATTTCCGCATATTATGTTTGTGGTTTCAAAAAAATTATACTGATTTTTGAATGATTGAGTGCTCTAGCTGCCACCCTCGCAGGGCATGGACTCGGATATCTATCAGGATGTCGAGTACATGTCTTGTGGGAGTTGGGGTGCTACATTCTTAGCAATAATGAGGTCCCTGATCCAGTTAAAGGAGTATTTATATAATTCTCTTGCTTCTTTTCTTACATTCTTTATTTGCCTTTAGTTTCTTTCGTACCATGGCATATAAATGTTGTTAATGAACTCGATTGTAAAGATAGTAAATTGCACTTGTTATAAATGTAAGGGTCAGTGTATGAGAAATCAAATCATACATAAATGATAGAAATTTCGAAGGCCTTGAAAATGTTATGAGGAGCTCAGAAATAGTTGAAGTAGTTGAATAAGAGGATCACTATGACTATAGCCCTTGGTAAATTTACCAAAGACAAAAATGATTTATTTGATATTACGTCTTTTAATTCAAATGGAAATAGCCTCTGGATTCCTTTTTTAATTTTATTTTTAAGAAAAGAGTTCTCCACCTTAATGATAGAAAAAACAATTAATCTCATTCTATTGAGTCTGACTCATAGTGATCATTTATCAAAGAATGACTCTGGTTATCAAATGATTGAAAAGTCGAGAGAAATTTACTTACGATATCTAGAATTTTTCCAGCCATTCAATAGCCCCCTCGCATAGTTCTTATGAACTTCTAATAGCAGTCAAAATTCTATTTTTTAATTATCTAATAAATCATTTAATGAAAGTAGATTATTTTTTCATTCATTGCAAAACTTCTATAATCTCTTCCCGAACCAAACACGAATCTTTCTATTCATTTATGGATATGGATATGAGATCAAAAAAAAGAAATGTTGTTTGATTATCCATGAAGGTCTTGACAGGTTGGTGAGCTATCTATTGCTTTTTTTTAACTACATAATGAGTTATAAATAGGGAGCCTCAAGGCTTAGAAGTTTAACAAGAGAATTTATGGTTTTGGTTTTTGTGACCTAAAACTGTCTCCTTAAGTATCTAATGTAATATCTGAAAAATTAATCGTATTATGTTTGGTTGTGATATCATAATATATATTTGGGTAAGAAGTTTAAAAAATAAAACAAAAAGAAGATATACTATAAGCATATGATAGACTATGAAACCAACCAACTCTTAAAACACTATTGAACATAATTCATGTTTGTGGAAAGACCTTTGTTTTTGCCTAGTTAGTGAGTTTGTATGTAAGAATAGGATTAGGATGTTGCGAATAGAAGTATGAATAGTTAGTTCCAATATTGCTTTTACTTTTTCTTGTGTTCAACAGTGTTTTAAGACTTGGTTGGTTTCATAAAGTAGGATGATTAGTGGTTAATGGCATGTCTTTTCTTTAATATGATGTACAAACATATACTTTCTTATTAATATGTTTACTTCAACTTTTAACTATTATTGTTCTTTCAAAAGAACATGGTAGCTAAACTATCAAAGTGGATATTTAATTATTCTTTGATATTGTTTATGACCTTTATATTTGTGATAAAAATTTCTTTACTATAATGCTTATTCTATAGTGTAATGGCATGCTACAAACTTTTCTTCAACAATAGATGAGGTAATTATGGTCTATTTGGTACTTTTTCATGAGATTACACTTCTGGTATGGAGAAAGATATATCCTACTATATACATTTTATTCTTTGTATATTGCAAAATTTGAGTCTAAAGAATATATCACCTTCATATTAAAATGTAGTATTTGAGTCTAGTACAAATGCATGCATACATCGATTACTAAATACATAAGCATTATATTTTTCCTCATTGCTTCATATTTTAACATAATTTATATTTCCATTAAACATATTTTGTTGAAATGGCTTCAATAAACTTCTTTACATTAGCACCTCCATTATTCAATAATGATATGCTAATGATATGCTCAATTGCTCATTTTGATTGTTTCTAACCTCTAGCATTTATATGTTGATTATTTCTGACCTCACGCATTTATATATTGATTGTTTCAGATGGATGAACATATTCTTTTAGTTGAGAGAGTTGTAATCCAGTACCAAAAATTGAAGTAGAAACTTATATTCTTGTACCAAGTGAAGATAAAAGTTCAACTCAAACTCAATTAAAAAGTGAATTTTGGAATCACTTTAATAAGCCTAGATTGATAGACAGGATAGAAAAAGCATAATGTAAATATTGTCAGAAGTTATTGGTCAGTAGTTGAAAAGGTGGAGCGTCTAATTTAAAAAGACATGTGAATTCATGTATTAGAAGGAAAATGATATTAAAAGGTCGAACATTTTTTAACTTAACCTTATGAAAGGAAAGAATGAATCAACCGCAACAATTTATGACAGCAACATATCAAGGTATTTGATGGCTTCTATGGTTATTGGAGATGAATAACTAGTGTCTACGTAAAGATTCAGGATGTTTTGTAATTCACTATAACTGAATTTCAAGGTTATAAGTTTGAATATAGTGAAGAAGGATATCTTGAAAAATTACAACGATAAGAAGAGAGATTTTAATAGTGTTGTTGAGTGCCCAAGGACAGATTACCATAACAACAGACATATAGACAGTCGATAACTAAAAGAAGGGTTATATAGCGGTAACAACACATTATGTTGATAATGTTTGGACATTACGCAATAAACTTTTGAGGTGACTGATATTCTTTAATATTGTTATCATTTAATATTTGTACATGATATGTTCATTTATAAGCTAGCACCACATACAAGTGAAAAGTTGGCAACCTTATTGAAAGACTATTCAATGGATTTTAACATCAAAACCAAAGTGTTCATCATCACAGTTGACAATTGTAGCACAAATGATGTTATGATTAAGAAGTTAAAGAGTAAGATGTGACTTGGGAGCTCATTGGTTGGTGGTAAGTTATTTCATATGCGTTGTTTTACGCATATTCTTAACTTGATTTTAAATGATGGGATAAAGATGATAAAAGAAGCAATAAATTGTATTCGGAATAGTTTTTTATATTAGAGTGCAACTTCTAAAATAGTTGAGAAATTTGAAGATGTTGCACAAATTCTATACATTCTGAGTACAAAAAAGTTGATTTTGGATTGTCCAACCAAATGGATCTCAACCTTAAAGATGTTGGAGTCAGCAATCACATTTGTTGATGTGTTTACCAAACTAAGGGAAAGAGATTCTCAATATACCTGTGTGCCTACAGAAGATCAATGTGTGTTAGCTAAAGAACTTTGTATGAAGTTGGAATTATTTTATAATACAACTGAATTATTCTCAGGAACAAAATTTCCAACTTTGTACTATTTCTTTAACACTATGTCTAACATAAAGGATGCTTTTTCACTGTGGATGTTTGACTCCAATAAGGTTATTTAGATTATGGAATAGCAGATGATGAAGAATTTGAAATCTTATTAGTCTATGGTTGTACATATTGTTAAAGTGTTATGTGTGTTAGACCTAAGATACAAAATGGACAGGGTTGCTTTTATTTATGATGCATTGTACGGTGATCGAGCTCGAGATCATATAGATATCATTAAACAACTCTGGTATGAATTGTTTAATGATTATCAACTCAGAACATAAATAACTCATGATCAGGATAGTAATAGTTCAGGTAGTTCAACTCCAAGTTCAGTTTCACGTTCAGCCTTATCTTCCAACCGAAGATTGTCACTTTCTCTTTCAAAATTTATGAAAGAGAAAAGGGCTAAGACTTCTTATAATATGATAGAGTTAGATAAATATTTTACCGAAAATTGTGTACCTAAAATTAAAGGTGAGCAGCTCGACATATTATTATGGTGGAAGAAATGTAAAACTAAAATTTAAATTTATAATTAATTGAATTGAAATTCCTAACTATAATTAACTTAATGAATTTTCCTAGAAATTCCTAATAAATTGAAATTTCTAATCAATTTTCTTAATGAATTTTCCTAATCAAATTTTCTTGAAATTCCTAATCAATTTTATCACTGTAGATATTCAAACCTTTCTTAATCATTTCTTACTTTTAATCATTAATAAATTATTTATGTAAAATTTAAATTTGTAATTAATTTAATTGAAACTCCTAACTATAATGTAAAATATAAATTAAATATAAATACGAACTTTGACTTTCATATGATTATCATTGTTTACTCTATTATTATTTTTCCATCATAAACATAATAATTGTAAAAAATAAATAAAATTTTACTCAACATCATTATTAATCACAATTAGTGAACTATAATCCCTTAATTAAGATTACAAATGACAATAACTTCAACCATTACATAATAACTTGCTTGACACTATGAATTATGATTTACCTCAAACATTGGATCATTGAATTACATTTTTGTTGTCATAAAAATAATAATATAAAATATTTTATTAAAGAAAATGTAAAATATAAATTAAATATAAATACTGAAATTCATATGATTATCATTGTTTACTCTATTATGATTTTTCCATCATAAACATAATAACTGTTAAAAAATAAATTTTTATTTAACATCATTATTAATCATAATTAGTGTATTATAATCCCTTAATCAAGATTACAAGTTACACTAGCTTTAACCATTACCTAATAACTTGCTTGACAATATGAATTATGATTAACCTCGAATATTAGACCATTGAATTATGTTTTTGTTGTTATAAAAATAATAATATAAAATATTATATTAAAGACCCTGTAAAATATAAATTAAATATAAATGCTGAATTTCATATGATTATCATTGTGTACTCTGTTATGATTTTTCCATGATAAACATAAAAATTGCTAAAAAAATTAACATCATTATTAATTATAATTGGTTTGCTATAATCCCTTAGTCAAGATTACAAGTTACACCATTACATTCAGGTCCATTATGAGGATGAGGGAGAGAATGATGCATCATTTTATTCAGCTAATTAGAAATGGAAAGAGTACCTTGTTTTGGTTTGATAATTAGTTATCTGTTGGGCCTCTAATTAAGCTACAAGTAGTAGAACCTTTTAAATCCTTTTTGGACTTACAATTTTTAATAGCTCAAGCTCTCACAGAGAGGAATTATATCACATACAAAGTTAAAGAAAGAAATTAGTCAGACTTGTCTTACTTCATATGAGGATTGTGTAATATGGAGAAATAATGTTGATTGAAGATTCACCAACTCGTCTTATAGAAAGGTCATTATTGGTGACTTACCAACACTACAGTGGACAATTTTGGTTTGGTTTGATCATCATCATCCTCGGGCTTCTACAACCCTATGGGTAGCTATGCTAAATAAGATACTAACTCTTGATAGAATTGTGAAATTCACACAACTTGCTAATTGGTGCATTCTTTGTAAGAGTGAAGAAGAAAGATCTGATCATTTATTTTTTGAGTGCAACTGTGTGTCCAATACTTAGAAAGCTTTGTTGTGTAGATGTTTAATCTGTAAAGCTCCATAAAATCTAAGCTAGCTCGAGGAGGTGTGCAACGATATGAGATACAGAACAGAACTGTTAAATGGTATTTTTTCATTTCCTTATCTTTTCTTGTGACAGCTGCGTGGGATGAAAGAAATGCTCGAATTTTTCTGTAATATAAGCATCCCTAATTGGCAGTTTGGTAACCTATTAATGTAGAGGATGCGGACGCATACTAGCTTACACATACATAAGGGACTCGACCTTCACTTTCTTAAATCACATTGGAGAGTATAAATTTAATTTCAAATCGTTGTGTTATTTAAGTTTGTAGCTTGTGGTTAGCTACTTTTCTTGTAATTTCCTAGTTGTCATATACTAGTACTCTCATTTGAGTGCCTTTTGTGGCTTAATTTAATTATTCATACCTTTCTAAAAAATTAATCATTACCTAGTAACTTGCTTGACAATAAGAATTATGATTAACCTCGAACATTGGACAATTGAATTATTTTTTTGTTATAAAAATAATAATATAAAATATTATATTAAAGACAATGTAAAATATAAATTGAATATAAATGTTGAATTTCATATGATTATAATCACTTATTGTTACTTTATAAGTTTCACTTTAAATAATTAGAATTATTTACGATGATTTTTATTATATTCTTCAAAAAGTGACGATTTAGTTGATCATTCAAAGAAGAAAAAGAATCTATTGACATATATTTAAGGAAGTTTTAATCGAATATAAATATTGTTCACAAAGTATTTAAAAATTTGATAAATTCCATACATGTATATAATATAATATATATTCTTCTACCAAATTCTAATTATTTTATTTTCAAACTAAAGACGTTTAAAGGTCTTGTGACATCTATTTTTTAATAAGAGAGAAACATATAATGTCAATGGAAGGTTATTATTAAACTCTAATTAATTAATTCAACTTAAGCACTTTTAAATTTGTATTTTTTGAATATATTAGTGTCAATGTAACTTCAATTAATTAAATTAATAACTTTAATTTTAATTTTTTTATTGCTTATAATTTTATTTTTAATTATAAATTAAATTAACTATAAATTGTAATTTAAAAACTAAAAAAGGGCCCCGGTCGAGTGAAGCCTCACGTTGGGCCAGGGCCAATTTTTCCAATGGTATTCCTAAACCCAAAGCCCAATTTTTTTAGTGTAAAAAAAAACAGATTGTGAGAGAGTTATTCGCTTTTTCCTCCTTAATCCCCCATTCTTGCATTGCACTTCTGGAGTTTAGCCCTCTGCAACTACCCACTTCACTACTAGTTTGCAGTCTATCTCTCCTTATGTCACACCCCTGCCAATTTACTCCTAGTCATTATGCCTCCTCCATTTTCAACTTCCCATTTCTCTCTTGTTGTTGTTCGTTTCATCAATTATTCCTGGTAAGCCTTCTATCATAACTCTTTAGGCTCCTCAAAATATTCTTATACTAGAGGTTTACTAATCTCTTTCCCTTTCTCTTTTGGTCTTCTTGCTTGATTATTTTTATTTGAAATTTGATATATGTCTATGTTTTGTTGTTGATAAAGATTGCATTTTTGGGTTATGTTAACATTTCTAAGCTATATTAGTTTATTACAAAATTATTGGGTTCTTAATTGAATTTGAGACTTTGTCATTCTTTCAAGTTGTTTTACTTTTTGGGATTGATATTGATGATTGATAAGGTCCTTTATTGTCATGCCTGATAATCTAAGAAGTACGAATACGGACACGGACACGGACACGGAGACACACCAACTTCTAAAATTTAGTGGACACTGATAAAATTTAGAATTAAGAAAAAAAATTCATAATTCATAATATGATATATATTGATTGATGTGTTTCAAGACTTCCAACATTTTGATAGTTCATATATATTTGGTACTTTATAAGCCCCTCTCAAAAAAAATAAATCATATATTCCATTAAGTTGTGTCCGAACGGTCTCCAAACATGTCCGAGCCATGTCCTAACCGATAAAAATTATTTTTTAATTTCGACACGTACAGACATGTGTCTATCGCATGTCAGTGGGTGTCTGACACGGATACATGTCTGACACATAGACACGACTCTATTTTGTCGTGTCCGTACTATATAGCTAATAACAGATAAGGTCCTCCATTAGTGTTGGGTAAAAATAACTCATTTCTCGGAACTAATTAATAGAAGTAAATAAAATGTTAGTATGAATTCTCCAAAGACCAACTTCAACATGTTTTAGCTATTATCGATACAAACTTAGATGTCAAAGATAAGAAAACTAGAAGAATAGAATTATACAAAATAATTCTGGTACACAATTGGAAAGTGAAGTCCAAGCTATATAGAAGAAATTTAATTAAAAAGTAGTTAATTGATGGACATTAATGGGATAGACATGACTTTCGATAGTAGAATTATAAGCCTTTGTGACAATCTCATTATTGACTACTTCCAATGGATGCAAGACATAAAAGTAAACGCAACTGCTCCTATTTTCACAAGCATTACTTGTGTCTTTAAAGCATTTTATAACATAATATTTACCAATTTATCTAGTGAAAAGAAGCATAAATTGTATGTGAATCTTGCATTGCAAATGTGACTTTGAAAATAATGTAAGATGGTGAACTTAGGTTATACTTAGTAATATGACATTTTTTATTTTACTGAATTTTACTTATTAATTTTTAATTTTATACTTACAATTAAATCTGAATTTGTCACTACTATACAAAAAATGTTGTCTTTACTTGTAACTGAATAAGGAAAAAATTGGAGATATCCTTGATTTATAATTTAAAATGGTCAAAATTGACACATGATAGTTGTTTGCTCTAGCACATTAGCAACTTATTTGCTCACACTAAACTTGTTTTTATAATTTTATTAACAAAAATTGATTAATTAATAAAAAGATTTTTGTTGTCATAGCTAACCAAGAAATGGCTGATAAACAAGGCCCTTTGCTGTTATAGTGATTGATATGTAATATGATCCTAAATTGTTATTTTGAATTCTTTTCATCTAATCAAATTATATACCAAATTAATTGATTAAGTTTTATTTTCTATCTTCCCATGAGTTGCATTCATTGCAGACCATTGATGAATTTGTGAAGGCTTGCATCACATGGATTAAAGATATATTATCTTCAAAAACTAGGTGAAATTAATAAATGAAAATGCTTGGATATGCATTATAATCCATATGTGATCAATGCAATGCCTGTATACTAAACGAAAGTAGCTTCTTGTCATATACTCCTATATGTAATCATCCTCGTCATCATCATCATTTCAAGTCAAATGTGCATATATATGTAAATGTCCATAAATAACTTATATAGTTATATAGATTGATTATTTTAAGTGGATGAACATATTCTTTTAGTAGAGAGTTCTAATTTGGTACTTAAGAGTATACCAATGAAGACTTCTAATAAAGTACTAAGTGAAGAAATAAGTCATGTTGAAGGAGTAGGTTCATTGATAAATGATGTTTAGAATCACTTCAAAAATACCAGATCAATGGGCATAATAAAGAAAGTCGAATATAAATAATATCACCAAATGTTGGCCAAGAGTTTAAAAGGTTAAACATGTCATTTAAAGAGATATATGGAGCTGTGTTATATAAAATAGATCACATCAAAACGTCAAATTTTTTTTTACCCCTAACCTAATAGTTTATGACAACAACAAATCAAAGGTTTTGTTAGCTAATATGATCTATGGTGATGAATCTCTACTCTTCATGGTTGAGAGCAAAAAATTTAGGATGTTTGTTACCTCACTCCATCTGACCTTCAAGATCCTAACTCAGAATATCTTAGAGAAAGACATTTTCAAGATGTACAAAGATCAAAAGAAAGAAATATTAAATTCATTGTCGAGTATTGAAAGATGGATTGTCATCATATCGGACATGTAGATAGTTGGTAACCAAAAGAAGGATTATATGGCACACACTACATTAACAATGACTAGACTCTACTTAGTAGACTACTGAGGTAAATTATATTCTATAATATTGTTATCATTTATTTATTGATTAAGTTAGATTGATGTTTTTTCACATTTCTAAATGGTAGGCTTACTTATGTTCCGACACCATATACAAGTGAAAGATTGACAACCATGTTGGTTAATTATTTAATAGATTGGAATATTTGAGATACAAGATGGAGGAGATAACATATTGTATGGTTTTCAGACTCAAGAGTATATCAATATTATCAAAAAGTTCTTGAATGATTTATTTCATGATTATCAAATAAGATTGAACAAAATTCAAGTTTGCAGTAGTCCAACTTTAGCTTCAACTTCATCTAAGAATAGTGTGAAACCTTTATATGCAATTAGGGAACAAGTCACTCTTAATTTACATCTATAACTCATTTCTTCATACTAGTATTAATATGAAAAAGGGTAATCCAATGATAATTATATCATTCGGGACAATCATGGTTTAGTTCTAATTCTAACATCATTTTCCAAACTATTTTAGATATAAACTTGCTACCTAATTAATCAAATATAACTTGGTCTATAACTGTCCATACAAGCAATTTAAAGCCTAGTTCTAAGTCATTTAAGTCCATCAAAATTTAAATATCTTTTTTTAAACTTTCACTTTTAATATTTTTAATTTATTTTTATTTTTAAATTTATTAAAATCATAAATTTGGTTTAATTTTCTATTTTAAACTTTCTTTTAATCAGATTTATTATTAATTAGTAAATACTATTTAATTATTTAATATTATTAATAAAAACTATGGATGATATATTTAATTATTTATTTTAAAATTTTAAAATAAAATTTATTTGAAAATAAAAGTATTTCAATTATGATTATTATAAATAAATTTATTTAAATTTAAAATATCTTAAAATAAATAAAATTTTAAATTAGTTATTTATAAAATAAAATTTTTAATATATAAAATATTTAATTTTTTAAGTGTGGATACTCCTTTTTATTATGGAGCATAATAAAATGAATGTGTTACATAACATTCTTGATCTTGAATAGAATGATCTAATTGAATGGTTTAGTAAAGTTAAAAGGAACAAGGATAGGAATTGAATCATTTTCAAACTTACATTCAATAATACAACAAATCATCTTTGGATTGAGAAGAATAGGCATATATTTTAAAGGAATTTCTGAATAGGAGCAAAAACTCGTCTATACCACAACTTAGGCAATAAGAGAGAAGTTGTTTGTAAATATTTTGCAGACCACATATAGTCAAGCTACAAGAAGGAATTTGATACTTTGCTAGAGAAATATTGCCATTTGCTATGCTTGCGAATGTAGTAATAGTTTAATATTAATACTTATAAGCTATCTTAAAAGTTGTTTCTTTGAAAATAGTAAGTCCTTATATCTAACTATTCTAGTATTGGGACATGTAAGGAACATGGAATATGTATGTACATTTTTTTTAACTTATTGAACTTTATTTTTACTTGCTAATACAATGTAGATAGTTTTAGGGATATTGTTTCATCTAAATAATAAAAAGTTGATAAGTCCAAGATAGAGTTGGTTTCATCATTGCCTTAGCCTACTAGTGTGAGGGATTTTTGACATTCTTGATCATACATATTCATAATGTAGATTTATCGAAGATTTTTCAAAGATAGCATCATCCCTGTGATGATAGCTTCAAAAAGATATAGTTTTTTATTTTGAATATGCAAGCAAGGAAGAATTTGAAAAGCTAAATAGGTTGCTTGATATGTACTTAATTGATTGTATAATTATTTCATAACACTTAGCGATTAATGATATGAAATTGCTTAAGATATTCACTTTGACTCGTATATGATTTTAGGCACAATTCGGAAGCAAATAAGTTAAAAAGAGTCGAAAGTACTACATTTAGGCCTTTTTTGAAGAATCATATCCACTTGTCTTTATGGAACAAGAATGAGGAAGATTAGAGCAAATATAGACAAAAAAAGACTTGAAAATGAATATACAAAGAAGGAGAGGAATAACCGAGAGTTGGATCATCTTCTTCTCTTTGGTTCTTGCCACTTATCCCACTTCCATTTAACCTATCTTTATTATATCATGAATGCATGTGATGGCTACAGCTAAGGAAGACAAAACTGATACAACACTTAGGCATTTTATGACAAAAAATCATCTTCGTGACTAACTACCATTCCATGTTTTAAGGTGAAAAGAAAACATGTGTGAGTGGAAGAAAAACGTAAGCTGAATGAAAGAACATGTTGTCTGTAACGTGAGTGTGTAGGATCACGTGAGACACCACACACACCAGCTGTCCATTTTGTTACATTAAAAACCATATAGGAGACATGCGTGAGGGAAGACTGAAAAGGGAAGAAAAAAGGAGAGTGTGTGACCCAAAGAGAGGGACACCTCACATCTTAACCCTATGTTTTAAATAAAAGCAATAAGTGACGACACAAAAGGGTTTTATGAAAGAATTAAGTTTTTTTCATTTGGGGGGCTGGAATGGGGGCAGAACCGAGAGCTCCCATTTGTCTCATTGTGTGTAACTAAAAGAGGGCAGAGGGGGGCCAACAATCGAGGGAGTATCCTCTCTTCTTGGAACAAACCAAGATAGTCATTCATCTAGGTGTTGGCTGGAGAAGAATAAAGGAGAATACCAAGATAAAAGAGAGTGTCCACTGCATTTTGATTCATTTTTTGTCCTCTTCAGTTGGCAACATGGTTTGATGGTCGGAGGGTCTTGGCAGGCAGAAATAATACAAGCTCCTTCATTCGTTCTCTTTGGTTTCCAAGAAGTGTGTAAGGGTTGGAGGCATTCTTGACTGATGCTGGAAACCCATAAAGAAGATGAAGGGCTTGACGTCCTGACGTCGGTTTGGTAGCGACATCGACGCCGACAACTCGGTTAAATATATTTCTTATTGAGTTTGTTTTTCTTTCTCTCTTTAGAAATTGTTTATGTTATCTGATGTGTATGGATTTGGATATTGTGAAAAGATGATTTTAACATATCCATTGGATCGTTTTATTACAAACACACTGCTAGAATATTCAATGTAATTCGTAATTATTATGTTGAAATTCATTTGTAGTGACTAATGGTTCTTAATTATTAGGGATAATATAACTAGGTTAAATGACGCATCATATATAGTTATTGTCTTCATTAATCGGTTTTCCTAATTCGTAATGTTACTACCCAATTGAATTTAGAGATCTTATCCTAGTTTATTCAATAGTTAGGTTTAACTAACGATCATATCTTAATTAAACAATACCTAAGAGAAAACTTAGGTTAATAGATTAACCTACAATTAATTGTTTCTAGGAGAGGTTTGAGAACAACAAATTATTGAAATATGTTTAATTAAGGTATAGACTGAGATTGAACCAAAGAACTAGACTCTCATCAAATTCACCGCTTTCAACATTTTTTGTATGTTTTGTTAAATTTGCTTTTGTTTGTTTAGTTTTATTTTATTTCTTATTTGAAAACAAAACAACGCCCCCAAAACTTAAACACCAATTATTTTCATAACAAAGCCTAACTAAATACTCTCTGTATGATCGACCTAGACTCGTCACTGTTATAGTAGTAAGTCTAGTTAATTTTGTGTAGAGTTACGACATGATCTATGAATGTTAAATTCTATACTAGTAATCCAATAGTCAAATTGGGGACTGCCTTTCAAGATCATATATAATGGTAGCAACTATATGATAGGAGTTGTATTTGGCTAAAGAGTTGAAAAAGATGCTCATGCTATTTACTATGCTTCCAGGACTTTAAGTGGACCTTAACTCAATGGTTCCATAACTAAGAAAGAACTTTTATCTTTTTTTTTGCTGTAGATAAATTTTCGTCATACTTGTTGGATAGTATTACGATCATGCAACTCATAAATACTTTCTTACAATGAGGAAAACAAAACCAATGCTAATTAAGAGTATTTTTCTACTTTACTTACTTGAATTAGTGGTAAAGGATAAGAAAGGAGTTGAAAATGTTAGAACTGACCACCTTAATGACTAATTCATAATGAGGATACACTTTACATTCAAAAAAGCATCCCCTAATGAGAAATTTTTTTAACTTTATATGGCACCATTATGGTACATAGTTACTATAAATTATTTAGTTAATAATGTGTTGCCATATGATTTGAATAGAGCTTAGAAAAGCAAGATCAAGAGTGAGACAAGGCATTATGTTTGGGATGATCCTTATCTATAGAAACACTATATTAATCAAGTATAATAAAGGTGCAATTTCAACAATAAATTTACACATATTCTAAACTTTTGTCGTAATAATGCAAGTGGAGGACATTTTAAAACCAAAGAGGATAGCCTAAAAGGCTTTTAAATATGAGGAGGGTGTTTGATGACAAGCATGACATTATTATAAGGTTAGAATAGTGTGTGTTTGGATATGATATTTAGACTATTAGGCCAGGATTAAAGGATTCTTGACCTAGAATAAGGATATTTGACAACATAGATAATTTTGAGGGTGTTTAGACAAAGATTGGATCTTTCTTATTTAGTTACAAGATTAATGTAACCTCAATAAAAAAACAAGGCTTGTTTGGAGATATGATTAATGTAATCTTAATAAATTTATTTTTCAAGTATAGATATATTGTAAACTTGAATTAATTTAATTTTATACCAAATAAAATTTTAAAATTTATTTAAAATTTAAACATTAATTCCATAATTATTTCAATTAATTTTGATAATGTGATTTAAATTAATAAATTGAATTGATTCCTAATTTAAATTTGGAAATTTTATTTCTAAAATAAAATTAATTATTTTTAATTTGATTAAAATTAATTAATTAGGCTCTTTAAAATTAAGAAAATTTTTAAGTGATTAAAAAAGGTGTTTCTTAATTAAAGTTTACTTATTTCAACTTGATTGAGATAAATTAAATATATGACTTTATTTGATTAGAGAATTATTATTAAATTAATTTAGAAATTGTTTTTATTTATGAATAATTAGTTTTGTTGATTTATTAGAAAACTATTTTTCTTGGTTAAATTTTGAATGTGTTTTCATTTATTAACTAAAAATGTGCTTTCTCTAATTTTTAAAAATATTTTCTATTTTATTAAAAAAAGATTTTCTAATCAATTAAGAAATTAATCTCAAATAAATAATGTAAAAGACTTTCTTAATTAAATTTAAAAGTGATTTAAACTACTTTAAATATTAAAAATATTTTTCTAATTAAGGAAAATAATTTCTAATTACGATAGAAATAGTTTTTTAATTAGATTAGAATTTCATGGTTATTAAACTTATTGAAAATTCTTTCAGTTAAATTTTATTAAAGGAGTCAAGATAATTGGAAATATTTTCTAATATAATTTAATTTTTTTGGAATAGAAATTTAGTTTATCTATGAATTAATAAGTTTAATCTAATTTAATTTTTTAAAGAGTTGGAAATATTTTTTAGATTACAAAGATCAATAACTAAAATCAAATAAAACTTGATATTTTATGCATATAATTTGATTATGAGTGCATATGTTGCACGTTTGAATATATGTTTGATACATTATGCATGTTGAATTGTATGCTTTATGTGTATGATATTTTACATACAATGTTATGTTTAGTGAGATGAATAAAATTAATTCTCTTGTTAAAAATTACATGCTTTGAACATGATCGTTACTTCTATTGCTAGAAGAATAAACCAAAGCTCTACTTAGTGTTAGGTTTGTTGAGGAAACTCAATATCACTTTAACCCAAATATTTTTAATTTTATAACAATGAGTTCTGTTTAACTAAATTTATGCGAGTTGGGTGAGCAAACTCATAATCACATGAAATTAGAAATAAGGTTAGGAATAACACACAAGATTTGTTTTGACAAGATTTGTCACCTTATAAATCTATGAGTAATATGAGATGTTATTAACAAAGTTGTTATTTACCTAATTTAAGTTTTGTTGATTTGTTACTCAAGATCAACTAAATTTGAATGAGGTCTTAGCCTACCAGAAAGATTAGAGTAATCATTTTTAATAATAGTGAGGGATATTATTTGAATAAAATAGTGGGAGTAACGAAATACATGATTAAAACTCTATCTTATTTAGTAGTCATGACATATAATCAATTACTTACTTTTTTTATTTTAATATTTTGTTCTGAGTGGAATTTATTTTGTTTAGTATAGTTAATACTAAGAGTAAATGAAACAAATTTCTTAGACATAAGATTATGTTTGAAAAGAGTTCTCAAACTTAAAAAAGAAAATTGTATGCCTATTATATAATTTTGCTATAAGCCTTATTAAGAATTTAGTGTTAAAGTTTTAGAGATAAGTCAAAATCATATAGAAGACAAAATATATTGACATTTTAAGTTGAATAATGTCTCAAAAACTTTGATGACAACATGTAAAATGTATGTCAATATCATGATAGTAAATGCAAGAGGTTGCATGAAGTAGAGCTAAAAAGTGTAATACCTTGATGAAATTGTTTAACTCAATTTAGCTTATTGAAAGCATAAAAACGGACACCAATAAAGGCTTTGCTATTGAATGATAATAGTTATTATTAAAAGAAATGATTGCATGACTTTTCTTTCCTATACGTGACTTGATGATATCATATGTATTTATAGTTCATGCTTACAGGTATTTATTATTAAATTTAGGTTCTACATTATTATAATGTTCAAGGCATCGTAAGAAATATATTGTTGAGCAAAATTAGTAAATCCTGATTAACACAAATAGTTTGTAAGCATTTAGATCAAATGATGTATTAGATGGAACAACAATTCATAAAAGGATAATTCTCATACTTCATTAGCATTACTAATGATTTTATATGATTCAAACATATATATTAAATGAAATATTTATTTAAATTTTTGAAACATTCAAATTATTTAAATCTAAGTAAAAAGTATGCATTGAAAATGTTGAAGAACTTTGATGAAATCGATGTAGTGACTTTTAAAATTTTTAATAATCTATGGGGAATGAAATTCTTTGGTAAATATCTTCACAATATAATTTTATAAGAGTGTGGATTTATGTAAGAGGGAAAAATACAATACGAGATATTATATGATGTAATATTATTTTTTTATAACTATGCCTAGTACAGTGACTTACCTTCAATACTTCAAATTAAATTAATTAGCAAGATTTCTTATTAGATATGAAATGCTAAGTCTTTGGAAGAGTCAAAGTTATGATTTAATAATATGATGCTTGATTGAAGTATACATTATCCATTAAGTTTAGAACTAAATTAGGTAATAAAAAATTATCTTATCCAAAAGGTTGGATATCAACTTACGAACCTATTAAATAAATTAATTGTTTCAGTGTATAGTTATAGGAGAATATTTCTCTAGATAAATAGTAGAAGTAAGATGAAATATGAAAAGTTCAAATCTTATGCCAATATATCCAATTGGAACTAATGCCTTTAATGTTACATTTGATGTATAGTTGAAAGAATATGAAAAGTTGAAAGATTTACTTTTATGATGAATTTAAAGAATTTGTTTTGGAGATAATTGTGAATTTATCATATCTGCAAGAAGATCAATGAGAGTATAATTTTCTTCTCAACTAAGAGTATGTAGAGACATATTGCTAATAAAGAACAATATTTCTAATTTTCAATCGTTAAAAATATAATTGTCCAAGAGCAACTCTTATTGAATATGAAAAGGTAACAACTTAATTATGGAAGTTAGATATATAGAGATAAATGCACAAAGATGTTTACATGTTCTAGTCCAAGTTCATAGTTAATGTATTAAAGTTGTTTAGTATTTGAAATATCTAATAATTGTGAAGTATTGAAGATATTCATTATTTTATGTATGAGTTAGTATTTACTTCAAGGTTATAAGAATATTAAATTTAGAAGTAAATCCTAATTAAGGTACATTTTACTTGAAACAATATTATTTTAAGATTTGAAATGTTCAAATGTAGCAATGATTGCTAGTTAAGCCATAATACATATTTCATTTAGTAGAATGAATAATTAGATCAATAAATTCTTTAATGAACTTTATATAATTCCTTGCATTATTCAAGAAAGTAATGTACTGTTGAACATTAGAGTCATTAGCACATATTTTGTTTTTCCTTATAAAGGAAGTAGTCGATCTTATAAACTAAAGTATGAGATATTTAAACAAACGTGTAGATGCTTGTTAGAGAACAAATTCACTGAACTAACCCCACATGAGAAATCTATTTGAAAAATTACTTGTATACCTATAAAAATTATCATTATAATGATATATAAGTGATCATTTTACTTCAAACCTCCAAATTCATTTTGTATTAGAATTGCTATGTTTTGAAGATATTTATGATCTATTCCAAAAATAGATAGTTCAACCAGTAGTTATTGAATATTATATGAAATATATCAAACACTTGTACAGCTACGATGATTGAAACGAGCCAATTTCAAAAATAATTCGAGAAATATGACAAAAATATGCTTAAACTTCAAAATAAGGTAAGGAATTATGATCCTTACTTTATCATGATTTATGCCTAATCATTTTATAAAATTTTAAGTAATCTTAGCTTCAAGAAATCAAATAAGCAAAAGCTTTTGTAATTATTTTGCAGTGTGTAGGATCAAATCCTTGCTTGATTTTCCAACAAATATATTAGTTCATATGGCAAATAAAATGAAAGTAATTTAAAATTCCACCTAATTTCCTGTCAATTTTTAGTCAATTGATGATATAATGATGAAACAATGTTGGTTATATCTTTTTGCAAAATTCATAATTTTGTTTCTATAAATCTTTATTTCAACAGAAGTAGGATGCACAATTATTCTCCCCTTGCGATTATTAAACTTGCTTTATTAACGCCAATGGTAAAATCTCTTAGTTATTTATGGTTGCTTTATTTAATATACACTAGCTTATGAGGTCAATGTAACAGAAAAGATAAAACAGTGACAAATTTTTCATAGGGGAAGTCAATTAACATGGGATTTTGAGAATCTTTAGACTTCAAGTGAAAAGTTGATGTGGTTCTCTCATAGAAGCTAATAACATTGAATTTCAAGCTAATAACTTGGAGTGAAACTATTGCTTGGTTGAGGAAAATTAGAGTGCATAATGCAGCTAATCTCAAAGCTATCAGGTTAACAATTGCAAAATATTCAAACAAGAAAGTAGAAGCAATGAGATGGATTTTCAAGCCATCTTCCTACACTGCAGATTGGCCATGTTAACCAAAGGAATAGCTGCAAATCTGACAAGTAGCATGAAGAGCAGATAAGGATTGGAATAACACTGAACTAAGTTTCGCAAGTTTCCTTCGATCTCAAGATGTAAACGATTAATAGGAATCATAAATCTCTATAATCTAGATACTATGGATTATACTAGTTTTTTGTCCTCTACATTGTACATATATTTTAATAATAAAATTTATTAATTTTTTAAAAAATATAGAATTTCAAGCGAGTTATCCACAAAATTTCCCTCGACTCTATATTTTCTTTAAAATTAAAGAAAAAAAAAGCAATTGCATATTTGTTGTCAACGAAACATCTAATTTTGAAGCCTGCCAAGTTCTTGGACGATTAACCCTACAATTTTTTCTTACAAGAAGAATAAAAACCAAAATTTCAATCTATCACTGAACTATACCACTCTCCCAACTTTACCCCTTAGATAGGGTCAAACGACAATTTGGTAAAAATTTATGTCCTCATATGTATGCCTCTAGTTCTTCAAAATGAAACCATAGAAAGCATGTGAGAGATCGAGTAGAAATGTTTTGTTTCAATCCCTTTCATTGTATCTGTGGTCATCTCTAATTCATGTACAGAAGGCAAAAAGTTTAATTAGTAGATATCTACAGAGGTACATGGCTCCTACAACTTCACACGTTTGAAAGGACTCTATTGAAATGCGAACATCTCTTGAGGCAAAACATAGATGGCGGACTCTTTAACAAGAAATTACTAAGAAATAGCTAATGTAACCAACTCAAAACCACCTTACCTCGCCGGTTTTAGAAACATTTCAAAGCCAGCACAGTTCGTAAGAATTTGTCCATGAAGCCTAAAGCAAAAGGTATCAAGCAGTGCTCCAATTTCTAGATGAACAGTGAACCTTGGCAAGAGATGCCATGTAATCACCAGACCTGGAATAAGCATTACACAATACATTTAAATTGCTTTTTAAAGTAGGCATACTAGAAAATCTGGATATTCTCAATACTCACCTTTGTCCATAAGGAGAACAAGAGGCTGCAATTATATGAAATTTGGCAGCATCTGCTTCATTCTGTAAGCGTAAAACGTGGTAGATGTTAAACTTTTAACAAATACTAAAATAAAAACTATCCCTCACACCTTCAACGTTCAATTATTTCAATTTATTGTTCTCTATTTCTTCCAAATGGGACCCTTCTTTGCAATATACTTTACATGTTTACATTTTTTTAGAATATTCTAAATACTCCATAGCTAAAGAATAAATGAAATTGGAAAAACAATAAATAAAAACATTGATCTCTTCTAAGCAGCATTTCAGAGAAGAAAAGATTGCAAACTCCCTCAATACCTTAACTATATGGTTCTCCTACAAATTCTACCTAAACTTAATTGTTAGGGTACAGAATGTCAGCTACAAGAAAAGAAAGAGTCAATGCACATTTAGCCCCTCCTTATAGTAAATAGGAGCAGTTTAATAATATGCACTGGAGTATGATAGTTGATGGGCATATGGCACTAGGCTAATTTCTGTAATTCTTCAACTCGAATATAAGTTAAATGTATATAACTTTAGAACATGTTTCTACGGAATCATGAATATAAATTGTTTCTCTTAAGCTAAACATAAAGCAGCATATAACAGTTTTGTTTTTTTCTTGGAAACTAGCAGCATATGACAGTTAACAGAAAGTAAAAGAACCTGAGATTCGTGATATAACCCAGCATACAGAGAAGCATAGAAGTATTCGCTGCCCTGGCCATTTGAAAATGCAGTGACAAGCTAGACAGAGAGGTAACAGATCAGCGTTTATTTTTTATTAAAGTGGCATTCCTGTACCTAAAGTTTTGAACTCTTAATTCTACATAGAAACATATTTAAGACAATCTTATTACTTGGTGGAGTATGATCAATTGCAAACTTTTCAATCACAACAGGATGTGGTAAGACAAACTAAAGCTGGACAAGTATGTAATATGTCTAAGAATGCCCATGGAACCTACTTGCTACAAACTTGACCTCTTCATTCTATGTCATATATGAAGATTTATTGAGTTAATCAAATGACATAGTTTCATACGATCAAATGTTCTCTTGATTTCAATCACTGACTGTAATTACACGAGTTAAAATGACCAGCCAACTCCAACGAATGGCCCCAAATGGCATAGTTAAAAATTGATGTACAGTTGGAAGCTATAGGCTTTTAAGCCACTCCACTAAATCATAATTTTTGAATATAGTACATCACACCAATTTCTTGAATATTGTTGGACAATTCTAATATGGAGAAACGAAAGTTAGAAATTTGGTTTCACCTTTTCTGGGTCACCACCATTCTTGAACATGGTATAAGCTTCTCGCATGACAGGTCGTGGATCTCTTCCAACCTACATTAAGCTAGTGAATCTAAACGTGAAACTTGATGTACTTCACTACATTATTTCTTGGATCTATAAAGGTAATAAGAAAATGATACACACAAGACAACTATCTCAAAGGGAAATTAGTGGGCTCAGAATAAACATTATGCAGGGTAACAGAAAACTACCAGCTTTAGGACAGCAAGAGACCCAATATCCCAAATTGATTGCTTCTATAATTAATTAATATTATTTTCTGCTCGTGTTATGTCTCTGAGAACAGGATCGAGTTATCGGGCGATTGATCGAAAAATCAAATTCAACTCCCTTCCCTTTGTTGCGATTCCTTTGTCGACCTATTTTGGATAAATTTTCAGACTCATTCAAGGGAGACTGACACCTTAGAGTTCGATAAGAGAGAACTCCAATCTCTTGTTTTTGATTAAACTCTGAACTATTCTTTTATTTAACTTCTGTCCTCTTAAATAAGG
>JAOSBK010000006.1:21397694-21422144 GCA_027568895.1 Erythroxylum shatona
CTATACATATAATTACCAATTACAAAACCTATAAATCAACATTTACATATAAGAATCAATTACAACATTTAAATATAACATTTAAATCAATGACAACATTTAAATATATATCAACATTTCTAACAATAAACATTTAAATATAAATCAACATTTGTTTTTAAATATAAATACAATAAAACATTTACATATAAAAACAAAAATACTATAACCTATCCACATGTATCGAAGAAAGAGGGGAGGGAGGAGAAGTGACTTACCTGTCGGAGATCACGATGACGACGGGCGAGAGGTGGCGGCGATTGGCGGCGTTGGAGGAGAACGATGGAAAAGAGAAGGAAGAAGAAAGGAAAGGTCTGCGCGCGGGAGAGGAAGAAAGGAGAAGAGAAGGAGGGTTTTATAATTTATCAAAATGACGTTGTTTTCGTTTTAATGAAGGGCGTGAATCCGACGTTTTTACCGACCACTTTATCGATCGAAATGTATGTCGGTAAATATCATCCACCAACATTTAGCGACGGAATGTTGTTCCATCGCAACACTTTTATTCGACAACCAACTTTGCCGACGGATATACATTTTTGGTCGGTAATTTCAACGATTTTAATATCGTTGGTAATATTCCGTCGCAATTCAACATTTTTCTTGTAGTGAATGTGTGCATGATACATATCAATTCTTCCCCCCTTCGCTTAGTCCTTGTCCTCAAAGACAAAGTCAGGATACACCCTCAACAACCGTTATGCATCTTCTTACACTACGTCCTCCGAAGGTGTTCCCCTCCATTTAATGAGTATTTCTTTTTCGAGTCTGTCATGATTATTCTGCTTCACCCGTCGGCTCAGAACCTTTTCAGGTTGTGGCAATACAGGATGCTCCTCATTAGAAGGGGGCAAGCAAGGGGAGGTAACTAGAATATCACCAATACAAGGTTTCAACCGACGGGTGAAGCAGAAAGGTCACTATAGACCAGAAGAAGAAATACTCGTTAAATTGAGGGGAGCACCTCCGGAGGACCTTTTTAGGTTGTGGCAATACAGGATGCCCCTTACTAGAAGGAGGCAAGCAAGGGGCAGTAACCGAAATATCACCAACACAAGGTTTCAGATGACTTACATGGAAGACATTGTGGATTCTAGACCCCTCTCGTAACTCCAATCGATAAGCAACGGCTCCAACTCATCCAATAATCTTGAAAGGACCAAAGAAATGTGGAGACAGCTTGAGCAAAGCCCGGAGAGCAACCAAAGTCTGGCGGTAAGGTTAAATCTTAAGAAAGACATGGTCTCCTACTATAAATTCTATATCTCGACGATGACGATCAGCTATACTTTTCATTTTGTCTCGGGCATGAAGGAGGTGAAGTCTGAGGTCTTTCAAGATGGAATCTCATTCCCATAGCTATGCATCCATGTTTGCTACTTTCGAAGTATAGGGACATAACTTAAAATAGATGGTGGTAGGGTTCCATAAAGTGCTTCAAATGGAGTTATATGAGTGGGAAAATGACGAGCGGTGTTGTAACCATATTCAAGCGAAGCCAACCAATCTTTCCATTTCTTGGGTCGATCACTAGTGAAGCATCTCAAATATTGCTCCAAGGTTCGGTTAACAACTTTCGTCTGTCCATTTGTTTGTGGGTGATAGCTAGTGCTCATATTCAACCATGTTCCTTGTAACTCAAACAAAGTTGTCCAGAAATTACTAATGAAAACCTTATCACGGTTGCTGACAATACTTGCGGGCATTCCATGTAGACACACAATATTTTCCATAAAAACTTTAGCAACCTGTGGGCATTGACGAGTGGCAACAAGGCCACAAAATGGGCATACTTTGAGAAACAATCTACCATGACCATTATTGTCTGACAACCTCTAGAAAGGGTTAGTCCTTCAATGAAGTCCATGGATAAGTCTGTCCAAATCCTAGTCAGTATTGGGAGAGGTTGTAGAAGTCCGATCGGCATCAACGTTTTTGTTTTGTTCCTCTAGCATAATTTGCATTGTCGGATATAATCCCTCGCCACCTGACGCATTCTAACATAGTAGAAATCCAGTTTCACCCAACTGAGGCTTTTTTGGAAGCCAAAATGCCCCCCAAAGTAGTGTCATGCATTTCAAAAATAATAGTAAGAATCAAAGGAGATTTAGGGCTAAGGATTACCTTTTCTTCTAGGAACCACATTCCATCTCGTGATTGTACCTGCGGATTTGTTCTAAATTGTTCATAGTAGTAATCCATAGTACATTCATTTCGCAACTGCATCCACCAATCCAATTTTAGTCAACGGACCGCAATGAAGTATATCTCAGCTTTACAGGATAGAGAATTATTTGCCTTATTGGTGGATCCTTGTTTGTATTCTATTTGGTAATCATACCTTAAGAGTTTTGGCAACCAATAGACTTGGGCGGAGTTGCGATTCGTTGTTCTAGTAAATATTTTAAACTCCTCTGATTGGTTCTCATAATGAAAGTTCGACCCAAGAGATATGGACGTTATTTACGAACCGATTTAACTATGGCTAACATCTCTTTTTTGTAAGTTGAGTATTTGAGAGTCGTACCTTTGAGGGCCTCACTAAAGAAGGCTATTGGTATCCCTTCCTGCATTAGGACCGCCTTGATCCCAATCCTGTTGGCATCACATTCTACCATAAAAATTTAATTGAAGTCAAGTAATCGTAGAACATGAGCTCGGGTGAGGGCCTCTTTGAGATGTTTGAACATGATGGCAGTCTCCACTGTCTATTTAAATCGCTCCTTGCCAGCAGTCGATTTAATGGCGCTGCAATCACTTTCATAGTGTTGGATAAATTTTTTGTATTCCTTGCTAAGCTTAGAAATCCTCTTACCTCTCTTACAATTTTAGGCTCGGGCTATTCACAAGTCGTTTGAATTTTGGCACCATCTGGTTCAATTCCATTACTCGAAAGAATGTGCCCCTAAGTATTCCACACGATGCACACCGAATACATATTTCTTTTGATTTGCATAAAGTTGATGTTGTGTTAGGAGGTCCAGCACAATTTGGAGATGTTGTAGATGCTCTTCCCATGTCTTGGAATAAACCAAAATATCTTCGAAAAACACAAGAATGAATTTGCAAAGATATAGACGGAAGATGTCATTCATCATACTTTGAAAGGTTGACGGTGCATTAGTAAGGCCACGACATCATTATGAATTCGTAGTGCCCATTGTGTGTCCTGAACACAATTTTTGAAATATCGGGTCCATAAATGCATATTTGATGGTACCCAATTTTAAGATCAAACTTTGAGTAATATCGGGCTTTGAAAAGCTCATCCATGAGTTTGTCGATCACTAGAATGGGAAACTTATCCTTGGTAGTGATTGAATTTAGGGCCTTGTAATCGATACAAAATCTTCACTCCCTACTGGCTTTTCACACCAAAAGTACTGGTAAAGAAAATGAGTTGGTATTGGGTCGTATAAGATTGGTAGAGAATAGTTCCTGCACTTGTTTCTTAATCTCAAATTTTTTATAACACGAGTATCAGTATGGCCTCACATTAACCACTGAGGTGTTAGGAATTAGTGGGATTTTGTGATCTTGAGATCGCATTGGTGGTAGTTGTGTAGGAGTTTTGAAAATGTCAAAATATCGTGATAAGATTTCATTGATCTCTTGCGGACCCACTTCTGATTTAGTGGATGATTTTTCTATAGTAAACAACTGAATGAAGAATTCTTCTCCTCGGAATTACCTGTGAGGATTTTATTTGTTTCCTTATCAGATAATGTTTCTATCCCTTGCTGTTTAATTCCTTTAAAAGTGTAGTAGGTCCCACATCAGTTGAAAGCTATAGTTAAATTGTCTTAATCGGTTCCAATAGGCCATAGGGTTGATAACCACTACACTCCCAAAACCACTGGGTAGGTCAACTCAGGTAGCACAAAGAAATCGACATGTATCACACATCCCTGCACAATAAGACTAACGTTGTGACACATTCCCAAGCACTCAATCCAAGTATTATTAGCGATTTTGATTTTGAATCTCTTCCTTGTTTCCATGATAAGCCCGAATTTATTTGCTATTTTCTTATCAATAAAATTATGAGAACTACCTCCGTCTGTGAGCACCATGACTTCAATATCTCCTATTTTACCGATCACATGTAGTGTCTAATGATGTTGTATTTCGGTGATTACATGGTAGGATATTTCTGGCATCTCCTTTCCTTCCTCAGTCTCTTCCAACTCCTCAGAGTCACTTGCACTTTCTTCAATTCTTCCAACCATAAACAATTGTGGTCAGACACACCAGTGACTAGGAGAAATTTTTTCATCGCAGTAAAAACAAAGCCCTTTCTCACGTCGTTCCAGAGCCTCTTGAGCGGACAATCTCCCAAATTTTGGTATTCTATTTTTTTGGTTCGGTACTGGTCCCAAAACCCTTAGGCCTCTTGAATTAGTGGGCTTAGAATTTATATTCGTCACGTTTTTTGGAGGAAAATTTTGTCTACATGATTGTTGCTTCCTTCCTTCTGCTGGCCTTGCCAATCCAATTACATCAGTGATAGTTTGTGGTTTGTTCATTCTTATGTCAGTCCGGAGCTCATCCTTCAAATGAAGCTACTGACTAAGAAACTCTCAAGTAATCCATCTACCCTGTTGGATAATTTTCCAAATTCTTCTTGATATGTTTCCACCGAACTTTGTTGTCTCAACCGTTTTAATGCTTCTCCAGGGTCCTCATAACCTGTAGGACCAAATCTCTACAAAAGTGTATAGTTGAACTCGGTCCAAGACAAAGTCACTCTGAACTTACTGTACCATTCATACCACTGTAATGCTAATCCATCCAAGTGGAATGAGGTGATTGGCAATTTCTCCTCCTCCGGAATGCCATGGTATCAAAAATATTGTTCAGATCGAAATAGCCACCCTTGAGGATTCTCACCTTCAAATATGGGAAGCAGCAGCTTGGGTCGGTGTCTTGGTGACTCTGCTCTGCGGGTTTTGGAGTCATCTAAATTGGCTTGTGAGTTGCCTGCTCCAGAGAACGGGTTTCTCCCAGTGTTAGGTCATGTTGGAGTCACAACAGCTCGGAATGCTTGAAACTTGCTAGTGAGGTTTTGAACCATCATGCTCAATTAATCTTAGTTTTCGTCTACTCTTATTCTTAGTTGATCATAATTGTTACTGACTGAACTCAAGACAACTTCTTGTTTAGAAAGAAGATCAACAATTTTGCTTCGTTTATCATTAGTTGCCTTTTGGTGGGTCTCCATTTTGTTAATGAAATCGGCTTTGATACCAATTGATGGGTTTAATTTGGGATTAAAGAAAGAGTTAAGGAAATAAAAACAAAAGGATAGAGAGATTAAGGAAAGAATTCAGAGAGATATACTTCTGAGAATGTTTTATGATCCTCTCTATTAAAAATACAGCTATTAATATATAGCCTTTTAGTTACAGAAGAATTAGGAAACTAATTAACTTGGAAATAAGGAAACCTAAACCAATTGAACTACTTTAGCTAAATCCCAACCTATTACTATGGAAACATCAAATTACTTCCTAAATGACTTCCACAACAAGTGGGATTATTGAATGACAAATTACTTCATAAACTACATCCATAACAAATGGGATTATTGAATGGACCTATTCCAATGTTACCCAACTGATACCACTTCCCCACTAACCATAATAGCTCTAGGAATGTGTGCATGGGACATATCACAAACTACACACACCTGCAAAATATTAAGCATTTTTTGCAATGACATATTACATAAGACATAAGAAGATAGCTATAAATGGAAATGTGTATAAAAGTTAGCTAAGATGAGATAAGGAAAAATGCGATTATGTAAAGTATATATTACTCATACATATACTTTACAAATAAATCGATGTCTTAAGTGTGATTTTCCCGATAGAAAAAGAAGTGTGTCATGTGTTTGTAATGAAGGTAAATAATAAGAGCAGTTAATCTGGTGGAAGATGTGAGAAAAGATTACTGTACATACATACAGAAAGAGTAATATAGTAGTCTATTGAGAAAATAGTCTGTTGTGCGAAGAGGAGCAAAAATAGTTTGTAATTAGTGCAAAAACAGATGATTGTGATAGTTTTTAAGTAAAGATTGGTAGGCAATGGTCTACAAAGAGGAGCAACTAACCAATTGATGTTAAACAAAAAAATTTGGTGCGAAACAATTAGAAAGTTCAAGATACGATTTTTTTGGGTGCTGAACATCTAATTCATAGTTTTAGATGGGTTAGGATTTTTCGTTTTTCAATTTTTCCTTAATATTAATTAATTATTTAAATAAAAATTTTACATGTACATCTTATTTCACCTGTTATTTACTTATTACGTCAGCAACGTCAATAGAGATATTAAAGTTGGACTAGATTTGAAAAAAATTAAAAATTTAATAATTTAGTTACTAATTTTTAAAGCTCGAATTATAATTATAATATTAAATAAAATTTGAAAATTTTAATAATACTTGAGAAATTTTTAATAATACCAAGAAGTAATACGAAGCAAAGCCTAAGCCTACCAAATAAAGAAATTGGACCACGGTTTAAGCCCATTCAGGGACGATATTTCAGGAACCCTACCCCTAATCTTTCACTCTATATAAAACCCTAACCTCTTCCCCCTGCCGTTCACATCCTTCTCAGGTCTTGGTTTTTATTGTCTGTCTTTCTCTTTAGCTTGTTTGCTTCTTGCTGAAGCTTACGGTTCTTGCGTTCAGTCAAGTGTAGTTTTGTGCGAGGATGATAAATATTTGTATCCCAGCTCATTATGAGACCTTTAAAAGGTCTGGGAATTGACTTTTTCCAACATTTATCTGAGCTCTAGAGTACCCATATACTCTTTTGATGCCTCCATGTCGTGTTGCTTAATCTGGCATGCCCTTGGTGGCTTGTATATGAACATTGAATTGCTTGTGTGATTGTCAATTTGGATTATTCTAGTGAAGAAGTTCCCTGTGATGGTTTTTATTTGTTTTAGTGGTATTTCTGAATTTTTTTTATTACAATGATTTGACACTAGTTTTACTTATCCCTGAGGGAGCTTGTTTTTAACCAAACCATGTCCATTTCAACTATGTTTTAGCGGTTGTACTGGGTAAAATTTTCTGGGTTTTTGTGCTTTTGATCAGCTTCATTTTAGCTGGAGTGTTTCTCCCCCTCCGATGGTTTTACAGCTTCATTTTAGCTGGAGTGTTTCTCCCCCTCCGATGGTTTTATATTTAACTGAAACTTGCTAATGTATTCTAAAATTTGAATGTCACTTAAGGAGTAGAAATTTCTTTAAATATAATGTTATTAACTTGGTAGTACATCTACATCGTGTTTTCGTAGCGAAACTATGTGGTTTTTTAATTGATGAAATGTTCCCAATGATGTTCGAATGAAACCATGCTAATGCAGATATATTCATGACTGATTTTTACAGTTCCAATTTCTGAGGGAACAACTCTTTTCTTATAAAATCATTCCCATCTTTTTTCCTACTCACAACTCGAGATTGCTTCGACGTCTCCAGTTAGTGATGCTTTTTCTCGGGTCGTAGTTGTACTAAAATGATCTGTGGGATGGTCCAGCCCAAGAAGCCATCCCCGTCTCCTCTCGTGCGAAACATGGTTATGGCCTTACTGGTTCCTGCTCCAATTCCCAGTGTAGACTGTTACCCAAAAAGTTACCACACCATCTGTAATGGTTATGAATGGTTGAAGTTAGACATGCAGTACTTGGATTGGAGGAAATGCTATGGTTACGAAGGATGAGTAAGGAAGCGAATAAGGGTTCTCGTTGTCTCAACCCCTTACCAGTTACCACCAGCGAAGGGCCATATTCCATTAACAAAAACACAAAATGATGCGTCTGTTACACATTGATGTATTGATATAATGAAGGTACTGAAAAACCAAAATGCTTCTCTAGGATTTAAATTTAAAAGGAACTAGTTAATAGAGTCAAATTCTTTGTGGAAATCCACTTTTATAGAATAATTTCTATGAGAATTTCTTTTGCTATAGAACCTAAACAATTATTGGGCAAGTAAATATAATATCTCCATTCAATCTATTGTGCACTTGGGCACCATGAGCTTCAATGATGAGACTATCAATCATTATCTTCAGCCTTGTAGTAAAGATGTTCGAAATTATCTTATACATAGTAAAATTGGTCTAAAGTCTAAGATAAAATTAAGACTGGGGATTTTTTTAAATGATGGTGATAAAGGTTCTATTGACTTCTTTTAGCAATTTCCCACAACGAAATAATTCTAACATCGTATAACTTACCTTGGTTCAGTTGGAAAAAAAGCACACTTAACCTCTTCATTTAATACGTGTTTACTCAAACAATCAATCTTAACATATGTGAATTGATGAGGGAAGAAGCCTTTTAGCAATTGAGGAGAGGAGTTACGGACCCTAATGTGTTCTTGAAGTAATTGGACACCTCAAGACTAAATTAAACTTGCAAGGTAGCCTTCCACCATCTTGCTTCAAGAGTAAGGAAATTCTATTAATATTATTCCTTACAATGATTGATTTGTGGAAGAACTTAAGAGTTTTTCTATCCCTCTTTTAGCCAAAGGGCACTCGTTCTCTATCTAAGGATAAAATTATAAACTTTTGAGGCTTTGTAATTGTCAAATAAGGCTTCTTTTTCTTTCATAAGAAGACAAGCTTCTTTAGGGGAACTGTTAAGCTACTTTTAAATAAGGAGGAGGTAAACTTAAGATTCAACAATGTTCTTCTGAATATCTCTAAACTTAGAGAGGCTAATAAGTTTAAGTTCCTTCTTCGCCATTCTTAATTTCCTCAACCAAATGAAAGATTTAAACCTGATAAATACCCATGACATTCCTTCCTTTACTACCTCCTCAAATCCATCCACTTGTGCAAGAAAATTGTTAAAGCAAAAAGGAGCATGTCTTATTTGAGAAGAGAGTAGGTTATGGACAATGATAGGAATATGATGCAAGAATTTAGGATTGTCAAACAAAATAGTACTTTAAGGGAAAGCTTGGAACCATTCCTCATTCACTATACCTCTATCTAATTTCTTTCCAATATTCCACCTACCTTATTTTTTGTTACATCAAGCATTTAAGTTAAAGTTGCCAGCTACTTCTGATATGAAGATAGTGCTACTGAAATCTCCTAAGATCATCCAAAGGGCAACATATAAAGGAGTGAATATTTTTTAAGGTATTCCATAGTAATCTTCTTTTAAAAACTAGGTTTGAACCATAAACCAAAGAAACAAAAAACTTGATTATCCCTTTTAAAAATTTAACTTCCAAATGTATCAGTTGATCAATTTCTAAAATCATAGTGGCTTCTATTTGATCCCAGTTTGATTTTAATATAATCCTATCACGGTGATGGAATTGATGATTATACGAAAGATTCCAATGTTTTCCTCTAAAATTTAAACTCTTATACTTATAATCATTGATTTTAAGCTCGAAAACACTAAGAAATCAATTTTATTTTATGCAAAAGAAATCCTTATGGGCTTGTTGTTTCTTAGGGCTATTAATTCTTGTAAGATCCCAAGAGACAAAACCAATGAGTTGAATGGCCTCTTGAGCTTTTCTTATTTCTTATAGACATCCTCTTACTAACACTAATAAAGTTTTCATTAGGAGAGGAAGCCTTATCTTAAGTTATCAATTCAGAAGATGTTTTGGAAATGAGAGTTTGAGCCTAAAGGGTTAGAGTTTATAATTAAAACAATATCACCAATACTAGCATCAGTCTGAGCTCTAGACTTAGTGACTTTAAAAGCTACATTAGGAGGTAAAGGAGGCATCTCTTGTGCAATTTCCTCATCAACAAAGGTTTGCTTCACATTATCACATTGGAGAGGGTCAGGAACAAGGATGCAAGAAAAAGTAGGAACATTAGCCTTTGGAGTATCCTTCTTAACCATTATGTTTTCATCTCCAATTAATTTCAAATAATCACCATAAATTCACTTTTTACTAATAGGCCTCCAAACCTTATTTTGTTAAGAATTAGAAGGCTTCTAATTGTAAGAAACTCTTACTATGTCCTCCATTAGTGACATATCTTCCCTAAGTTTAAGAATAAGTATAACATCAGGTAAATCCTTATAAGCTTAACTATAATATATATTTTCGCATGCCCGACCCTCCTTTTAACAGAAGTGTTTTATTTTATTGAGAAATGCTTTCCAAAATAGCTTGCAAGTTGACTAAGACCTTTGATGGCTAATATTCAAAAGGAATATTATGGAGGTTAATTCATAATGGCATTTGGTTTCCTTAAGGTTTTCTAACTTCAACTAGCTTTCTAAAATTAGAGGAAGATAGGAGTGCTTGGAAGATGCCATGGTTCTCCTTCTAGAACCTTTTGTGCTAATTCAATTGAGGTAAAAGAGAAAAGAAAGAGGTTACCATTGTTCAAAACAATCTCTTTGAGATTAGCATTTTTCCAATGCGTTGATGCCCAAGAATGAACCAAATAGAAAGCTGCATTTTCCCCCTATTTTGCTAACCATATTTATAGTCTTTAGAGACACCTAAAAAGGAAGAGCGAAAGCAAAAAAAAAAAAAAAGTTTCATATCATAAGAAAGAAGATCAAAAGGTGGAAACTTCAAGATCAATTCCAGCTTTCCAGAATTTCCAGGTCAAGGCATTCAAGTTGATTCATTATTTTCTTTATTCTATTCCAATGCCTTGTATGCTAAATCTAAATAGTTATGTTTTGAACATGATTATGGATTGGTAATTCTATATTATAGTTTATTCTTGAATTATTTTTTTTAGCTTTTATCTTATTTATTTCAATATATTACTACTTATTATATTTGTTGTGCTCACACTTGATAAGAAATTGAGTGGTTAAATCAAGATATTTGTGTTAAGTTGTAAAACAAAGGGTTGGTACCTTAATAGACTTACAAATATCAGGCCAATAAATAATTGAAGAGAGATATTAATTTTTAGTTAATTGAGTAGTTAGGAGTAGTTTTGAGAATTTAGAGATTTCATATGTTATCTATTTCAATTGGGATTACTTAACTAGATCTCGAGAGTGAGCAATCAAAATTTTTGGATATCTAGGATCGAACATAATTGAATTAACAAGGTAAAATGAAGACAAAACAAGGATAGAATAATCCCCAAATTTCCATTGTTGACTAACTTCAATTTTATTACTACCTTTATCGGTTCAGTTATCAAGTTTTATTACTTATTTTAATTTCAATGAATTCAATCTTTTGATTACCTTAGATAAAGTGCAATTGATAAAGTGCAATTCAAATTCTTAGGTGACTATATCCAATCCTTACGAGATCGATATCAGTTATATTACAATATACAATTCGTATACTTACGTGATAGCATAAAATAAAGCAAACACATACTTATTTCAAAACTATTGGAACGTAATTAAGAATGAGGTTAGTAAAGATATCTTAGAATTCTTTTAGAAGGGGAAAATTCTTAGGGAAGTAGATAAAACTTTCATCAATCTTATCAATAAAATTCTAAACCTAATTTGTTTGAAGGATTTTAGACCAATATCTGGTTGTAACACTTTGTAGAAAGCCATAACAAAGTTACTAGCTTCCAAAACTAATGATGTTTTAAATGCCCATATCATTGCAACTTACAGAGCTTTCATCTAAGGTAGGCAACTAGGTGACCATATCCTATTAGTACAAGAGATGTTCATAAATTATAGTACAAGTTTTTTATAAAAAACTATGCAATTAAAGTTGAATTTTTTCAAGCATTTGACGCTAACAACTAGGATTTTATCTTGTACTTATTAGAAGCATTTAAATTTCTAACAAAATTCAAAACTTGGATCAAATAATGCATAACCATAACTTATTATTGTATAATGAAAAATGGAGAGTCAACCATCATTATTAAATAAGGAAAATGGATTATGTAATTAGATACCATCTCTCATTATTTATTCACATTATGTATTCAAGCTCTAACCAAATTGGTTAATCACATTATAGGAAAAGAGGGGAATTTCAAATTCCATAATAAATATAAGAATATGAGAATTTTTATTATATATATTTTTATTATATGTTTCTCTTATCTAGAGTTGATGTTAAATTATTAAGCTAATTGATGACTGCTCTTTAAACTTTAAATCAACTTTTAAGCCTTTCTATTAAGAAAGAAAAGAGCTATTTGTCTATCTATAGGAGATAACCTTCTTGTAAGATGACAAGCTAAATTGATAGGTCTTAAATTAAGTAATGCTCCAATTACATATCTTGGTACTCCTATTACAACTAAGAGACCAATCTATAGCGATTGTTTACCACTACTTGAGAAATTCAAAGGAAATTTGGTAACTGGTTCAAAAAAAGTCTCTCATTCGTTGGAAGAGTTCAACTTACCAATTTAGTTCAAAATTATGATCATTCACTGGTCTTATCATATCTTCCTTCCGATAAACCTAACCAAAGCAATTGAAAAAATTATGAAAAGCTATCTATGATTAGGATACCTTAATAAGAATTCAAATTACTAAATTCAAATGGAAATAGGTTTGTAAGCTAAAGGAGGAAGGAGTTCTTGGTATCACCCCATCAAAATAATAAAAAAGGATTTAATGGAAAAAGAATATGAAGACTTCTAATAGAGAAAGAGGCTTTATAGGTTAAATTCATAGACATATAATTTTTGAAAGGTAAGAGCTTCTACAAAATCAATCCAAATACGACTACTTCCTAGATAATGGTTTAAATCCTGAAACTTTGAGATTCAATTACATAAGGAGGTTAAGTGTAATTTAGGCAATAATATAAACCCTAGGATATGGTATGATAATTTAACAAATTGGGGTCGTTACATAGTGTTAATAGGATATCTAATCTAAGAAACCTCATTTCAGAGAATGCTAAAGTCAATGAGATAATAAAAGACAATTAGTAGTTACATAACATTAGGAAGTCTTCTATAATGATAAAAATATTGTTGACTATAGTCTAAATGCACGCAAAGAAGAATTAATAATCTAGTTGAAACACTTTTTAAGGTAATTAACAAATAGATCATATAAAGAGTTTTTAGAATCTAAACTTAGAAATTTGATTGGCGCTAGATGGTATGGTTCAAACAAATGGTAGGTATATATTTTACATGTTATTTAGGGGGTTGAATTACTTGGCATTTGGTACTTTCGTAGCCATATGTATTTTGTAATATTTTTTAAGTTTAATTCATTATTTTGTGGTTAATAATTTTAAGGAGTAAACATAAAATCAAGTCAACCTTCTCCACTATTTTCCGATAAAAGACATTTTGAAGTTGTATGGAATATAAGAAGATGGACAACAACTTTGTGGAAGACTTTAAGAGTCAGTTTTAGCTCAAAAATGTCGAAAAATGGTGAAGATGGTTAAAGAAAAAAATAATAGGTGCTAGACTTACTATATAGATAGACACGTCTTTTGTGAAGGTCTAAGAAGGTAAGAAATAAATCAAGATTAGCACTAGAGTTAATCCTAAACCAGTATAGGAATTAGTTGATATCGATGAAGATAAATCATTTTTTTACCTCTATTGCTTCTTAAGTTGGAAGTTCTTCCTTCTTTTCTCCATCATTGTGCTTTTTTTCCTTAATTGGTAAAGAAGTTTTAGAATGAATATCCTTACCACTTCTCAAAGTCATTACATTCACATTCTCTTTAGGATTTACCACCGTTTGGTAAGATAATTTTCTTAATGTTTGTTCTTCCAATTTACTTACATAAGTGGTTAATTGAGTGATCTGATTTTCTAAGTTTTGAAGGTTTGCTTTTGTTTCCTATTGAATTTGTTGAGTGTTAGTAGCAAATGCCTTAAAAATTTCATTTAAAGACATACCTGAATTTGAAGATTGAGGTTGAGCATTTATAAGGGCTTGAGGTTGTTTGAAATTTAAGGTTGATATCGTTATTGGTCTCCTTGATTTCCATAGCTCAAGTTTGGATGGTTGGATTCTAATGATTGGAATATGAGTTGTATTTTTGTTGAGATTGACTAGGAAAGTTTCCTATTCATCTAATTGTAACATTATCATTAGTCTAAAAAGAATAAATGTCACAATTCAAGCAGTTAGTCCAAAACATATTAGGATAGCCATAATAAGTCTCAAATTTTCATAAATTAATTGGTTCAAACCTAGCATCCAAACCAAAGCTTACCATCCATTAACAGAGTGTGATAACATTTCATATCAAATAAATGATAGCAATAAGCTTAATGAAAAAGACTAAACCCTAAATTAAATAATGAAGTTAGCAGCAACTATTCAATTTAGTTTTATTGTTTGTCATAAGTTAAATAAGCAATTCATAAATAATATATTTGCTACTTGTACCAATCTTTCATGACAACTACGGATCATTGAATTCATGGATAGTGATAGAATAGTCGATATTAAATTAAATTGTCAAATTAATCAATACTAATTATTCTTGAAATATAAGAACTTAAAACAATACATACTTGAGTTAAAGGTTTATAACATAAAACCTCACAAGGTTACCACTACAATATTGAATCCCCTTGAATCAGAATAATTTAGTTTAGCCATATATGACTTTTGCTTCAATAACAAAAATAGAAGAAAGACAGAAAATTGAGAGAAAAGTAAGAAAAGAACTAATTGATTGATTTTGGGGAGGTGGGGAGTCCCTTTTATACTATTTTCCTATTCTAATCCTAATTTAATTTTATCTTGCAAAGGTGCCTTTCTAAAATAAATTCAAATTCAAATTCAAATTCCTATATGATAGGGATAGAAAGAAGTTAACTATTTAAACTCCAACTTTTCAAGTGATCAGTCTTATCTACTGTAGCAATCTCTTCACCTTATCCAAAATTCGTGATCATCATCAGTAATGTCCCAATTTGATACAATCTCTACTTTTCATCTCCTAAAACAAAACAAACATTAATTTTACTATTTAAGAACCAAAATAAATCCAAATCAAAGGAAATAATATCAATTAATATATTAAGATAACATCTCATCACCTTTCTCTTTGGATTACTAGGTTAACATGATTGTGATAGAAGTAGCTTCCTCTTACCTATATTGGGGTTCCTATCTCCTATAAGTGTCCATCTTACTATAATTTCTTATTGATCATTAAGAAATTTCAAAAAAGGATCAGGACTTGGTATAATAAAAGCCTTACTTATACTGGTAGAGTTCAGTTAATTAATTCAGCGTTAAATTCATTATATGTTTATTGGTCTTCTGACATCATGTTTCCAAAAAATTTGTTAAAGACAATAGAAAAGTTATTTAGGACCTTCTTATAGGTTGGTTAAATAATTGGAAACTACAAAAAAATAAAAGTTAAATGAGAGAATTTGTGCTTGCCTAAGGATGAAGGTAGTTTAGGGATAGCCTCAATCAAATTAAACAACAAAATCCATATAGTAAGGAGGTCTTGGAGGATCCTAGAGGATAAGTAGTCTCGTTGGTAAAAAGGGTACATTCATATAACTTAAATTTTGATAGCTTCTAATAAACTCCTTTTAAAAGTAACTCATCATAGATTACACTTACCATCTTAAAGCTTACAGAGAATATGAGAGTTCACACTATAACAAGGTTAAGTGATAGATCTTCTTTTAGGTTTTCGCATGATAATTAGAATTCCTTGGTCTTTTTTGTCAGTACTACACATTATGCCAATTTAAGGACCTTGATTTTTGATATTGCCACTGTCAAAGAGGTTTTTATGATAAGTTCTATAAACTCAATCTTAAAATTGTCGATGAATGACTTTCAACTACTCCTCCTTTTTCATCCTAACTCTTTAGAAGTTGATAATTATTTCCAGATGGGGCATTCATTAGGTTCTTTTACTAATAAATCTTATAGGAATTTTTTCAAAAACAGAGATAACCAGTTACATTTTCAAGTTAAACTAATGCCTAAGCAAAAAATTAAACATGAGATAACGAGTTACATTACTAAGCAAATGTCTCAAATCTTCTTATCCTTAATGTGTTATATTGGTTCCACTACTGCTAGGTATTGCATTAGCAACAAATTAATCTTGCTAGTCTACCTTGATGTACTGTGATTGAATAGAGATATATTTCAGTAAGTCTTATTCTTAATTAATAATATTAGACATATTATTAATTAATAAAAGAAAATATTATACACCACTTCCACATTTCCTTATTTCAATCTCACTCTTCTCAACCGATTTATTAAGGAAATTTTTACTAAATATATCATATTTTCATACCCATACACGGTTAAAATAATAAAATGCACATTTGTTTAAGGCTTAACTTTAAAACCATTGTTCATTTTTAGTTTATGTTTAACTTGACTATCAATAACCCAATGTTGTTTATTAAATGTCACATTACTTGGAATCAATTCATGATTGTTCACATCTCTAAACTATGTTATGCTCTAAATATCTTCATCCAATCAACAACATACATTGCACCGAATTTTTTCATTACATCTAGATTTTATTCTATTTAATCCTCATTATGCGACCAACCTTAATCACACATAAATGTCCTACTATTGAAGTTTGTATTATCTTCTTTCTTTTCTCCCTTTATAACAAATTGCAAGCTTGTGTCACCTCGCATTCTTTTGTTAAGTGCCAAAAATTAATTTTCAATTTTCAAACTTATTCTAATTTTAATTACAACCTCTATCTGAATGTCCTTAGCTTCACTCCATTAGGCCATCACATCTAGACAACTTGTCTTGTTCTCTATTTCATTGTTCATCTCCATTATACCATTACATTATACCATAAATACCATAATCTTATTCAGATATACCAAATACTATAAATGGTCACATATACACATACCAAAATATATTATACACCAAATGGATAAGTGTCAAACTAGAATTTCAACACTAAATCTTTTTCTTAATTCTTCTTTTCAAAATCTTCTTCTTTGTTTACTATACAAATTTTAAATCAAAACAAATATCAACCAAGTTGGAATTATGTTAATAAAAAAATTTTGGTTTATAATTCATTAAAAATTTACAAAAAAAGCTTTTAAAACTCCTCTTCTCATTTCTTATAGCAACATTATGATATTTAACTCCCATACATTTATACGTGGCTCTCAACTTTATTAAACTAAAATCATTAAACCGAATGCAAGCATATTTCTATAATGGACTTACAAATATAATGCCTAATTGTGATTAAAAACAAAACTTGATAACACATCTTACTCTAATCATAATATTCCAGCCGGGAAAACAATTATACAAAAGGCATGAAAATGGTTGTTTAATGCTCTAGTTTTGTATTTGCTTAGTAAATAACACAAAAACAACAGCTGATAAGATGACAATAGAAAAATACATTAAAAAAGTTCTTTACAAACTTGTGTTGCAGATCGAAGATGGAGATTTGTAAAATTAATTTTCAACAAATTAATAAATAATAAATGTGGCAAGCGGAGAGAACAAGGAAGCTTTCCCTCAAGAGTCAAGACAGTGGCGTCTTGTTTTTTAATTAATTCACTTACTTATCTTTGACATGTTAATTACAACCAAGAAATAATAGAACTAATCTCATTTCTTTATTATTTGCTCATCATTAAGGACATTCCCTTGTTTTAATATTATATCCAATTCTTCAAAAAAGCTCCATGGTGGGATTTTGAGCACCAACGAATTTTTAGGCCTCATCTACATGGGTTTTTCCTTTTCCTTTGTAATTCGGTTTTTTTTCAATAAAGAGTTGTTATGGCTAATTTAAAGGATTAATCCTCTGACATTATATGTCGATAACAACATTAGCACATTCAAGACCTTTTCAACAGTTAACGTTGTGTTCATTTTTGCATCACCAAATATTATTTGTCTTCAGTAATTATCAATATTTTTTGACCTTGTCAGCAGTAAATAAGAGTTGCCACTTAGCTGCGTCACTGGAACTTGGGGATAGCCACGACTGTTCACAACTATAATTTTGTCCTAACAAAAACTTAAAAAAGTTGACATACTATCAAACTCGAAGTACTAACCTTCCGTAGTTGACTTTTGTGATTCGAGATAGACGACCCAGTTCTATGATCATGTCAATCTGCGTCAACTTACAATACTTAATTTCATCTTCTGGTTGTTAGGGAGGGCATTTAGCTCCCCTGGAAGATGCTCAATATTCTCACAAAACATGATAGCAATATATTTGAACACAGTAATACCACCAACATTGTACTATCATAATTAGACCCCGGAATGCAACACGAAATTGCTATTCAAACAAAGTCATCTCACCCAGAACATCGGAAGAAACTAAGAGAGAACCAACTTCACTTATCATCTTAGGTCAAAAAATTGTTGAAATATATTACGTACAATAAAATGGAAAAGACCTAGTAATAGCAACAATTATATGGTTTGGTCAGTCTAAACAATGTTTTTTGATTAAAGGTAAATACGGCCTCTGCATGATCAACATGAGTAAATTATTCCTATAATTTTGCTAACTTTAATGTCTAAATCCTAACAAAAAAGGGAGGGGTGAAAACATGGCATGCATCAAAATATTAGAGACCTAAGCTCAGCCACTGTGGTGTTCTGATGTCCAATATCCTCTTCACTACGTCCCTTACAAAAGAATCAAAACAAGATGAGCAAAAACCTTTCATCAGGCTTAACTCTCCAATACTCACTGTATCTCTATGGGAACAAGGTGGTGGTAGAGGCACAGTGTGAACTTCACTCCGTCTATGCTCAAGCCCACAAGCAGCTAAAATCGTGTGCGTAGAACTTCTTGCAATATCCTTGAAGGTGTGATGACCTGTATCAGAAGTATGAAAAATTTAAGCCTTTCTACTGTATGTAGAATCACACCAACTATATTCATATCCAGTGACCATAGTTCAAAAGATCAGCAAAATTAGATGGATACATAAAATCCTTGAAAGAATCCGATTCACCATTAACCATCCCTTGATTTACTTAAAATGGGTATGCTGGGAAAGGTACTCACAAGTTTTAGAGCTTCACATACCTAATTCAGTATCCTGGGACAAGATTTTCAAATGGTTTTTAACCATTGATTGCAATTTTTCCTTTACCATGTAGAATTGGCTCTCTTCTTGGGCTTTACAAGGGGACACATTCCCTTCAGAACCAAAACTTGATCCATTGTTACACTGGAGTACATGCTCATAACCACAAAGTAGGTCCACCCCTGTATGTTCTGGCCACAGTGTCAAATTGACAGAGTCTTCTATTATTGCAGGAGCAGATTCCTGAACATTCTCCCTTCTTAATTGGCTTGTTCTGCAGGGAAACAGGTCCCTACCCTGTAGGGAAGAAGAGGGATAGTCATTAGCCCGTATTCTTTCCTCAACTAGTGTAGGTTGTGATGCTCTCATTTCCTCTGTCCTGTTTTGGATATTTTCCCTGCCATGGTCAATATGAGATCTTGAAAGATCACTACGAAAGTTGGCGGCAATAATTCCCTCAGGCCTAATCATCTGACTCATTCTATTAATTGAAAGGAGATTCTGTATATGACGGTGTATCTGACGCCGAACAGAGAGAGTTGGTGCCCCTGCTCCAGAAACCGGAGAAGTCGCTTGAACATCACTGGTGAAAAATCTTGGAGATGGCAGATTCCCAAATCCGTGAGTGAATACTGCACAAGGAGAAGACTTGGCTAAAGGTTCTATTCCTTCTCCCATATCTACCATTGGCACACTATTCACTCCGTTGCTAGATGCAGTTTCATCTACAAAAGCACCTTGAGCTTGGGAACTAGAGGACCCCAGGGCAACAGGTCTACAACCATCACAATACCAATTACCTTCAGGTACCTGTCTCCCAAGACCAACGCAATAAGTATGTGCAGGCGAATCACAGAGATCACACAATAACATGAGGCCATCATCTCCACCTTCATGGCATTCTGTACAAATTACATTCTCATATGGATCAACAAAGCTCCTAATTTCTTCCTCAGATGGCTGGTAGACCTAAAGAAAACAGCAATACAACTAATCAGTAAGAAATTGATGAAGACATGAAACTGATCATAAAAAAGTAAAACAAAGAATCATTAGAAAGACCTGATCACGTTTAGGAACTTGTATCACCAAATTTCTCAGTTCGACGCCCACTGTTGATTTTCCATTCTTAGTTATTGTCGTAAACCGTTTCTTACAAAAAGGGCAACGAGATTCTACTTTTGACCAGGCCATGATGCATGCGAAACAAAAGTAGTGAATGCAGCAGTCCAATATTCCTCTGAATCTCTTTTTATCTTCCTCTGAGAGACAAATTCCACACACCTGCTTTCCCAACTCAGGTCTTCCCTCCTTTACCTTCTCCTTACCCTTTCCTACTGGGGGTTTCATCTGCTGATAAGAATCCCCATTTTCCTCAATCCTCTTCATGGTAGATGAACTCCTCAAACTCGTCTTCAAATCTCCACATAATTCACCAGCTTCCCTCACCTGCTCCCTCTCTTCCTCAGATATGGTATACTCATAATCAGAAGATCCAGAAGGTAAAAATTCTGAATCTGAATCCACAACAAGCTTGTTCCTTCCCCCACACAAATTTCTCTTGCTTCTTTCTCCCACAAATGAGTAATCATCTACAAAATCACCTTCACCCTCATCATGATATTCACGTCTTTCTTTCTTCTTCAATCTACGATTTTGTTTTCTTTTATTGGTTGAAGGTTTTTTTGATGCCCTAGATCTCCTCCTCTTCTTACGGCTTGTTTCAGAAACCCCGTGTTTCCTAGTTCTCTTGCCAATTTTCATGTTATTATTCTTCTTTCTCACACCCAGTTCATCATCTTCATCAAAACCCTCATCATCTTCATCTATTGTAAATTCATCATCGTCATCATTTTCCACATCGTAGTCACCGTCATCAATATAATCCTCGTCCTCTTCATATACACTTTTCCTCTTCCTTGAAGATTTACCTCCAAGTTTCCCATTCTGTATTGAACCCTTGCTCCTTTTTGATCTAGCAACCTTTTTCAACTCCTCATCATCTTCTTCCTCCTCCTCCACATTAAAGGCATCAAAACTCTCCTCTGATGCATAACCATCTAAAGAATCTACCAAATCTGCAGACTCATCATCAGATGCATTTTCCTCATCTTCAACCACATAATCCTCATCTGAATCATCAGAACCCTTATCCTTAGACCTAACTCCTTTCTTAAAATTTGGCCTACAATTAACCCTCCCTCCCCTTCCCATCTAGTTGCACGAAAACAAAGACTCCAATCCCAAATTTAAACCAAAATTCTCATGAAACCCTTATACGCCACGCTCCTAACACTCGAATTCATACAGGTAAAGCAAATCAATCGAGTCAAAACAAATCCGAATAGGCTTGAAGTCTATTTTCTCTTTTTTCCTTGCTTAAATTCCACAACATAGAAAACACAAGTAACACGAAATCCCGCAAGAAAACTAAACTACTCACCAAATAATTCTCGATAACCGATCCATAAGACAAGAGAAAGGCCACAAACACGACACAGCTAGCCAGAATAGGAGAAACCTAGATCACCAAAATCAAATATGCGAACTTGTCCTGCCACAAACCCTCAAATAAGCCAAGAAATGGGGGGAAAAGAATAGTCCAAGCCCAGAAAAATATCACCTAAAACTACCACCTATGGACCCTATATCCGATTTCCATTTAAATACGGGTAGAGACAAACACAGAATCAACGTCCAAACAACAAAAACAGCAAAAGAGGTAAAACTTGAATGGATTTCCAAGTATACCTCACCGTATAGACATCATGGGGATACACATACAAATTACATACAACGAGAGCGAGAGAGATGGAGAAGGGTAGATTTGTAGCGATGAGAAATGAAGAGGAAGAAGAGGAAGATGATTAACGAAACGAGATGAACATTAATGTTTCGGACGATATTTTATATGCTGCTACTCGTTTCGCGAGGCTGCGTTTTGTGGACATTTTGAGGGCAACGAGATGTCGTTTTGAGGCTCCTTTTTCTTCTTGATTATTTCAGTTTTTATATATCGGGGCATTTTTTAATTTCGAAAGTTGATACTTTTTGGCTTACGGTATTCGGCTATCTGATTGGATGGATTAAATGAAATTACTAAAGTGTCCTCTTAGCAGGTTGGAGTAGTTTCAACCGTCATTTGACTTTTCCTCATCATTATTTGGTTGACAAATAACAAAATTCCCTTAACGATCAGGGATTTAGAGGGAAAATGAAAATGTAACTGCTTTTTTAGCGAACATGTGCGCTTTTGTTATGACGCGACAGCCGTCTCCGAGCTGGTTCCAATGGGGATCAGATTTTATAGCGTTCAAGTCAGTCATTTTAACATAATTGGATTGAGGTTCAATATTCACACTTCATATAACTCGTTACAAGGGAATAATTGATAATTAGTAAATTGCATAATTAAGAAGTGTTTTATTAATTTATTATATTTACATATTATTAATTACATTAATAATAATAATAATTGATTTTATTATTTTGTTAACTGTTAACAATAAATTAAGTACTTAATTAAATTTTTATTTATTCTATAATTATATTAATAAATAAAATGACCACTTTCATTTTTGTGAATATGTAATAATTTAGCCTGTGCATTTGATAAAGAAGTAATTCACATAAGAAATTATCCATGTCAATACAATTTGCAAAGGTAAACAACATGGACACTTAGAATCGTATTATAATTAAAATTTTAAATGTTTTGAATACTATTTTAATAACATTAGGGTCTAATTTAATATTAAGTATAATAAAATAGATTAAATTAAGTTTTTGTTAAATGTTATAATATTGCCATTTTGAACTTTGATACTTTTGAGTCTTTGACTTGTTTATCACCACGTGACACTTTAATTTCTTTTTGAAACAGTCATTAATTTGATGCAACCATCTCCTTATCGTCCGTAAAGTTCAGTGAACCGTTGATCAAGAACAAACAGTGCATCTAAGTAATCTGAGCCGTTGGTGTGGCGGCCTCGGTGGTTACGTGCAATGTGTCGATGCAATGCCTACGACTTGGCTTCTTCACCATAAAACCATCAAACGCCATACCCACTTCATTTCGCCACCTTTTTTCTCTGGTTTCAATCTAAAAAGTTTATGCAATGACAAGATGGTAGTTTTGCAAACGCATGTTAGGAAATCATTACATTTTTAACTGGATATATATTATTTAATTATTTAATATATTAATTTTCAATAAAAATTATGATCAACTTAATTTAATATTATATATTTAATTAATTAAAATTAATTATTAATAAGAATTATGAATAATTTAATTTTACTTAAATTAAATATCTTTTAATAACTATAATTAAATTAAAATATGCCAAATATACAAATTTCAATAAAATTTGATTTAATAATTAAAATATATTAAAAATAATTATTAATTTATAAACAAAAAATTAATTTTTAAATTATTTATCTTAATAAAATAAAATAGTTTTATTACTAATTTGTTGATAAATATTATATAAGATATTAAAATTAATTTATTTAATTAAAATAATTTATATTTAAGTTTTATTTAATATGTTATTATTATCAGTGATAAAAACATTATCTACATTGGCATTAATAACCAAAAAGGATTTGTTTTTATTTGAAGGAAAAATTAAAACTAAAAATCACAATAGAAAAAATGAAATAGAACCAAACGACGCCAAAAGAATTTGACATATGATCTTAAATTATCTTGATAATGTTATATTATATAATTTAAGACATTGTTAGTAAGTTATCTAAGGGTTGTTTCATGATTTCTCTCACTAAACTTTCCATCCTTTGGTTAAACCTTTTCTCTTTTTTCCTTTCTATTTTCTTACTTCAATGGATTCAATCTTATTCCTAGTTTTTGATCCTTCACTTCTATGTGCCTTAAGATTTATTCTTTTTTTTTAGTCTTCACTTTCCTTCTTTCCCTTCATTATTGTTTCTCCTATTTTTATCACATCTCACATTGTTCGTTCATTTCGGTTTTCTTTTTCTTTGTTTTCTTTACCTACTTCTAAGCAGGGCCGTTCCTATCGTTTTATAGGCCTTGGGCGAAATAAAAAAAGGGCCCTAAAAAATCGACAATATGTTGCGGTCTAAACAGAACAATATAAATTAAATTCTATCTAGACCAATTAGAGGCAAGTGCACCCCATCGACAAGTAATATAAATCGATAAGAACCGGATATCATACCCAAGGAAAAATTTCTAATAAGTAAGACAATTAAATTAAACGATGAAAAATTACTCAGACGATCAAGAATTGTTTGATTTGAAAATAAAATAAAGTAAGCAAATTAAGAAAATATGAAAAATGCAAGGTATGAGTTAAAACGACTAGATTTAATCAAATGACAAAAATCGGTTAAGGTATCAGATTTCAATTGGATTGGAAACTAAAATAA
>JAOSBK010000006.1:21422244-21438134 GCA_027568895.1 Erythroxylum shatona
TTTTGTTGGGTGCAAGACACACGCCTCTAACCATTGAACTACGTAGCCTAATGGTGAGAGGCGTGGGTCTTGCACCCAACAAAACCCTGAGATCACAGGCTCGACTCCCAGAGACTCCCAAGTGGATACGGGAGGTAGACGACCTAACCAAAGGGGACAAAATCCAATAGTGCGGGCCCACCCAAATCAATAATAATAATAATAACCCATATATAATTTCAAAATTATAACACAGAATGATATAATAATAATAATAATAATAATAATAATAATAATAATAACCTATATATAATTTCAAAATTATAACACAGAATGATATAATAATAATAATAATAATCATAATAGAAACGACAACAACAACCGGACGTTGGCTGTTTTATCATTCGAACATGTTCACGTAGATGAACATGAACCATACCGCTTGATTTAATTCTAATTCAACAAAAGAAAATTACAAGAGAAAACAATGTAGCACCTTTTTGTATGTTTCAGAAACGTACGTGATGTAGTGTCTTTTTTGTGTTTCAGAAACGTACGTGACTAAAGTCGTAAAGGTTGTCAGAAGTAGTCCCCTCGTAATCATTTTCTAGACAATCGCATTTACTTTGAACAACAATTCATTATTCTACTTATATTTTTTTTGTAATCTTTCACTCATTTTTTTGTGTTTCAGAAACGTACGTGACTGAAGTCGTAAAGGTTGTCAGAAGTAGTCCCCTCGTAATCATTTTCTAGACAATCGCATTTACTTTGTACAACAATTCATTATTCTACTTATATTTTTTTTGTAATCTTTCATTCATTTATTTTTTAAGTCTTATTTATTAGACAAATAGATGCAGAGTCAGTATAAACTAATAGAAACGGACTTTGTCAGGTTCTTAATATTTTCGTAAATCAATGAAACAGTAAACAAGGCAATCTTCAACTGTTTTGATTGACTCAAAGCAGGAATTACAAGTGTCAAAGAAGAAAATACCAGAAAAAGATGAGAGAAATAGAAGGAAAAAAGGGATGAGAGAGAGGACTGATAAATCATAACAGAATATTCATGACTCATTCTGGTACTATCATGATCTATAAAAGCATCTCCAAGTGCGTGCAATTCTGTGTAAGGACCACAATGCTATTTCTTGGCACCTGACGTGTCCTTCCATGCATAATCCTGCAATTTGATTGGAGGAAGTACGATTCTATTGCTTCTCCTTACAGCTGGTTTGTTGCTTGGGCCAATATCTTCATTGGACTCAGATGAATTCATAACATTACCCCCGCCATTGAGAATCAGTTTGTCCTCAAGCTGTAAGCAGGGCCGTTCCTATCGTTTTATAGGCCCTAGGCGAAATAAAAAAAGGACCCTAATAAATCGACAATATGTTGCGGTCTAAACAGAACAATATAAATTAAATTTTATCTAGACCAATTAGAGGCAAGTGCACCCCATCGACAAGTAATATAAATCGGTAAGAACCAGATATCGTACCCAAGGGAAAAGCAATTTCTCTGTGTATTTCTAGATGCAAAATCGTTAATAATATTATCAAGATCAATATTATCTAACATATCCTTCTCGATACATAACATAGCTAAATCATTCAACCTTTCTTGTGACATTGATGATCTCAAGTAGGTTTTCAATAATTTTAACTTTGAAAAACTTCTCTTAGTTGATGCTACAGTCACAGGTATAGTCAATAGAATTCGATAAGCAATTGAAAAATTTGGATAACAATTTGCAGCTTGAACAAATTCTAATAAATAGCAATATGTGATAGAGGAACAAAATAAATAGCAAAATTTAATATCTAATATTAAAAATAAAAAACAAAGAACAAAAATACATTTAAAAAATCAGAAACTTTACCTTTAAATTATACTCAAAATTCAGAAAACAGAATCGTAAAGTTTTTTACTGTTAATTTTTGAGTTGGAGTACTTTAAATACATATATTGATGAAAATAAAAAATTAGAAGGTAAAAGTATACTTAAATATCCTGAACTTCGAGCGCACGATTTCGAATTTAATTTAATTGCAACTGTTCATCATTCTTTTAAGTAGTGAAGATGTGAAGTGAGGGATACAGATTTTACATAATTAATTGTTAATTATTATTATTCAATATAATGTTGACAAATGGCTTAAATAAGAAATAACAGTCAGAAAAGATATGTACCATTTACCTACCCGTCCCCTCATTGATCTTTTTCCTTTTGAAATTACATCCTTAAATGACACATGCCTTTTAAAGACCATTAAATAAAACGATCAAATTCACCAAATGCTTGCTTTTTAGTCAGTTATGATTTACAACAATAAAGATCATTTAAATGTTGCGAAATGCCTGGTGTCTTTTGTGGAATGGACTCCCGAAAAAAGAGCCATAAGACTGTTTCTTGTCATACACACGCTGATAATGCAATGGGGTTAATTACGTCAAGAAGAATGATGACAATTTGAAAAGGGCCCCTCATAATCGTGGGCCCTGGGCAGGTGCCCTGCTGGCCCCTGCCCAGAGCCGGCACTGCTTCTAAGTTGGTCTTCCAAGCTCTCTTTCTTCTTTCTTTGTATACTTATCTTTCTTGGTCCCCTCTTGTATAGTTTTGGTCAGGTTAATTTCTTTTTCTACTTATTTCACTAACTGCTTGTAGTGACAAAATTTTAATTTTAATTTGCTTGGTCTCATTTTTTCCTATTCTTGGCTATATAACCCACAAGTAATGTTCTCAATGAAATTCTCATATAAGGTCAGTTAAGTAAACTTGCTCTTTAACAAGCACACATATATTTGTTTAAGTATCTCAATACTCTAGTCTAGGAGATCAACTACTTCATTCATAAGGAAAAACATAATGTGTACTAGTCTTTTTACATTTTATTAACGTCTAATCTTAACAAGATAAAGCATAAATAGAATATGAATATTATAATTATGATATCAATATAATTTCTTTTATAATATAGAGTTATCCTATGAAGTTTATCATATACATCTAAATGTGTATAAGACTTTAAATAATTATGTCACTAAACTATAATTAAATGATTGGTTGTAGGGTGTTATAGGGTATAAACTAACAATCTCCTAATTGCAGTAAACCAATCGTTTAACTTTCTTAAACCATATCTCTCTATGATGATCACGATAATGATAGGATAATGGTTTAGTGAGAGAATTCTACAAGATTCTTTATAGGGAGCATATGCTTAAATCTTACAATTTTGTTCTCAATGCAATTAAGAGAAATGATCTAAATACATACTTGGATCTTTGATAAGATGTTAGGTTCTTTTGCCATGCCTATTGGCTCAAATGTTTCACAATACATTACTTTCTAGATAATGCAATGAACTATACCAAGTACATTAAAGAACTTATTAATCCAATTAATTATTTCTATTAAATAAAAAAGGTATTATGGCCTAATTAGCAATTATCGCTACATTGAACCTTTTCAATCTACAAAAAATATTGTTTTAAGTAAAATATACCTAAATAATAATTTACTTCTAAATTTAATATCCACATAATTTTAAGCTCATATGTGAACTCATACATAGACTAATGGATATATTTAATACTTCAAAAATATCATATATATTAAAAACTAAATATTTTTAGTATTATCCATATACTTGGATTTAAAATAGGTTCAAAAAAAGTTTCTTTATCTATCACTATAGATGCAATTCTCATAATTAAGTTGTCACACAAAAGGTAAAGAAGTGACAATACTTTGGTCAATAATCACCCTAACAATTGGAGCTGGCATAGCCTACACCTACACACTCTGTGCTCAACTTCATTACACTAGCCAACATCACTCGGTACAAGAGATTGAGGTTGAAACCATATACAAAGAGCAAATGCATTGACTAAGTATTGCTTGATCAGACGTGGCTTTGTTCGAATGTGTAAAAGTTGATCAGTGTTGGTAGTTAGGATTGCTTCTTTGCAATCAAGGAACCTATTTACAAAAAGTTGACACTTGAGTTCTTCACCACATTCAAATTGGAGAAGTGGCATTACATCTAGGATGTTCACAATATGATCCAACTTTGAGTGATTGGAGAGATGTACAACTTGAGTTACAAGAGATTTTTTTTTCTTTTTATGGGCTTGTACTTAGAGGAGAATGTTACTACTAGGGAATACATTGTTAGGAAATTGGGTTAGGATCTAATCTCATGCACAACAGAATAATTATAAAAACTATTTCATATGATTTATTAAAAATTCAAGATCACTTTAATTCTATAACATGATTAACATATATAACATAATAAAGCATGTATCATAGTTCATATCTTATTCCGAAGCTTGATTTTTTCTTGTCATTTTCCTTTAACCGTTTCTAAAATTGGCTAATCTAAACTACTATAGTTTCATCTCTAATAGTATCCATATAACATGTTGAGAGAACTCTATGACTATTGCAGAAAGGTTAGGTAAGAAGTGCTAGCTCCTTTGGAGCCTAAGCCTATTTACAATATGTTTAGGACATTTTATTAAGTTAATTAAAATTAATTAGAGTTACAATTAATTCTAATTATATACCAATTATGCCTAAATAAGATCCAATATCTCATATTGATCTCTATTTATTAGATATCTGACAAGGTTATTCTTTTTTAACCAAAATGTTATAGGTTCGAATCACAAAAACAATTTCTTTGTAAAATGCAAAGGTAAGGTTGCATATAATTGATGACCCTCCCTTGACCTTCACAAAGCAAAGAGCCTTGTGCATTGGTGTTTGCCCCTTTAATCATAAAGTTTCTTAAACTTTACGATAAAATCCAACTTGATTAAAATATTTAACGTTTTCTTTATATATGACTCATTAGGTTTCCAAATATGCTAGCAATAGATACAAATTATAATCTTAAATCACATTTAGGATTAGAAAACGAGTATGGAAATTAGTCTATTCTATTTAAGTCTAATCATATTAGTTCTCCATCATTAGCAATTGGTTTAGTTAATGACATTTGAAAACTATTTTCAAAGTGTCATTCCACTTTGGATAAGAATTTCCCCATTCAATACTAATTGAAAACAATGGAACATTCTCTCTAATCAATATGGCATAATAAAGAACATTAGAGGAGTTGGCAACTCTCTGGCGTTAATCAACAACCATTACACATTGCATTTCCTGACATTAATATGGCTTTCGAGTTAAAATTAGGATTTATTCATTTGTTGCCTCCTTTCCAGTGCCTTATAGGTGAGGATCGTCACAAGCACTTAAAGGACTTCTATGTGGTTTTTTTTGACCATAAAGTCACAAGGAGTAATAGAAGAACATTAAGTTAAGAGCCTTCTCATTCTCATTAGCAGACAAAACAAAGGGCTGGTTGTACTACCTTTCTCCGGGATCTATAAGGATGTAGTGTTAGATTAAAGGCAATTACCTTTAACACTTATTGTATAAATCATTTTATGATTAATAAAGGCATTTTTCATTATTTCGATGTTCATACATTTATGGATTTGATGTTGATCTTAAATTGATTTAATGCAATCCTTGATACAAAACATAGCATGGAAGAAATAATGATAAGATCATGATAATGAGATTCTTATCATGTGTAATTATGTTAGTATCTAAACTTTCCCTAGTTATAGGATTAATGAGATAGGATATCATTAATCCGGATAGACTAAAACATGTTATACTCCTTAATTCGATCAAGCAGTAGATCTCATAAGCTATAGACATGAGTTGTTTAGAGTTAACATGTGGATGCTTACTAAGGGTAGTAAGTACATTGGATTGACCTACCATGAGACAATCATATGGATATTTTATTCCAGTGTCAATGATAGTCTCATAATAGCAATGGTGCAAATATCCTTTGACTTAAAGTGCTTAAGGATATCACACATACTGATTATGTGCTTTGACTCCATTCATCAATGCCTTTCAGGGATTACTAATAAGGTGATGATTGGGTACAACTTAAGGTATTAGGAGGTAATTAAGTAGCCAATAAAGGATTCACCACTCTTGATAGAAGGAGATGATACCCATGACCTCTTGTCGAAGTCATTACTCGGAAGTCTCTGACCAAAGTAGATATGTGTCATGAAGAGAGTCTTCAATGATACATAAAGTAATGAAATCCTCAAGATAAGATCTAATATCACTTGGACTAGATGTGATGTAGTTAGTCTAGTGAGAGTTAACATTTTGACCATACTCTAAACTAAGTGGGGTATAGATGGTAAAAGGACGAATTACATAACAACATTGCATGTAGAAGGGTTTGTAGTCAAACCACTGACTTTGTGGTCAATTGGGGGTTATAATGTGTTACTAGATACCGCTTTTGACTTACTTGAATTAAGTGTTAATTCAAGTGACCAACATAACCGAGAACCTAATAGGTCACACACATAGGAGATCCGAAGGATGAGTAATATAGTCTTGCATGGTGATTCAAGATATTAGAGAGTGTTTCGGCGTTGTATCGTGATGTGATCATGGTGGACATGTTGCATAGAATGGATTAGAAGCAAGTATTATTGGCTGCCAATTTGGTCATTAACTTCCCAAAACTTTCATTAATGCATGCTATTCATGGTAATTAACTTCTCATAACTTCCACTAATGCATGCTATTCATGGTCATTAACTTCTCATAACTTCCGTTGATGCATGTTATTCATGACCATTAACTTCCCACAACTCTCCATTGGTGATGGGGGGAAGGTGCAAAAAATAGAGATGATTTTTGTGCATCTTTGTAAGACACAAGTGAAAGAAATGTTCTTTCTAATACACGCACTCTTTTTTCTCTCTAACTCTCACAAGAGTTCTTGTCTTTGCTAACACAAAGAAAAAATTCTAGCCATTTCTTAGTGAGGTTTCATCCTTCTATCTTCATGCGGAATTTCATTAGAGATGGTCTATGTTGATCGTTGTAATTTACGACAACCCAACACGGAGAAGATTAAAGAATGAAGGAGACCGTCAGAAAGGAATGTAAACATCTTACATTTTATGTTTTTGTTTTCTATATTTATATGCATGAGTAGATCTGGTTTTTGAGGTTCTCTTTTATTTACTATTGTATATATTTGATATCTATTATGAATGAGATGGATGATCGGAACCTTACAGTGGTATCAGAGTAATCTTGTGCCTTGTTAGATGTCGAATACATGACATGTGAAAACTATTTTCATGGTTGTGACAACTTAAGGTCCTGTAATGTTTTGTTAGAAATTAAGTATAGAAAAATGGTTTCACAATTTTTTCACCAATCTACTCATAATATGTATGTGAATGATTCAGTGTGATTTAAAATAATTTTAATGTGATTAAAATATTTAATTTCGAATTTACAAGAACTTCCATTAAATCTGTCTTTCTACTAGGCATGTGATGTCTATTGGCTAAACTGATGAGGTTACATATGATTTTCGTGGAATTTGATTCTGGAAAATTATGTGAACATATTTGGGATGTGTTTATGCCTCTGTAATTTTTGCATAATTATTAAAAATTATTTTAATAATTTTATCAAACAATTTTTAGATATGGACAGTTTTTCAGAAATTGTAGGATCTGTTTTGTTTGATGTTTTTGTATGTTTATATTTCGGTTCCAGAACCTTAAAATATTTTTATGTGATAAAATGTGTTAATTTGATGTTTAATGCATGCATAAATGATTTTTCTTGAAATTTGATTTCCAGAAAAATTTTATAATTCATATTTATCATTTTTGGTGTCTTATCAGTGTTTCAGTGATCATAATAATTTTTTTGTGATTCCTAAATTATTTTGATCATCATGAAATGACCTAGAGATGCTTGGAATGATGATTTGATATTCTGGAAGTTTTGGGAAATTATAGAAATTAATTTTAATTTTAATAGAGCAATAGATTTTTCAGTAAGATTAGAAAAATTGGCATGTGTGACAAAATTGAAGTTGTTTTTGGACATCAAATAATTATTTTTAAGGTAAACTAATTATGAATTAATTTCTTGAATTAGGTATTCATGTTAAATAGATTAATATTAACTCCAAATGAAATAACATACAATAGTAATTTTAGCTAACTTATTAAAAGGAATATAGTAAATCTAAGTGTTGATTTGGGCCTTTCATGTTAGGATCTATAAGATGTCATAACCAAAATGATGTGTTTACATATATGATTAGGGAATGCATGGTTAGAAGAATGTGTGGGCTTGCATGCTGGATGGTTATGGGCTTAGGCACAATTTGATTGGGTAGTCCATATCATGCCATGTAGTTATAATAACTATATGTGTATATATAATATGACGAGAACTAGGGTCCTTTTAGAGTTAGGGTTGTTAGGCAAACCCAAGCCCACTTTACCGGATATGTTCGAACTATGGAAATAGGATTTTCGGATTAATGGGTTGGTTTTAACTAGAAGTGTTGGTTTGTTGGGCAAACCCAAGATCAACATGGATTGAGGTGAACTTGGGTAATGTACATTAGATGTACAGTTGTCAAGAGTTGATAGCCCAATGAGTGTGCACATATCAACAATTGATAGCACTAGATTCAATAGTTGCATTGGAGATGCAATTTGTATGATCGATGCCTACCAGTTGAACTAAGGTGGCTTGTTGGGCAAACCTAAGGTCATTCTTAGGGATATTAGATATCGACCCACTAGGAGTATTTCTCTACGAGTTCTCTAAAATTTATATTGAGGGTTATGAATTTGTGAAAATAGTGGGAGCCATAATATGTGTTATTAAAGTCTTTATAGATATGCATTTAGCTACATTCTAATTTTTCTCTCTTTGACAAAAGGTTGCTATTGCCCGAGTCAACACCATGAGAACTAGTGTGAATTTAAGATCATTGATGGTAGCTAACAAGTTGACTGGACCAAACTTCCTTGACTAACTCAGAAACCACTTCTTGATCCCCCTGCTGTTAATGCTTCTGATGATGATCGAAGGGCATATAGGAAACATCTCGATGATAGCGAGATGGCTAGTTGTATTATGTTAGCCACTATGTCAAAAGTAGCATGAGGCTATGGATGCTCATACCATAGTCTATCATCTTAGGGAGCTCTTTGATGAGCAAGCAAGGTTAGAAAGATTTGAGACTTCATGATTGCTCTTTCGCTCCAAGATGGTTGAGGGGACATCTTCAGTATAGTACGCACTAAAGATGAATGGTTACATTGAGTGGTTGACCTCTTTTGGTTTTCTTTTGGATCATAAATTAAGTATTGACTTAGTTCTGATGAGTTTAACCAATAGTTACTCACAATTCATGCTTAACTATTAGATAAACAATATATCCAGCACAATTCCCATGCTGGTCAATATGGTCAAGGTAGTTGAGCTATTTGTCTGCAAGGACAAGGTTATGATGCTGGTAGACTCTTTTGGTCAGAAGAAAAAAAGCCAAAAGAAGAAGAAGTTTGTAGGGCCGAAGGGAGGTGTCAAGAAAGCAAAGAAGACTGCCTAGAAGGAAACTTGCTTCCACTATGGCAAGGATGGCCACTGGAAGAGAAATTGTAAGGCCTATCTGGAGTCCTTGAAGCAAAAGAAGGCATCTGATGACTTTTAGACTAAATACATATAGATGTATATGGTTTGATGTTCATACATGCCAAAGGTGGTTTTGTATACTGCATTACCTTTATCGATGATCATTCTCGATATAGGTATGTGCATCTTAAGAGATACAAGTCTGAAGCCTTTAAAAGGTTTAAAGAATTCATAAATGAGGTTGAGAAACAACTTGGGAGAAGTATTAAATCACTTCGATCAAACCAAGTTGGTGAATACTAAGAGTTTTTGGATTATCTCAAGGATAATGAACTATTGTCCCAGTAGACTCCACCTTACACACCACAACACAATGGTAAGACTAAGAGGAGAAATCGAACCTTGTTAGACATGGTGAGGTCTATGATGAGTTTAGTTAATTTACCAAAATCCTTTTGGGGGTATGCACTCGAAACTTCTGTTTATGTATTAAACAGAGTCTCATCCAAGTCAGTTGATGTTGGTCCATATGGGATATGGACTAATAAGAAACCCTATCTTTCTCATATGAAAGTTTGGGGTTGTCCTACTTATGTGAAGCAGATTCAGTTAGATAAGCTTGAAGCTAAATCTGACAACTGTTTGTTTGTGAATTATCCTAAGGAAACTATAGGATATTAGTTCTACCAAGTTTCGGAACAAAAGGTGTTTATTTTAAAACATACTATCTTTTTAGAGAAAGAGTTTCTTCTAAGAGAAGACATGAGAGCAAAATTGAACTTGTGGAAGTTAAAGATGCTAAAAAAGATGTAGATCAACTGCCTAGACCTGAGACTATTATTCATGAAGATGAAACAATAGTTCAACCTTTTGACACACAAGAAGTTCGTAGGTCAGTTAGGATACATCATATTCCCAAGAGATACAAATTTCTCATAAGTGAACTTAATAACGTATTGCTCATAGAAGATGACGAGCCTACTACCTATAAAGAGGTTATGAAGAGTTCACAATCTGAAAAATGGCTTCAAACTACAAAATTCAAAATGGATTCCATGTATAAAAACAAATATGGACTTTGGTTGACCCACCCATAGGTATAAAACCAATAAGGTACAAATGGGTTTTCAAGAAGAAAACTGACATGGAGGTTAATGTAGTTACCCATAAAGCTAGGCTTGTAGCTAAAGGTTATTGTCAAAGGCAAGTTATTGACTGTGATGAAACGTTTAGCCCAGTAGCTATGCTAATCCATTAGGATACTCCTAGCCATTGTCGCTCATTATGATTATGAGATATGGCAAATGGATGTGAAGATGACTTTCTTTGATAGAAACCTAACCAAGGATGTGTATATGACACAACCTAATAGTTTCATATCCATAAATGGAGAAAAGGTATGTAAGCTTCAGAAATCTATTTATGGATTGAAGCAAGCATCCAAGAGTTGGAATATCCAATTTGATGAGACAATCAAAGAGTTTGGTTTCTCACAAAATCTAGATGAGCTGTGTGTGTATAAGAAGGTTAGTGGGAGTGCAATAATGTTCCTTATACTGTATGTAGATGACATATTGCTAATAGGAAATGAATTATCTGCTTTGCAATCAGTCAAAATTTTGTTAGCTAAGAAATTCTCTATGAAAGATCCTGGAGAAGCAACTTATATTTTGGGGATAAGGATCTATAGAGATAGATATAAGAGGTTGCTTGGTCTTTCTTATTCTATATACATAGACAAGATGCTAAAGAGATTTAGCATGGAGTAGTCTAAAAGAGGTTATCTTCCCATGGTATATGGGATTATACTATCTAAATCTATGTGTCCAAAGACACAAGATGAGAGGACTCGCATAAGTTTGATTCCCTATGCTTCGGCTATAGGATCAATCATGTATGCTATGTTATGTATTAGACCCAATGTATCGTATGCTCTAAGCATTATGAACAGATACCAATTGTACCCTGGTGAGGGTCATTGGGTGGTTTTCAAGAATATCCTTAAGTACTTAAGAAGAACTAAGGATGTATTCTTAGTATATGAAGAAGGTGATCTTGTGGTAAGTAGGTATATTGATGCTAGTTTCCAATCTTATAGGGATTACTCCAGATCCCAGTCTAGATATGTATTTACACTAAATGGTAGTGTATTTAGTTAGAAAAGTTCCAAACAAGAGATAACTGCATATTCGACGACAGAGGCGAAGTACATTGTCACTTCCAAACAAGAGACAACTACAGATTCGACGACAGAAACAGAGTACATTTCAACGTCAAATGCGACAAAAGAAGCAGTTTGGATCAAGAAGTTCATCATAGAACTTGGTGTGGTTCTGAGCATCGTTGACCTAGTGTAGTTGTATTATGAAAACAACAGGGCTATAGCGTAGGTGAAGGAACCGAGGTCTCATCAGAAGTCCAAACACGTACTCAGGTGGTACCATTTGATTAGAGAAATCATGGGTAGAAATGATATCAAAATAAAGAGAGTTCCCACTGATCAAAATACAGTTAATTCGTTGACTAAGCCTATTTCCCAAAAAAAGTTTTATTTCACATGTAAATGCCTATAGTATTAGATATCAAGGCGATTGACTTTAGTGCAAGTGGGAGTTTGTTCAAGAAGTGCTCTAAAGGCAATCACCTTTAACACTGATTGTACAAATCATTTTATGATTAATAAAGGCATTTTTCATTGTTTCGATGTTCATACATTTATGGATTGATGTTGATCTTAAATTTATTTAATGATGTCCCTGATATAAAACATAGCATGGAGGAAATCATGCTGAGATCATGATAATGAGATTCCTATCATATGTAATTATGTTAGTATCTAAACTTTTTCTAGTCATATGGTTAATAAGGTAGGATATCATTAATCCAAATAGACTAGAACATTATACTCTTTGATTAGATCAAATAGTAGATCTCATAAGCTATAGACATGAGTTGTTTAGAGTTAACATGTGGATGCTTACTAAGGGTAGTGAGTACATTGTATTAACCTACTATGAGACAATCATATGGATATTCTATTCCAGTGTCAATGATAGTCTCATTATAGCAATGGTGCAAGTATCCTTTGACTTGAGGTACTCAACGATATCTCAGATATTGATCTTGCGATTTGACTCCATTCATTGGTGCCTTTCAAGAGTTACTTATAGGGTGGTGCTTGGGTACAACTTGAGGTATTCAAAGGTAATTGAGTATCAAATAAAGGATTCACCACTCCTGATAAAAGGAGATGATATCCACGTCCTCTTATTGGGGTCATTACTTAAGAGTCTCTAGTTAGAGCAAATATGTGTCATGAAGAGAGTCTTCAATGATACATAAAGTAATGAGATCATCAAGACACGATCTCATATCACTTGGACTATATGTGAAGTATTTAATCTAGTGAGAGTTGACACTTTGACCATACTCTGAACCAAGTGGGGTATAGTGGTGAAAGGACGAATTGTATGACAACATTGCGTATGGAAGGGCTTATAGTCAAACCACTGACTTTTCAGTCAATTGGGGGTCATGACGTATTTCTAGATACTGCTCTTGAGTTGCTTAAATTAAGTGTTAATTCAAGTGGCCAACATAACCGGAAACCTAATGGGTCACATATATAGGAGATCTGAAGGATGAGTAAGATGGTCTTGAATGGTGATTCAAGATATGAGAGAGTGTTTCGGAATTGTATTGCAATGTGATTGTGGTAGAAAATGTTGCATGGAATGGATTAGAAACAAGTATTGCTGGCATTCAATTTGGTTATTAACTTCCCAAAACTTTCATTAATGCATGCTATTCATGGTCATTAACTTCTCATAACTTCCATTAATGCATGCTATTCATGGTCATTAACTTCTCATAACTTCCGTTGATGCATGTTATTCATGACCATTAACTTCCCATAACTCTCCATTAGTGATGGGGGGATGCCATAAAAAATAGAGATAATTTTCGTGCATCTTTGTAAGACACAAGTGAAAGAAATGTTCTTTCTAATACACGCACTCTTTTTCTCTCTAACTCTCACAAGAGTTCTTGTCTTTGCTAGCACAAAGAAAAAATTCTAGCCATCTCCTATTAAGGTTTCATCCTTCTATCTTCGTGTGGACTTTCATTTGTGGTTTGTGACAACCCAAAACGGAGAAGATTAAGGAACGAAGGAGATCATCAGAAAGGTATGCAAACATCTTACATCTTACATTTTATGTTTTATATATTTATATGCATAAGTAAATATCATCAGAAAGGTATGCAAACATCTTACATTTTATGTTTTTTGTTTTATATATTTATATGCATAAGTAAATATAGTTTTTAAGGTCCTATTTAATTTTCCGATGTGTATATTTGATATATATTATGTATGAGATGAATGATAGGAACCTACATATGGAATAACTTAAAAAGAAAAATTCTGGAGAAGCTTTTTCTAGCTTCAAGGGCTGGAACCATTCAAAAGGAGATAAGTAGGATTCATTAATCTAATGAACAAACTTTATATGAGAATTAGAGCAATTTAATCAGTTATTTGCAAGTTGTCCACATCATCAAAATTTTAATTAATTGCTTATGTAGTATTATTATAAAGCTTTGTTTCCTATGAATTTGAATATGAAGGACGACATAAGTGGAGGAGCATTCACAAAGATAACACCAAAGGAAGCAAGATATTTAATCTCCACAATGGTATTCAACTCATAACAGTTTGGAGTAAGAGACCATCAACCAAGTAAAGTAAATGAGGTAGGAATTCTAAGTATTGAGACTTAACTTTTGAATTAACCTATCTTGTTAGATAAGTTGCTTTTTCATAGGTGTTAAATGCTAGAGTGTGTAGCGGTTGCTCTAACCAAGAGCATTATACTGATAGATGTTCCCAACTAAAAGAAGAAACAACTCCTCAAGTGAATGAGGTACGTGGCTTTGTTAACAATCCAAGGAAGTATGATCCATTTTCAAATCAATACACCTGAGACATGGACAACCTAATAATTAGCACTAATACAATCCTTTTTGATATAATAAACCTGTACCCCTAGCAGATCAAGGATCAAGTTCAGGTATGTCTTTAGAAAAAATTATAATGGCTTTAACGACTAACATACAACTTTTTTTGTGACGCCTTAATACCCCCTAGGAGGATACGGGATGCCACGCAGACAATATAACATATATGCATATAGAATCGAGACAAAACCAAAACATACGAAACATATCATAATTTTAGAAACCAACCTGGATTAAGGTTATTACAAACCTTCAGATAAATCCAAAGTCATATACATCAAAGACAAGCCAAAAACAAACTCCAAAAATACAATTTTAACAAAACAAGACTTAGACTTATTTAGCCATTGCGGTTGACTCGTCCCAGTCCTTATGTCCTTCTCTTTGAACCTACACGGGGCAAATCCACCGTGCTAAGCATATAGCTTAGTGAGTAATAATTAATCAATGCATAAACTGACAATTAATTATACACAATCATGATATATCAAAAGCATGTAATAACAGTTTATCGGAACGAACAATTCAAACATATAATATTGGATCTCAAATAGATTGTACGGAAAATAAAATTGAGTCTCAGAGGAGAGTATAAACCCTTCATAATCAGAGCACAATTTCTTGTTTATAACATAGTTAAACAGAAATCAAAATACAAAATCATATGACTGTTAAATCCATTTACAAAAGCAGATTGGTATCAGCAAGAGAGACATATGTCTCGATATCAAGAGACACATAAGTGTCAATGCAGGAGACACCGAAGCATCAATACAGGAGGCATCTAATTGTCAGTATAGGAGACACCGAAGCATCAGTATAGGAGACAACAAAGTGTCAGTACAGGAGACATCGAAGCATCAATACAGGAAACACCGAAGTGCCAGTATAGGAGACACCGAAGCGTCAATATAGGAGACACCGAAGTATTAGTACAGGAGACACCGAAGCGTCAATACATAAGACACCGAAGTGTCAATGCAGGAGACACCGAAGCGTCAATACAAGAGACATCGAAGTGTCAGTACAGGAGACACCAAAGCGTCAATATAGGAGCACTGAAGCGTCAATACAGGAGACACAGAAGCATCAATACAGGAGCAGCTGTGAACCCTTCTTGGCATGCCTATTTACTCACAACTAGGACTTAACAGTTTTAAAACAAAACAAAGTCCTTTCAGACATTTCATGCAAAGCAAGTAGTCAATCATATTAACATGCAAGTAGCACTTCAATATCACATTCGTCAATCAATACCTTGGACCTTCATGTCTGGAATCAGTACATAATTTAGTACACATTCATCAATATCAAATTCAATTCAGTAATAAACCAAACAAATCAAGGTGAGACCATCTTAGGTTACTCA
>JAOSBK010000006.1:21440645-21465383 GCA_027568895.1 Erythroxylum shatona
CTAAATCTCCCTCCTTAGCATGATTTTCTTCATTTGACACCTAAAACACTTGAAATGATAAAATCAATGTAAGCTACGTGATTTAGACATCAAATGAGAATAAAAACTAAGTGTAAAAGTATAAAAAGATAAGAAAATGTGAGCGCATCAGTCATACAAATCCCCGATTGGAATGTCATTGTATAAACTTATTTATGGTAAGTTGTGTCACTTGCCTATTGAAATTGGATATTGTTTTTTTTACAGTTAAACAATGCAACTTGGATTTAAAGAAAGACATTTGTCGTTATGAATATTTTCTGCATAATGTTATTAAAATTCAAAATTTAAAAACTAAAATTTTTAAAGGTGAATGTACACATATTTAAGTTGATTATTTAAAATTTTATTATTTCTAATATGAAGGAGATTCAGTTGGTTGATCTAACCTACCTTAACATGTGAAGAACAAGGAGTTTGTTTCACCAAAGACTGTAAGCAAAGGCATTATTAGGAGACAACCCAAGTGTGGTATTACACCATGAATAATAAGAATTTGTTTTCCTTCTTTATCTCTTTTCAAGTTTAGGCTAGTTTTTCTCATTGTTGTTATAATTATATTTTCTGTACCATGCGTTATTCTTAGAAGTTGTATATGACAAAGATCCTAGCAATACTTCCTATTTAAGTCATCATCCCTTATAATAGAAATTCAAGGTAATGAATTTCTTTTCCCTTCTCTTTATTGATATGAAAACATTAAGGACTGTGTTCATGATAAGTGTGGAGGAGGGAATTACGACTATAAGTTTTTTTATACATTCATTGGGTCACTTAAAATTGTGCTTTCCATCTTTTTGAATTTTATGCCATTAGAAATCTTCAATTGAACTTGAAAAATATGTAACCTGATTGAATGACAATCTTGAGTCTTAAAACTACTCATCATTGTTATTTTTCTTGAGAATGGAAATATGTAGACAAAACTTGTGAGACTTTGATCTTGAGATTGAAACATTTATGTTAGTCTCTATTTTTCTTTCATATGTTTAATTTTCTTCCACAATTTTGATCTCTAAAACTTAACTTGATTCTTTTCAAAACCACATTGATATTTGCATGCATTAATGTGATTAAATCATTCTTTGTATGAGCTCATCTCTTTAAACTATATCCATTGTAAAGTTAATTACCCCTTATGAACCTTCATATCAAGCCTAAGCAAAAAACAATCCTTACATAAGTTGTAGAGCCAATAAGTATGGTATAATTTGTAAAGAATGTAGGCAACTAAATGAAGGGTCTCTTTGATTGTTAGATTAACTAATGTAGCACAATTAAGCTAGATGTTGTCCCATGGTGGGTTTCACGTGACTTCCATTAGAAAAGAAAAGAGGAAATAAAAAAAGAAACAAGGTGGAAAAGTAAAATGGGGAATCATGGAAATGGGAAAGGAGGTAGTCTTAATAACTTTGAAAACTCTAACAAGGGTTTGATGAATAAAAAGGTAAAGACCACTAGATAGGGATTTTTATGATTTCAGGCTTGACCTATTTGGTAATGAAAATACTCAACTTATTGGTTTTATGATTTTTAAATTACCTCCTAAATATTTCCTACCTTAAGCTGGGCCACATTACAACCATTAAAAAGACCTTATGATGTGTGTAATGGATGTATTCTAAGTGGTGGAGAATGAGAAGATATGTAAGCCTATGGTAGATCATTTCTGTTAGGAAGAATTTGAGGGAAACACTAATCCTTTTTAAACATACGAGAGATGAGTGATTATTCCCATAAGTTTGCATGTTTGGCTGATTATTTTCAAGTAAAAGTACTTGTTAAGTAACATTAAGTTATTTAGATCATTATCTAAGTGGTGTTATGATATTTCAATAGTTTGTTAAAGTTTGAATTTTGGTTGACGACAAGCAAAAGTTAAGTGTTAAGGACTTTGATGGGTCATTATTTATATTATTTATGTTACTGTTTGTTTAGTTTTTATTAACTTATTAATGTTATTTTATATAAGTTGCAAGGAGAAAATTACTTGACTAAATTAAGAAGAAGTCTACTGAGTTAAATCTATTAAAGTAATAAATCAATAAGTAATTGTTTTATGAGGAGAATTTAACTCCAATTGAGATAAGTTAGAAGCTGCTAACTGAGAAATCCAAATGTAATTGGATCTCCAAATTGTGCTTAGAGATTACTAAAAATCATGGAGCAAAAATATTTGATAGCACCATATTCAAGTTCGAAATCAAAAGCAAATATCTAGGGATAATTTAGTAAAGAAGCCATAAATAAAAATAATACAAAGACTATGTGACCGTGAAATTGTGGAAGTAACCAGCCGAGTTCATACTCTATTTTCCCATTAATATGTCCACATTTAGAGGCAATATTTTCCATAAAAGCAAACACAACATCTAAGAAGAAGATTCAGATGTTATCATTTATCCATGAAATTTATTTTGACATGTAAAAAGAAGATCCATAGGTTATCTTTTATCAACACCATCATGTTTATAATGATTGGTTAGAGTGTCATTCTAGCCTTTTGATGTGAAGAAAAATATTTTGCCATGAATTCCCCCAATTAACTAGCTATATCACAACTCATAACTAGTTTCTAGCTCTATTCTTATCATATTTGTTTTTAACAAGTCAGAAAAATAGGAAATTTGTTCACACATTTATTTAACACACTTTATTGTATTTTTTAAATATTTTACTTACGTCATTTCTTCTTAGTCAATCACTCATAATGTCTACCAATTTAAATAAATTGAATTACAAGGTGTAAACAGGCCAATTAGGTAAGGTGGAAGGAGAAAGATGTTAAGGAAAGGTTCCAAGGAACACTAAGATTAACCGTAGAGGTGAAGTTTTTGCCATTATATTAAAGAGTGTTAAAATTGGGAAAAGCTAAAGATCCTCTTAAAAGAGAAGATAACAAAAGAGAGTTGATGTTAGTCTCATATACATTTGATGCCAATATTGTTAAATAAAATGCAACTATAAGAAGTACAATAGAGCTGGTGTCAGTTTCATTCATGTCTAGTACTAGTCATAAAGCAAGATCAACCTATATGAAGCAATACTTGTTGTCAATTCCACACCCTTAAAAGCTTAAGATAAAGACCAAAGAATATGGATTCAATAAATTTGTAGCGTTTAAAATAAATCAAACATCAAAATACCCTTTACTAAAGAAACATCTTAAATATCTTCTTACGTGAAGTTCTTGAAGGAGATCATCCTAATAAAAAAATTAGATAAAAACTCTAAAATATCTTTGACTAAAAATTATTGTAATATCTTACATAACAAGTACCTCTAAAGTTGAAGGATCCATAGAGTTTCTCCATTACTTGTAAATTTAGTGATTCAAAACATATTAAACGTTTATATGAATTAGGTGTTAGGATAAATCCAATGCCTTTGTCTATTTTTAAGAAGCTAAGGATAGGAGACCTCAAGATAACAAACATGTCATCATAGTTGGTAGATAGTTCCATCAAGTACACAATTGGGCTTATGGAAGACCTAATTATAAAGGTAAGAAAAGTTATCTTTTTGTATAACTTTTTGGTGATGAACATTAGGGTTTCTGTTATCTTAAGAGACCTTTATTGGCTATTTGAAGCTATTTTTGATGTTATTGAGGGGAAGCTTACACTTAGAGTGGGCAAAGAGATAATAAAGTTCCACATCTTTCGGACCATAAAGAGACATATTGCCTTTGATGAGGATTGTTTTAGGATAGATGTACTTGATCATAATATAGAGGAAGTCTCTAAGGCTAATGGTGAAACTTTTGTGAGAAAAAGTGAAATTTGTTGAAATTTTAATTGAAAACTTTCTTTACTACAAGTATATTGATTGTATCTTATAGTATAATAGATATCGTCCCATGAGGATTGTAGTAGTCATCTAACAATTCTTGTAAACATTGTTTATGGTAAAAAAACAAGATGATTACTACAAATTAAACTAAAAATAAAGAATTAATAACTAAATAATAAACTAAACAGTAGTAAAATTGACTAAAGAAAAGATGGCTATTAGATTAAGAAATTTCAATCCAGTCTATATCTAGGAATCATGTTGTGTAAATTTAAATCTCTTGTACCTTGAAAATCAATGAATTTAATTACTTTTTGAAAAAAAAATAACTGATTTATCAATAATTAAAACTAGGAATTACTTCTATCTTTATTTGTTTTCATTTTATCTTTTTTTTACTTAATCATAATTGATCCTAGATATCATATGATTATGATTACCCTCTCTCGAGATCTAATCAAGTAATACCAATTAAAATAGATAAAAATTGAATTATGATCTCTCAATTTATCAAAACTCTTAATTATGTAACTAAATTTAAAGCAGTCTTATAGATAACTAATAACAATTAAGAACTCTCTTCAATTGCCTATTAATTTGACATTTACAGATCTATTGAGGTGCTAACTATCGTTGGGCAACACAACATAGATGATCTATTTTAATCTCTCATTCAAATTGAATATAAAATAGTAATCATCAAAAGAATATTTATTAATTAAAAAATGTAAAGTTCAACAAATAATTCAAGAGTAATTCCTAAAAAAGAATTTAACAGTCTATAGATGTAACTAAATACCCAAGTTTACCGATCATCAGTATCCAATAACAATAAGGAAATAAGAAAAGATTAGAGGGTGAAATATGGAAATCTTCCCTTCTTTTCTAAATTTTGTCAATTAGGGAAAGACATTCTCTATATATAAGCCTTCTAAAGAGAATGGAAGTCCCAAATATAGTAAGGAGGGTTTTGTATAGCTATACCAATAAATTAAGTTATGATATCTATGAGGTATGTTGCACTTTCTAATAAGATAAAGAAACACTTTTGTAAATTATTACTTAATCCAGGGATCTTTTTGAATATTTGTAAGGTACTCATTAGTAAAGCTACTGAATAAGCATCAACTTTGTATAATAAGATAAGGTCTAGAAAACATAAGCTTGTTAGAGAAACCAATTTACATTTGGATTGGTACTTGAAATTTAAGGCTTTGGAGATATTATGTTTCAGTAAAAGTGAGAGAACCTCTATACAAATTATGAATATGTAGGGGAAAAGGGATCACGTTGCCTAAGACCTTTAGAGCCCTTGAATGTTTCTATAGGATTCCTATTGATCGAAATGTCGAAGGATGTAGTAGTAATGCAAGCTTTGATCCGTTTTATAAACATTTGTGAAAATTTCAAAACTTTAAGTGCCTATAGAATGAAATTCTAGTTGACACAATCGAATGCCTTATAGAGATCCACTTTTATTTGAAAAATTAAAGAAATGGTTTAAATTTCCATAGAATGAAATACAATTATTCCATTGGGAAGATCCCAAGCTCTACAAGTAAAATTAGAAAGTCTTCCTACAAGAGTTACAAAATACAACAAACAAGAGGCTAACAACTAAAGTTCTAAGGAATTGGTTTCATCTTATTTGCTAACACTTTAGCAATGATCTTTTAGTTGAAGTCAATACAAGAAATAGGTATGTATTCACTTAAGGAAGCAAGATAGGGACCCTAAGGATTAGGCACAAGTGGTTTTATTGATCTCTTTCACCATAACCCCTCTCTTAAAAAACTCATGCACAACATCCTTAGTAATTTTTCCTATCTCATCCCAAGTTTTGTGGTAGAAATTCCCATTAAATCCATCTAGACCAGGAGCCTTTGATCCTTTGATCCATTCATGTTGAAGATCAAAGCCTCGATTTCATTATCGATGATTGGTCTAATTAATTTAATAGCTTCTCCTTCAGGTATCCTAAAAGGGATAAAGTCTTTGAGATCCTCCATAAAAGTTATGTTATTCCCCTCAGTTCCCAATAGTTTTTTTAATTCATAACTTCCTTACTTATCTCTTCTTGCCCACAGATCATATCACCAGAATATGTTTTTAAAGATCATATTTTGTTGATATTTCTTCTTGTAGTGACAACATTAAAGAAAAAACTTGTGCATCTATTCTCATCTTTTATCCAATTGATTCTTGCTCTCTGTTGCATCAAGAAGTAATGATTGTCTACTACCTGTAAGTAATGTGTAAAAGCTTCCTCTCCTCGTTTTCCATATTCCAATCACTAGGGTTGTTTGCTAGTGAGTTTTAGATAGTGGAAAGTCAAAACCCGGCCTCCTCATTCTCCTTTTTGGTATTTTTGACCTCTACTAGTATTTAACAGTTTTAATTCCTGCTTAATAGCCTTAAGCTTTTGCATACAAATGTATTGTTCAGTGTTAGAAGCATTTATCTCCAATCCTTTGTCTATAGCTACTTGAAAACCATCCACATTTACAAGAAAAATATTAAACCTAAAAGGGTGTTTAATATTGATCTTTTTGAACATATTATCAATTTTGATAGGGGTATGATCAGAAATTTCAAAATCTAAAAAATGGTGTTACTTTATGATAAATTAACAATTCATTGCACATTTGCTAAAGCTCTATCCTACTTTTTTTCGAATAAACAATCTAGAGGTTTGTTTGTTGCTCCAAGTGAACATATGCCTCTTATATTTAAGACCAGTAAGCTCTACATCTTTGGTACATTCAAGTAGATATATGTTGTAATTAAGTAAGTTATAGTTGCCCTCTACCTCTGACCTATAGAGAGTGGTGTTGAAATCATCAAATACAAGCCAAAGATATGAAGCAAAAGCTTTATTCTTCTCAGAGGACTCCATATCTCTGAAATTTGGAAAGCTGTGTTAAATCTATAGAAAAAGGTAGCTAGAGTTGGAAAATTTTTCATTTCGAAATCAATCCAGAGTGAATAAGTTGGTCATTTGATTCCAAGGGCTCTACATTATAACTCCCCATTATAAACTTGGTAAAATAACTTATACTATAGAAGCAATAGGTGCACTTACATAGAAAGATATATAGGGTAGGAGATTAAATAAGTCAGTTTCACCTTAACTCTAGGAAGATCTTGAAGGTCTCTCTTAACCACCTCATTCAATCCTCCTACCTAAGTTATAATCCACCACAAATAAACTCTCTTAAGTAGTCTAAAAGTCAATTCAAATTAGATTTAGACATTAACATAAATAAATCAGCATTAAGATCAATCAAAGATAATTTATAGAAATATATCACATTTCTTAAATAATATCTATATAGATATAGAAACATAATTATATATAAAATATTACTAACTTTTTTCTATTTAAATATAGAAACATAATTATTCACAAAGCCTGTTCAAAACTACAAACACAAAGATAAAAACAAAGATATCATGATATAAATAAACCTATATGAGATCTTGATCTTTATCAATAACTTGGTCTGCTAAGATGATAGTTGCATCTTGATTCTCTAATGAAAATTGACATTAAGTTGAATTTTTGAATTACCTATAGATGGCTAACTGTAGTTTTTAAAGAGAAATTAATAATTTCGAATATGTGTTTCTTTAAAATCTAGATAAAGTCATTGTAAAATTAGGATTTTTGTACTTAAATATGCTTTACTCTACCTAAGACATGGTTTAGAATATGATCATGGACCAAATTGTAGATTTCACTATTTTCTCCAGATAATAGACATGGTCTCTAACACTATCATATCACTAACAATATATTTCACTTTCTTCCTTAAGATTAGTATATGGTACATGGCATGATCATGTCACTAAATTGTGAATTTTCATATTTCCTTTATAGTTTGCACATAGTCTTAACCAAAGTTTAGGCCATCACTTATTATAGTTGATTTATTTAAGACTCGACAAGGCCATCACTTATTATAGTTGATTTATTTAAAACTCGACTTGGCACACAAGTGTGGATTAGACCATGTTCAATCAAGAATTTTGATTTCTTTATAATTTTACTTAAAATAGCCTTCAATTCTTGGATAATATCATGCAAGGCTTAATTTTCACAATTATTTGAAAATATCTTCAAATTTGTAATTTAACATTAAGATGAAATAAAATACTTAATAACATATGTGCATTTTTCATCCACATCACAGTTGATCATAAACATGAATTGTGTTGTGACCTTTATTAAATATTTAATTTCAAAATATAAAATAGATAAAAGGGTTATGGAACCTCCTCTAACTCTAAATTTGGGATATAGATTGTTAAAGTGGTGCATGCGTTTAGTTCATTGGGCATCTTTAAGTCTGGAATCTGTATTTTTATAGGTCACGCCTTGTTTTAGTTCTTATATCCCCACACAGGGATCGAAGTGTGTTGAGTTGTCCAGCTCGATTAGACCTCAAAATGTTAATAACAAACACATGGCAAGTCTCTCAAGGTTAGTTCATAAACCAACATCATGCCCAAACTGAAGCACTGTTCTAGCGTACTTATATAATAAAGAAGCAAAGCTCTCAACCATAAACCTAGAGCTAAAGGTAGTCCTTGATATGTTGTTTAAGGTCTTTGCCTCTAAAAGAAAAACATTGTTTTAATTATCTCCTTTCTCTTAAAAGGAAAATTTTGTCTTTCAATCGATAGCAGTCAATTTGTCTGCCCCTTTAATGTTGGATTTAATTTAAAAATCATCTTGGACAAGAAAGCATTCATAGATTTGCAACCACTTTAGTTCTTAGTATTAAGGACTAATTTCCATCTACGTCCTTTTCACTGTACCTAATTATTGCTAGACTGTAACATTTTACTATTTAGCTATATCAACTTATTGTTACGTAACTAGCTGTATGTAAATAGCTCTTCTATATTTAAACTCATTGTATAAAATGAAAGAAGTCATACAATATTCATATCATTTCATTGTCTGTGATTATTCTCTATATGGTATCAGAGCTCCATAAGGCCTAATGGCTGTCTCTACCATTATTTTCTTCTCTCTGTCGTGTGCGTTTCCTTTATCTGTCTATGATTTCTTGGGCCAATCTATACATGTTATATGAATACTCCAGAAGATACCTTAGGCACTACAAATCCTGCACACACAATACCATTCAACAACTTGTCCTTGGTTGCTTTAAATACTGCTTCCATTAAGCTCAATGGAACCAACTTTTCAGCCTGGCGAGTGTAGATGACGATGTTCCTCATTAGCTATGGCTTACAAGGATACACAGATGGTTCCTTCCTGTGTCCTCCAGTTATTGATCCTGGCTATCACCACTAGATTAGACAGGATCAACTTCTAATTGCTGCCGTTATTTCCTCTGTCGTAGACAACATTGTCACCTTACTTGGTTTGGTTACATCGTCTAAATAGGCTTGGGAGGTGCTTCAAAAAACTTATCCGAGTAGCTCTCGCTTCAAAATTTTTTCCTTGAAAGAACAACTCACTTTTCTTGAGAAAGGCGAGCAAATCGTGGCCATTTTTCTCTGACAACTGAAAGTATTGCTGATGAATTAGCTATTATTGGCAGTCTAGTTGACGACACAGATCTCATTATACATGTTTTAAATGGCATTGGTTCTAACTTTAAGGAGATTGCAGTGGCCATACGGGTATGAGACACTCCAATCTCGTTTCAAGAAATTTATGAAAAACTCCTTGATCATGAGACTTACTTGACACGGATCGGTCACACTAATTCTACTCCTGCAATTGCATTAGTTAGGTATAAAACGAACTAGAATCGTCACCAACATTGTACTATGTCTCAAAGATCACTGCCTAGTTCCACCTCTCAGCAATGACAAAGACCTAGTTCTTCCAATTTACCTTTTAGATATGATAGTCCTATGTCTCCAGTGCAATCCCATAGTGGCAGTGATGATTATTCTTTCATCATCTGCCAATATTATAAGAATCTAGGTCATACAGCTCATCGCTATTTTAAGCTTCATGGACGACCTAGCAACAAGCAATCTTTAGCCTATCACATTCAAAAGCCAACAAAGCATTCTTTTGATAAGTGGATTGTCGATTCCAGTGCCTCTCATCACATCACCACCGACCTTTATAATCTTTTGCTTGCAACTCTGTATGATGGCTTTGATCATTTGGTAGTCGGCAATGGTACTGAATTACCAATTACCAATACTGGTACCACCATCGTTCCACTAAAACCTTATCCTTATCTAATTTTTACATGTTCCCACCCTCAAACATAATTTTCTCTCAGTCTCTAAGCTCTGCACTACTAATAATGTTTCAGTTGAATTCTTCTCCTCTCATTTTCAGGTTAAGGATGTCATAACTAAGGCGATACTAATGTAGGGTCACTGTGTTGATGATTTGTATTACACTTTTTTTCTAAAGAAGCTCTATACTGCATATATTGCTACCCACGGCTCTTTTAGGAACTGGCATCACATCTTAGGCCATCCATCTGCACCAATTCTTCAGCATCTCAATAAACATTTTTCTTTTCGTATTCGTAATAGTCATCCGAGTCCTTGTGTGTCCTGTGCTTGTGCTAAGGGTCATAAACTGACTTTTTCCAACAAGCATCCATCTAGTACTCATCCTCTTCAGTTGATATTTAGTGATGTTTGGGGTCTGGCTCTAGTTAAATCCATTGATGGTTTTCGTTATTATGTAGTGTTTGTTGCTCATTTTTCTAAATATATTTGGTTGTACCTATTTAATGTAAATCTGAAGTTCTATACATTTTCACACGATTTAAATCTCTTGCTGAAAACTTCTTTAACATTAAAATCACTTCTGTATATAATGACAATGGTGGTGAATATGTTGCTCTTAAGAATTTTTTGGGTCATCATAGATTCACACTTTACTAACCCTCCCCATACACCTTAGTTAAATGGAACAACTGAAAGACATCATCGACATATTGTCGAAACTGGCCGAGCCCTTCTTCATCAATCCAAATTGCCACCATCCTTTTGGACACATGCTTTTCAAACAGTAACATATTACCTACACCTGTTCTCCAGATGCATTCTCCATATGAAATATTACACAAATCCCCATCCAATTATCATCATCTCCATTCCTTTGGTTGCTTATGTTTTCCTTGGTTTAGGCCTTATATGCAACATAAATTATAACAACGTTCTACACCTTGCATATTTCTAGGTTATTCAACTTCACAATATGTTTATCTTTGTTATGACCCCATCACTTACAAAACTTATATATCTAGACATGTCACATTCTATGATAATTCTATGTCTTATGATCTTCTTTGTAGCTCCCCTCCTCGGCCTACTTCCACCACTGCCTCATCCTTCACCTCACATTAGGCAGTCATTCCACTCCTTGAATTGAGTCTGTCTATACTTGTCTCTAGTTCACGTACGTCTCATACGGCTTCATCCCTACCTTCATTTACGGGTACACCATAACATGATCTGTCTCCCTCCAACACACCATCCTTTGCACCATTAGCTTCCAACCAATTTTATCTTGAGCATATACCAATCGTTCCTACAGAAGGGGACTGTAATATTACTTATCATATCATGGATGATGTTGTATTAATGCCCTCCTTGTTCACTGACACCTTGACTGCCCCACCAGACTTGTCTCAGTTATCAGATCATCGTGCACTAACTTCTTCAGCTGTTCCTGCCATCACAAACAAACACCTGATGCAAAACAGATCCAAGAAAAACATTTATAAACCAAAAAATATCTACCAGGTTAGTAAACATCCACTACCATTTCATCTTGAACCATCGTGTCTTTTGCAGGCCGTGAAAGATACCTTATGGAGGACCTCGATGAATGAGGAATTTAATGCCCTCATCAATAACCATACGTGGAATCTTGTTCCAGCACCTCAGGGCAACAAAATTGTTGGAAACAAATGGTTGTATAGGATCAAAAGGAACCTAGATGGTTCTGTGGCACAATAAAAATCATAGTTGGTTGCGAAAGGGTTTACGCAAACCCCAGGTTTAGATTTTCATGAAACCTTTGCTCCTATTATTAAACCACAAGCTCTTAAAATCATATTTACACTTGCCATTGCTCACAGTTGTCCTATTCATTAAATGGATGAAAATAATGCCTTTTTATAAGGAGCCTTAACTGTAGATGTTTACATGTAATAGCTACAGGGGTTTATCCATCCTGATCATCCAGACATTTTTGTAAATTACGAAAAGCAATTTATGGTCTTTGCCAGGCACTCCGTGCTTGGTATGATTCATTGAAGACTTTCATTCTCTCATATGGTTTTTGTCACGATATTAGTGATCCATCATTATTCATTTATAATGATCATGGTGTTGTTGCTTGTTTTCTAGTTTATGTGGATGATCTGTTACTTACTGGAAATTCATTGATGTTCTTATCAAAATTCCTTATTAAGTTATCAAAGACATTCTCGTTAAAGCAACTGGAATTTTTGTCTTATTTTTTGGGGATTGAAATTATTCCTACTACTACTGGTTTATTTCTCTCCCAGTATAGATACATCAGGGACATTCTGGAACGCTTTGGTATGACTGAAGCAAAATTGACATCCACCCCCTTATGTCTTTTAACTTTGCTGCACCTTGAAAATGATACTGCTTCTACAGATGTCTCGGTTTATAAACAAATGGTTGGGTCTCTCCAGTATTTAACTCATACAAGACCGAATGAGGTTTTTTAGTGAATAAACTTGCTCAGTTCATACATGCTCCTACAATTACTCACTTACAACAAGTGAAAAGGGTATATCGCTATCTCAAAGGTATAATACAGTTTGGATTACATCTTCACAAGTTGAAAAAATGGCTCTTCAAGTATTTACAGCTCTTCCATCACCTCTTCAAGCATATAGTGATGCTGACTGGGCTGGCAATAGTGATGACAAAACCTCTACATCAGCTTACATTGTCTACTTTTGTGGAAATCCAGTCTCCTGGCACTCCAAATGACAATCAACATGTTATGCATGAACATTTATTTTGGTTGGAAATGAGAATGAGAATCCAAGTATTCTCCTTTTGAGTATGATTGTGTTGCTTTATAGATAATGTATGAGATTGTGTATGACTTTTGTGAAAGAGGAATGTGCATGCGCATATTCTTCATTGTTGAGTTTGAAATTGGTTATTTGTTGTGGAATAGCATGTTGGAGATTTGAAGGGTGTATGAGATGAATTGGTTGAGTTGGAGCTCAAAAGTACCGAAAGGTACTTGGTAGTGGGTGAATATGAAGGGAATTGTGTTTTGGCAAGCCTTCCTAGGTGTAAGAATGGTGTGCAGAGATTCAATGGAAAAATTGTATTGATTTAGATAGAATTAGCCAAAGTGTTTTAATGAAAGTTGTAGTTTAGATTTCCAGCTTTCTAACGCTATAAAGTATGACATTTTTTGATATCGGGGCTGGAAGTTATGATCGATTGAATTCTTGATGTTGTTTAGGATGAATTTTTAGGGCCAGTCACTTTGATTGAAATTTTGACCTTTATAGAAGCAGAAATTGCTCTTAAAATCTTCATGAAAGTTGTAGGTTGTCTTTTTATCTTTCTATTGATATAAACTATGGAATTTTTGGGCAATGGAGAAGGAAGATATGATTTTTAGAAGTTATGATGCTGTTCAGGATGAGTTTGTCGACCAGTCACTTTTGCGTGAACTTTTGACCCCTTCAGAGACCGAAATTATTTTTAAGTCCTGCATGGAAGTTGTAGATCTTTCTTATAACTTTCCATTGATACCAAATTTGCAAATTTTGGAGTTCTGGGTCACAAGTTATGAATTTTAGAAGTTGAAAAGTCGGAAGAGGAGAAGGCAGCATTCGCATGCGCCCTCACGAGGGCGAGCGCTCACGCGCGCGAGCTCGTGAGGGCAAGCGCCGATTTGCAATTTTTCCTCCCCGATCCGACCTCTCTCTATTCTTTTGGCCATAACTTTTTCGTCCGACCTCTGATTGACCTGATTTTTGAAACGTTGGATTTCTAAGACATTCTTTTACCTCTCCAAAAAAATTTGTAGGTTTTTATATAAATTTGAAAGAATGGATTGAATCAAAGTGAGTTGAATATTTTTCTGAACATGTTTCAGTATTTTGGCGATATCTCGATTTGTAGAGATCCAATCGAGTTGATTTTGCTTCAAAATAAACTAGGGACATGGATCTACAAATGTTCTGAGGGAATTGAATTTCAATTCAGCCCTAAGACTTTCAATTTCTAGAGTGAATTCGGGTGTAGTATTCAGTCTTGGTTTAATTTTAGCCCAATAGTATTTTGGCCATAACTTCTTCATTTCCAAAAAAAATTTAGCGTTTTTGGTGTCGTTAGAAACGTAATTCAATGGGGAACAAATGTTCTGAAGAAGCCGGTTTGAGACTCCAAATGGAAGTTCCCCAATTATGCTCAGTAATTTATAAGAAGTGAGCCCTCTATGCGTTTATGAATCTGAATGTTGGACTTCGAAAACGAGGTCCAACATTTGTGGTGCACCAGCCCCAGGATACTGCTGCGTGGTGTACTGTGCCCACCATGTCAACACCTATTGCAGACCCTCCCTCGACATTGGTGGTAAATTCGGTTGCGCTATCGCCAGTGATGCTAAAGTGTGAGATTGCTTATAAGCCGAAGAGCTAGCAACCGCTAGCTCTGTGACTGCTTCAACACTATGTTCCTCTGGCTCGGGTTGCAAAGGTCCAACCATGCGATGACTCTCCCTTCCTCGTCCAACCATGCTATCGCTATAAAATCAGAGAAAAGACAATGTTTAATAAAATAGATCGAACTAAGCCCAAATTATCCGATATCCCAAACATCCTAAGAAATGTCGACAAGTACTCTCACCGAGGTTGAAATCATCCGATTGTTAAGGACGTCAACTTAATGATCCAAGACTCAACTTCTTATTCAAAGACTTTCGACACCTAGACTCGACTCCTAAGGCTCATGAACTTTTTAAAAATGGAAATAACACTTTTGAAAATGTAAAAACCAGGCTCTGATACCAATTTAATTGTCACAACCCAGTACCACATTGGGCACATGATAATCGTCGCATACTTGGGCTAAGGATACTCACGATACCCGTAATCCAATTATGTAAGGCTAACTGAATATCTTTTTTGAAAACATTTTGGTAGCATTAAAGTTGTATTTTAAAAATCTCAAAACTCAATCAAAACACCTGCAAATCAGCTTTAAACGCATTTTTATATTCACATTAAAATTCTACCACAACTTTTGGACTTTTAAGTCCACTCAAAAGCAATATCAATGATAATACCAAATGTTCATACATAAGGTCTTTTACAAACAAGACAGTCAAGAGTTATTTTATAAAATCATAAAGCATATCAACATAACCAACCTAATAAAAATAGTTCATGAGCTACTATACAATAAAAGTACAAGACAGAGACTACCCACGTGCGGTAATGTCTAAAAAATGGCAAAAAATTGCACGCTCCACTCAAAGCTTCAAACTTACTAAATTAACCTACATGGTCAATAAGCGGAGGGGTGCATACATTATGTACTCAGTGAGTGGAAAAAACATATATCACAAATAAAACTCGATAAACATTAAGACGGTGTAGATAACCTATGAAGTGAACATACATGACATAGAAATACACAGGCCTAACCTATGACTCAGCGTATACTAGTTAGGAACCACGTAGGCCTAGCCTATTAATCACTCATCCAGTGAACATAGGTTTCAGTTCCAATACACAAAAGCAAAAAAACATCACATGTATAAATCAAATCTCGTTAAAAAATAAATCTCAGAATAAACCAAAACAATCATGTGTGTTACCGCTAGTCAGTCAAACTAGTGTGCACACCCACCGATTCTCGATGTTAGCTCAACTTTTATCCATGATGAGCCCAGACTATAGTTGATAAGAGTGTCATGACCTTAGGTGATAACCTCGTCAGTGTCTAGACCCTAAGTGTGGAATCACTCGCAAGTCTTGTAGAAAGGTGTCGATACGGGGACTTGACTCTCATATACCAGTGTCAAGGGTATGAGAGTCGATTAATCTGTTGTGCCTAGCACACGATTGGCCAATAATTATCTCACCATTCACAAAAAATCATATAAAATATTAAATATAAAAATCAAGTAAGGCACTATGCCTTTATTTATCTATCCAATAGATAAAATGGAGCCTTGTCATGGCTCTAAGCCAAAAAAGAACATATACGTGCAGCTTACATGACTCGATTATGCATATATAAATTTCAAAATATTATTTCATTCAATAAAAAGTCCTCTTTTACACTCCAAATGCAAAGTGTTATACAAAACAATATCGTTTCCTAAATACATAAGCATAATAGCATCCATTTGAGATTCAATTCTACTATGCATTACTTAGGTTCAAAATTCACATACAAGTCATCATGCATGTCTTAGGATGATCTAATTCCATTTAAGAGATATGGCTTCCCCATCTTACCTCAAAAGAAGGTGTACACTCCCTTGACTTCAATAATCCTTGATACGAGCTCGTTGATTCACAGCTCCTGAGCCTCTATTCATAAAAATATACAATGCATTTACTACTTAAACATGCATCTCATATTTATACACCATCATATAAGTGTATAAAACACAATAATATTACTATCTTTAAGCTATAGGATTACTATTCATATTAGCTTTTTTTGGTGCACTTTCCAAGGAAATTAATGCCTTTAATCCAAGCCCATTAGGCCATTACTCATCAATCTAAGCAAAAATTCAAGTTTAGTCTAAGTAAACATGAAAGCTGCTTTCCAACGCATATCGCTATGAATCTTTAAATCCTAAGCCAAGTTCACTTAGGCATTTTATCAAATACCTAACGTGCATGACTTTCAAGTCATATTTTCAAGAGTTTATCATAGTAATTCATACTCCTATCTTGTTATATAATAAACACTTCCAAACAACAACACATTTCACCACTTCATTCAATCCATTTCCCTTCATTTAAGCCATATTCATCATAGTTATACAACTCATTACATTAATCCATTTCTTCTCCCATCATTTCGACCAAGCCTTATCTAATATACATCTTCTTCATTTTTCATCAGCAATTCACATTATATATGTACAATTGACACCATAAAATTCATTTAAATCATCAATTTCAAAAAATATTAAAAATTCACAAACTTTCACTAAAAAAGAGAACATTTTGCTTTTGGTTTAAGGGGACTTCTCCATGACGCATTTCATTCATCTACACCATGTTTCATGCATATTCAAGCATGGAGAACAACATATCTTAACACCAAACTCAAAATCATAATGTAGAGAGAGAGGAGACAAAATTTACCTAAACTTTCCTTTTGGTGATATCTTAAAATCCTTTGAGAATTTCTCAAATGTAATGATAGATTTGAGTTTGTTTGATCCCAAATTAACTTAGAACACCTTAATTTAGGTTGGAGAATAAAAAAAGGTAGAATTTGAGTGATGGCCGAAAATGAGTTCTCTTCCTCTCTTCTCCTTTCTTTTAATTAAAATAAAATATTTATAGTCTTTAGTGTGGGGTGCACGACCATACATGAAGAATGGTCTAGAATATTGAATGACCAAATATGATGAAATTACCTTTTTGTCCTTAGCTTATGTGAAATTACCATTATACCCTTGAAAATTTTCCTAAATTTGCAATTAAGCCCAAAATTTGGGAATAATCAAAACTTTTATTTTTATTTTGGTCTCTGGACTTTTTAAAATAATAATTAAGTCCCTTAACTCTATAAAATTACACATTGACCCCCCAAGATTTGAAAATTACAATTAAGTGCTTTAACTTTTAACAATTGGCAAATAAGCCCTTATGTATATCAACTTTTTCAATTAAGCTTTCTAAGTATCTAATAAGTCTATAAATAATTTCTAATCACCTCTAAGGATTTAGAACATATTTAACTTAGCCACCATGGTCATATCCATCCAATGGACTCAATTTTACACACTTAGAAGCTTTTATGTCAGTAATCTTCAATACCAAAGAACTTTAAGTTCATGTAAAGGCATATAACATTATAAATAAATAGTTGACATATACACCCAAAAGGATTTAAATACATCTTTGAACTCATATACAATAATGTATATATTAATATATAGTAGTGTCCCCAAGTGAAGAATAATACAAAAGGGCTCAAAGAGTCCAACATTACATGTATTTTCATTAATTTAAAGTAGATTTCATGAAGATTAAAAAGGATCTCACCATGGATCTTTTCCCCAATAAAATCAACAAGATCTCATTTGTTGGTGGCCTTTAATGTTTATAACTTTACATCCATTACATCACACCAACGATGGTGTTTGATAGCCTTCAAGAAAATTTTTGGTTCTAAAATTACATTAATAGAAGTATAAAATGTCTTATGTTTATGTGTGAGGTTAGTATAAGATACGAAAGAAGCTAAGGTTTGTGATGAGTTATTAGAATTTGGTAAGTTGGTGTAATAAACTTTTTATTGAAATGGAGGGCCATAATTTCTATTAAACCTTCTTATAATATGAAATTCATTTTCTAAAAAATAGAATTAGGAGAAGATAAAGATGTTTCTAAAGATGAGTTAGTTTTATTACTTACTATTGATGTAGGCTATGATAAAAGATTAAAATCTATATTTGGGAGGTCAGCTAGAAGCATAATAAAGTGACAACTAAAAGTAAGGAAAATCATTTTCATAAAAATAAATGTTTCTATAAACTAGAATTTAAAAAGTATTAATATCGTAAAGTTGAAAACTTATAAATTATAAATAAAATATATTTCTAATCCCATATTTAATGCATTTTTCTTGTTTATTTGAGAGTTTCTTATTGTTTTTTTATACTTAACTTATTTCTATTGTCTTTTTAGATCTTATTTGCCTTCATGAATTAAAAGGAGAAGAATTAGGGAGAAATGAGCATAGAAAATAAAATAATTGGAGCTATTTTGAAAGGACCCTTACTAATGAAGGACATGGTCATGTAAGTTTACATGACTACACGGATAGTTGTGTAGCTCTTTGGGACCATTTTTCTTCATAATTTTTTAAGAGTAAAGTAAGATTGCAGGATACGATTATGCATATGGTCGTGTGACTAACCGTGCACTTTAGAAACCCTTTGGCACTACAAAAGGCAATTATGAAGAGAAAAAGAAGGGAGTTGGTAGAAAATTCATAAGAGGCTTAAGTTAGGCTTAAGAAAACTCATATTGATGGCCTAGGATGATGAAGAGAAGAAAGAATAAACAATGAAAAAAATTTGGCGTCTATTTTCATCAATTTAAAGTAGATTTCATGAAAATTAAAAAGGATCTCATCATGGTTCTTTTCCCCAAAAATCAACAACTTCTCATTTATTGTTGGCCTTTAATGCTTATAACTCTACATCAATTACATTACACCAACATTGGTGTTTGATAGCCTTCAATAAAAATTTTGGCTCTAAAATTACATTAATGTAAGTATAAAATGTCGTGCTTAAGTATAAGGTTAGTATAAGATATGACAGAAGTTAAGGTTTGTGATGAGGTATTGGAAATTTGGTAGGTTGGTGTAATGATCTTTTTTTTGAAATGGTGGACCACAAGTTCTACCAAACCTTCTTATAATAGAAAATTCATTTCTATAAAATAGAATTCGGAGAAGATAAAGATGTTGGTAAATATGAGTTAGTTTTAATACTTACTAGCGATATAAGCTATAATAAGAGATTAAAATCTATATTTAGGAGGATGATTAAAAGCACAATAAAGTGACTCATATTAATCGATGACAACTAAGAATAAGGAAAATCATTATCATAAAAGTATACATTTTTAGAAAGTAGATTTAAAAGTTATTAATATCATAAAGTTGAAAGCTGATAAATGCTAAACAGGCTATATTTCTAATCCCATATTTAATGCATTTTACTTGTTTATTTAATAGTTAAGAAGTTTTACTATAAGAAATTGTATCCATTATTATTCTTTTTAGTGCTTATCTTGTTTTTATTGTGTTTTTAGGTCTTATTTGCCCTCATGGATTAAAAGGAGAAGAATGAGGGGAAAATCAACTATTTTGTAGGGACCCTTAATAATGAAAGACATGGTCATGTAAGTCTACATGACCATATGGGTAATTGTGTAGCTCTTTGGGACCATGCTTCTTTATGATTATTTAAGAATAAAGTAAGATTAAGGGATGCAGTCATGCACACAATCATGTGACTAACTGTGTGCACTTTAGAATATTTTAGGGGTACAAAAGACGATTATGAAGAGAATAAAAAAGGGAGTTGGTAGAAGGTTCATAAGAGGCTCAATTTAGGGTCAAGAAAGCACATAATAATGTGTTAAGATGATAGAGAGAGCAAAGAATAACCAATGAAAAATATTTGGGGTGTATTTTCATCAATATAAAATAGATTTCATGAAGATTAAAAAGATCTCATCATGTTTATTTTAGCATTATTTTTCCTTTAATCTTAATGTTATGATTATGAAATGAACTTTTTTTGGTACTTGGATTATATGAACCTTAGGATAGACCTTGAAGTGATTTTATTTTAACTTAACTCATTCTTTAATTTCATTGATATTCAATTATATGTTCTTAATTATCTTTAAATTAACATTGCTAATGCATTACTTCACGTATGATTTCATACAATTGTGATTGAGAAATATTTTATATGAAAAAATCTATCACCATTGAAAGGAATTACATACAAATCTAGAGATTGCTCAACTTAAATCATATGGATTAAGTTTCAAACCTAATAGTGAAATTTAAGATTGATTCATGCAATCTTAGGTGTCTTAACTACAAAGAGATTTTAGTTAATTAACTGAAGGTTAGTTTTAATAGTATTAAGAAACATATTGGCATAATTGAGGAATTTCCATAGTCTAATAAACTATCGATTAAGTTGATACAGATCGTATCATATAATAGAAAGGTATCATTCCCACGAGGATTATGTAAGAACCGATTCGAACCCTTTGTCTAAAATTGAAAGAACTTAATTTTAATAAAAATAAATAACATAAATTGAAATAGATAATAAACAAAGCAATTAAATTAAAGAGCTGCCAAATTAATTTAAGGTTTGACGAAGGATGAATGCTTAGGACTTATTCTTCCTTAATTTTTTCCTTAACTATTATTGATATGATTATATGTTGATCCTATATTTCATAATGTATTAATTACTCTCTTTCAAGACCTAATCAGTTAACCTTAATTGAATCCAAAATTTCTAAAATTGCAACCTCTCGATTCATAAAACTTTCATAACATTTTGAATTAGATATGAAATTATCTATTGAACAATCAAGTTTTCACACAAGATCACTCTTTGAATGATTATTAATGTGATAATTACTAGACCTATTAAATTGAAAAATCTCATTGCATATCCTAGTCTGATTACTTTTGACCACTCTCTTGATTTGTTATCAAAGTATGATCATGCATAATTATCACAACACTATAATACGTAGGATCAATAATAATCAAAGTCACAAACTAAATTCAGAATAAACCCTAATAAGGAAATTATAAATTATGAACATAATAAACATCTCAGAAATCCAATTACACATCAATAATAACCAAATAAACAAGGGAAAAAGAATCAAAACTCTATTTGCTCCTTGATCTAGAAAGCTAGAACTTCTTGATGTTGTTCTTGATCTCCCACTTTGATTCATTGACTACTTCCTTTTTTGTGTCTTTCTTGTTCTTAAATAATGTGTTAGGGTCTTAGGATTGTAACTAAGATTTCCTCAATTTTTTAGTTTCAAAAATAGTCCTGAAATGTCAAAACAAGAAAAGACCAAAAGAACTTGTGTGCTAGAAAAGCTAAATTTTGTTATTTCACTCTTTGGGAGATTCATGGTCTAACAAACGGTCATCTATAAGGCTGTGCATAACTCAAAAATCTCTAATATTCGTGATTTTGCATAGGCTAAGAGACATACAAGGCCATAAACATCACCATGTGTCTCTTATTTGCTTCAACTATTCCTTGTTCTTCAATTATCTAATTTCCAACACTCACAAACACATCAAAGACTCATGAAACATAAAATTAAGATCCAAATGATGCTCTAAACTACACAAAAACTTTGATTATAAACAAACACTATTAATAACATAATTCTAGGCCTATAAATATGATAATCGTAGAAGAAACACTCAAAAGCACATTTAAACATCTATTAAAACATATTATAATTTAAACCTATCAACATCCTCACACTTAAACCTTTTCTTGTCCTCAAGGAAAGATAAAAACTCAAACAAACAAACCAAACACAAAACACATAAGCATACATTCATGCAACATGCAATAATGAGACAGTGGTATCAAACTTTATGGAATCAATTTAATTACAAACATCAATCATTCAAGTTGTACCATGTTGAGCAAGTTTTAGTTCTAATAAAAACCTAAATATTTCCACAAGTGCATGGGTCGTAGCTTAGTATATGAGGTGTCGATCCCCCAATGAATTAGAGAACTAATCAAATCCTAATTTGTATAAGGCCTAAAAGTGTAATTAAAATGAAAATAAAAACTAAACGTAAAAGTAAACAATCAAATATAGAGTGATTGAACATTAAAACTCTAAATTAATGCAGAAATTAAATTTGAGCACCACTAATTGATAATTGAAATTTAAACAAGGAAGGTTAACAAGTTATGAGAAAAGGAATTTATCCTATCATCAATGCTAACTTGGTCACTTTTGTGTTAATGTAGTGTTGATCCCAGACTTTCGAAGGGTGGATTAATCTTTCTCGAGTTGTAATCACTAAGCACTTAACCTTGAACCCTAATTAATTTGAGTTACTGACATGTAATCTCTCATTTAACATAACAACCCACAATCTAACTAGTTCTTAAACATTCCAGTAAACAATCGGGTCCTCACACGAGATCTCTTTTGGTATAATTACCAATTTGATTATTTATGTGATCTATTAGATCGTTTAGCTCTCATTAACCAACCTAATTATTTTGCATTTGGTTCACTCTCTCAATTTATTACCAAAGCATGCAATTACAACAAATATCACAACACCCAACATCATTAATAGCAAAAGCAACTAGATTAACATTATACATCAAATCAATGAAATAAAAGTTGAAAAATAGAAAAGTTAACTTGGAGGATTGGAGGTTGAAGTAGCTAAAACTCCACCTTCTTCTCTCTCTTCCTTCTTCCTTTTTCTTGGCTTTTTTCCTAAGACAGTGATATGGAGGCTCCTTTTTTAAGTCATCTGTCTTATCTTATGTAGTCTTTTCTAATTAGGGTAAAAACTAGGTTTTACTCAGGCCTAAAAGTCTGAAATATCCCATGAAAAATTAAGTTTGGGAGGCCAGTCTGTATTTATCTACACGTAGGCCACGATTATGACCTGCTAAAATGGCCTCTAACCCACAATCATGGCCTCCAAACCACGATCATGGTCTGATGATCTTGAGTCCTCCACCAAGCTTCCTCCAAATCTTCTACATTCTTCAGTATTTGATCTCAAACATTAACAAACATATAAAAGCATCTCAAACGCACAAAATTAAAGCTCAATAGCATGCTTTAACCCATATAACATTCAAAACCAAATATCTAGCTAACTACACAATTCTAAACCTAAACATGCATTAATAAACTAATTAACAACTAAAACATACTAAAATGCCTATTAAAATATCATGCAACCTACAACTATCAACATCCCTACAATTGAATTTTTTTTTGTCCTCAAGTAGAAAACAAAACGAACAAACATAAAGACACCAAAGAACAACACACACGTATGCAATAATAGTACATTGGCATTGCACTTCATGAAACAAATTTAACTACAAATACAATCCTTTAAGTTGTTCTAACTTATTAACTTATGAAATCTGTATCTAAGTACTTCGAATTAAATATACATATTAATCAGGACTCAATGTCAAATTCATTCAATCATATCACTCACACACATACATTGATAATTAGTTAGTCAGTCAAATTGTAACTATCCTTAAGTAGTTTTTCATGATAACTCATGCTATTCACAAAGATCAATAGGATTTATTAAACAATGCACTATTTTTTAAATTTTCAATAACATGAACCTAGCCTTTTGACACAAAGGCAAACATTTGTGATGAATGTCCCTCGATTACTCAACTAGGTCATGTTTTTATTAAGCGGCTTATTTGGAATGTCATGATAGCCTTTTGACGCGAAGATAGAAATTTGTGATGAATTTTCCCCAGTTGCTCAGCTATATCACATTCTTAACTTGCTACTATCTTTATTCATAAACCGATTTGTTTTAAAAAGGGCTAACATAATAGTTATTTACTAAACAAAAGCATACACTTTTTATATATTTTCTTGCCTGCCTTATTTCTTTAGCTAATCATTCTCACGGAAAGATACTAATAATGCTACTTATTCGATTAACATAAAATTATAAATGAATGTGTCAAATTCCTAGGTGAAAGAACTAACATCTTTGTCCTAATTAACGTGCATATTTAACCAAAGCAACCTCAGACACTAATTTCATAAGCTAATAAATCTTAGTAACTTAAAAGACTATTTTCAAAGCTAAATCAATTCCGTTAAGTCCTAGTTATTGACACATTCACACGAGTCATATCATGCAAACCTAAACAAAACTAATATTTATTATGAAAAATTTACACCCGAAATAAAACATATAATGCACATAATGCAACCTTCCCCACACTTAGATAACACATTGTTAGCAACGGGAGAAGGAAAAATAACATACAATGTTGGACCCCGAACCCTTCTGTAAGCTAGGACTATAAAATAAGAAATGTTTGGCAATTAGCTATGTATAAAGCAA
>JAOSBK010000006.1:21474759-21502395 GCA_027568895.1 Erythroxylum shatona
TTCATCAAATCTTCCCATAATCTTCATGTTTAATGTCTCTAGCATGTTGAAGATTATTTCCTTCTTGATTTCACCATAATTTATGTCTTGCCCATTTAAGATTGATGCAATCTTGATTTATTTCAATCCAAATCACCTGAAATAATTTCGTAAACAATTCTATACATTTTATTATTATCAAAACATAAGTAGGATTTAATTTGTTAACCACCATTGGTCCAACATAACATACACAAAAAAAATTTTAACATTCTAAGTTAAATTAATTTTCACAAAAGAGATTGCTCTGGCAACATGTTGCTTCAGTTAATTTAATTTCAAATGCTATATATTTCTTTAAAATACCAAAATCTGAAATTAATACCAAATTTTATGTAAGCTATATGAAAACATCATAACTCTAATTTCTTGATGCTATGATACTGACAATCCTATCAGCTCAACCCAAGAATTGGGTTAAAATTTTACAAATCAAATCAGAAATTATAAATTTTAGACCCAAATTATAATACTTTAGTTTCTGGTTGTTATATAAATCCAATGGCATCGTGACTTTATTACAAATCAATAAGAACTTCATTGGTTATCGGATAAAGAAGTCTTTATCCAATGAGTAAAGATTTAATTTTTTATCCAATGAGCAATATCCAACGGACAAAACTGAATCCAAAACACTAATTATTTAATACTATCGGAAGCTTTATCTTGCAAATCAAGGAGTTATCACCCAATACATATACAAAACTCAAGATCTCAAAACCATCAGACAACTATGAGACTATCACCAAAATCGTACATGCAATAATGAGATATACATAAAAGAATCGAAAGGAACTCCAATATGGAAGACAAAAAGAAAACCAAAAAATCATTCTTGATGACCTAATTATGAACTTGCTCTAATACTACTTGAAGGATTTTAGTCCCTTTAAAATACAGAATCCATTCATAACAAATCATCAAGAATAAAACAAAGCGAAAGCATACCTAAATCTGTTGTGAAATCTACACTAGAGTTTTGCGATTTTGTCTTCCAAATGAGAACGTAGCCCTTTTTTTAAAGAGTTTTTCATAACTCTCTGTTTTCTCTTTGATGATGGGATTTCAGACAAGAATTGAGCGTATGTTTAATTTGGGAACCATAACCACTTATATTAGGGTAAAACCCTAATCTAATTTCTAGTTTTATGACTTTAGCCTATCATAAAACTAGAAATTATAAACCTAATCTCTGCACATATAAAGCCCATACTTAAAATAGATGCATAAAGCCTAAAATATCATAAACATATTAAATCACTTTAATTAAGTGGGCTCAACTTTATATGATAGTCTTTATATACAATTGTATACATATAAGTCCACATGTTTGATTTGAAAAACCTTACATTGGACACACGGGCTGCAAGGGCTGTATGGAAAAGAGCTGAGAATTAGTGAAGGCAGAGTACCATGAAGAGCATATGATTGAACAATATATCACAAGTTTGAACAGAAGTCGCTGTGATAAACAATTAACCATAGTACACAGAGGAAGAAGAAAACAGATATGACGACTATCATAAATAAGGAAGATATGCATCATATCTGTAATGGTTATAACAACGAATGACCATGTGTCGTTCATTATTAAGAGTCGCTATAAACTATTAAAAAGTCGTTGTAACGACTCCATTTTGGTAATGAAAAATTCTGAGATATTGTCTTCTTCTTCATCTGCGTCTCTCTTTCTGAAGTTTTTTTCATCTTCCTCTTTCTCTCTCGAAAATACGTTGCACACTGAAACTCCAAATTCATTTCGTACAAACTGTACGAGCGAGTTACAAAAATACATAACATATGGTATCATATCAAAGCAGACGACCATCGACCAGAATCGAAGGCAGAAAACACGAGAGGAACAGACGTACATCACTTGGAAGAAGGCGTGAAGAATCTTGTGGAAGCCCAGATGATGAGGAAAAAAAAGAGATCAATGACATCAAATCGATGTTCCAAGAACTCGTCCAGAAGAAGACGGAAAGAGAAGATATAAGAATTATTTATCCCTTCAACTTATAGAATTACTTAAGAAGAAAGTTTGATATTTCTTGTTGGGTAGACATTAAGCATCATTCATACTCATTTGTGGTATAAAGAAAGAAGTACGGAAAAAATTGATAGAATTGCTGAACAACCCCCATATATATTTTCACTAGATTAAGTAATGGTAACATTAAACTGACTAGTGGGATAGTCCTCCCTTGATGAAAAGCCTTCAGCTAATTAGATTCTGTATATTTAAAAGCAAGGCAAACTTTTATGACAAGTCTTTTGGGTTTTATACAGTCTCCTTAATCCGTGCATGCTCAAAGTTGTTTCATGGATGGCATAGAGTGTTGTTTGTATGTTTAGTCTCTAAATTCAAGACAAATTGTTAGGATATTTACTATGTCATATCATTTTAATTTTGGCGTTTTTGATTATTGGATATTCAGATAATAACAAAAAATATAAATCAAGAAATATTATTTGAATTATTGGCTTATTGGATAGAGTTGTTTAAATAGAACTTTATCTTGGATGAAGATTTATATGGATTACGTTTCTTATAGAGATTGTGTGGGAATAAAAGTGTAGTGGGCGTGTGTGTGAAGACTTCTGTGTGCAATGGGAAACAATTGTTTATTGTATCTTTGGTGAATTAGATATCAAATGGTGGATGATATAACCTACGGTGTGTGGTCCATGCGTGTGTTGCAGAAAACATCTCCAGGTGTTATTTTCGTATATGGGGAGCTGGGTTTACTAGTTAATTGATTGTGAGTGTGTGAAGTTTTTGTATGTGAGCTAATAGTTCTTTGTGGCTGTGACATTTTGAATTGCTCACGGCTTGGTGTTGAGTTTTCACTGCAGGGCTCACGATTAAGTCGATTTGTCCATTGTTTACGTCTTCTACCGAAGGCGTATTTGCTTGATTAGTTGTGTATGATGTCTTCCTCTACTGTCATAAGTTGATGTTGGAGTTTGCAAAAATCAGTTCATAGTTTGTTGTGATAAGTTTCAGATTTATTTCAGTGAAGCTAAACCTTTCAAGAAGCTTTTTTTTATCTTAAGTGTTTTTTTTGTTCTTGTTCTTAGTTAGACAATCACTTGAGTTATTTATTCATTGTTCTTTTGTTAAAAAGAGTGCTGAGAAAATTCTCTGTTGAGGTTAACAAGAGTCGATCATTTTATTAGGTGTGAAATTCTTTCATGAGTAGTGAGAACAAAGGATATTGTCAAGGGTTAAATGGTGTCAACTCAGTAAAGCCTTGTATAAAACTATAGTCGATAGTGAAAGAATTAAGCTGGGTGAGAGCCCCGTAGATGTAGGCAAGTAACTAACAGATACAGTTACAAGTAACTGTGGCAAAACCTTATAAGTAACTGCGGTCAAATCGAAGCTTTTGTAAAACTACTACACCCCTTCGATTTTTTCAACTGGTATTAGAGTAGATCACCGAATCAGAACTTGGTACATCAAATCGGTGCAGATCCTTGTTTTGCAATTATGGCTATAAGAGAAGGGGCATCAATCATCAGGCCATCGTGTTAGATGGTTCAAATTATCCTATGTGGAAACCACGGATGAGAGTATTCATTCAGGCACAAGGAATAAGAGCATGGAACTTGATTTTAAATGGTTGGACACATCTAATGACGACTGATGAAAAGGGAGAAGCAGTATTTAAAGTGTAGGAAAATCCCGATGCATGCATCATATACACGCAATGCAGAAAATAAAAAAATTGTTCTGAGACTTTCCCGAAATCCAGGATCTATGTGCCTATGCAGGGAAATATCATAATGCTAGATGAAAATTCCCAATTCACATATATGTTCCTAACATACATACATACATACATACATATACATATATATATATATATATATGGAATTTACATAAATTATTCATTTATATAATAACTATATACCTTGTATGTAGTTTCCTTCATTCTTATATCTTTTACTCTTTGGGTTGTCACAAATCATAATGACCAAAACAGACCGTCTCCAACGGTATCTATACAGAGATCGGAGAATATAACCAAATCAAACTCTTTGATCTAGAAATGGCTAGAACAAAGACAAGAGTGCTAGCTCTTACCTTTTGTTCTATGGAAAGCAACGTGAAGGAGAGGAGAAGATGATGAAGCTTAGGAGAATGAGAGAGTATTGTGAAGAAGAAAGCTTGAAAGATTGTTTCTAATCCTTTTATAAAACCTTCTCATGATCATCATCTTCTTTTCCAGCTTTTTGTCTTTTTATTACTTTTGTCTTTTATCCATTAAAGATATTAAATGCAAGATTGACAAAGTCTCTCCTCCTTTCTACATTACTCATACCTATATATATATATATATATATATATATATATATAAATGCTGAGGTGGTCCAGTCACATGGTCCAGTCATACTAGAGTCGGTCCTACCAAGTCCTAGGAGTGAAAAATATCGGAGACCTGTACTAGTAATATCGATGTCGCGATCTCATCGACATATATCCCGATCTCATCGGGATCCATTTGGTTATATTGCTCTCCATATAATGGATCTCTATCCAAAACTATTTTATGAATCCTCCGAGTCACTCTTATGCATGTGACTCATTAAGTTCCCGGTTATATTGGCCATTTAGATTAACACTTCATCTAAGCAAGTCATGAACGACTTCTAGCAACACACCATGACCCCCAATTGACTGAAAAGTAAATGGTTTGAAAAATGAACCCGTGCTCATCACGAACCATCTCACGAACCCTCCCATAGATAATTGCTATGCAATTCATCCTTTCACCATGTTATAACCCACTTGGTTATGAGTATAGGCAAAGTGTCAACTCTCGCTAGACTGACTGCATCAAATCTAGTCCAAAAGATATCAGTTATCGTCCTGGGACTCATTACTTTATATGTCTATGAAGACATTCTTTATGACATATGTACTCCGGCTAGAGATTTCCAAGTAATGACCCCGACAAGAGGTCATGGTCATCATCTTCTACTATCACAGAAGTGGTGATCCCTCTATTGGCTACTCAATTACCTTCGAATACCTCAAGCTGTACCCAATCACCACCTTATGAGTGACCTTTGCAAGGCAACAAGGAATGGAGTCAAAGCACAGAATCAGTATCCAAGATATCCTTGAGTACCTTAAGTTTAAAGATACTTGCACCATTGTTATGACTAGATTATCATTTACATTAAAATAAGACATCCATGTGATGATCTCATAATAGGTCATCCAATGTACTTACTACCTCTATTAAGCATTCACTTCTTAACTCTAAACGTCTCATGTATATAGTTTTTGAGATCCACTGCATGAACAAATCAAAAAGTTTGACATACGCTAGTTTATCCGGATTAACAATGTCCAATCATATTAATTCTATGACTAGGGATAATTTAGATATTGACATAACTGCACATGATAAGAATCTCAGTAATATGATCACATCATGATTTTCTTCATGCTATGTCATATATCATAGACTTCATTAATTTGCTTATAGATCATTATTAATTCATAAATAATGAACACCAAATTAATGAATTATGCATTTCTTTATTATTGAAAATAAACTTTGTACACAACTTTGTACAAAACATGCTAAAGGTGATTTCCTTTAGGGCACTACTCTAACAAATCTCCCACTTGACCTAAAGCTAATCGCCTTGATATCTAATACCATAGGCAAGTACATGAGAATCAAAGCTATTATGTGACAATGGCTTCATCAACGGACTAGTAATATTTTGCTCAGTGGGAATTCTCTCTATCTGTGCATCACCTTAACTAATGATCTCCCTAATCGGATGATATCTATGGAGCACATGCTTGGATCGTTGATGAGATCTTGGTTCCTTCGCCTGCACAATAGCCTCATTGTTGTCACAATACAACTGTACGGGCCCATCACAGCTAGGAACAACACCAAGTTTGGTGATGAACTTCTTGATCTAAACTGCTTCCTTTGCTACGTCTGAAGAGCAATGTACTCTGCCTGAGTTGTTGAATCGACAGTCATCTCTTGTTTGAAACTCTTCCAACTAACTGCCACGCCGTTTAGTGTGAATATAAAACCTGATTGGGATTTGGAATCATCCTTATCAGATTAAAAATTGGTATCTGTATGCCCGCTCACTTTTATATTTCCATCTCCATATATCAAGAAAACATCTTAGTCCTTCACAAGTACTTAAGGATGCTCAGTGACCCTCACCAGGATCCGATTGGTTTCCACTTCTAATACTTAGAGCATATGATACATCAGGTCTCATACATAGCGTAGTGTATATGATAGATCCTACTGTAGATGCATACAGCATCATATTCATGCGCGTCCTCGCATCTTATATCTTAGGACACATAGATTTCGAGAGTGTTATCCCATGAGTCATGGGAAGATACCCTCTATTGGACTGCTCCATGCTAAACCTTTTTAGCATTTTGTCTATGTACGTTGATTGTGAAAGACCAAATAACCTTTTTGATATATCTCTATAAATCTTTATCCCGAGGATATAAGTTGCTTCACTGAGATCTTTCGTGGTAAATTGTTTGGACAACCAAATGCTTGTTTCAATCCATACATGGATTTCTGAAGCTTGCATACCTTTTCGTCATCATAAGAGATGAAGCCCTCCGGTTATGTCATATATAGATCCTCGACTAGATTTCCATTTAGGAAAGCTATCTTCACATCCATTTGCCATATCTCATAATCATAATGAGCAGCAATGGTTAGGAGTATCCTAATAGATTTAAGCATTGCTACTGGGTTGAAGGTCTCGTCGTAGTCAATTCCTTGTCTTTGACAAAAACTTTTGGCCACAAGCCTTTCTTTATAAATAATCATATTACCATCTATGTCAGTTTTCTTTTTGAAAACCCATCTATACCCTATGGGTTTTATTCCTTTGGGTGCCTTAACCAAAGTCCATACTTGGTTTTCATACATAGAATCCATTTCATGGCCCTAAGCCATTCTTAGACTCTGAACTCTTCAGAACCTCTTCATAGGTAGTAGGCTCATTATCTTCTATGAGCAATACATCATTCTGTTCAATCATGAAAAATCCATATCTCTCGAAAATAGAGCATATCCTACATGACTTACGAACTCCTTATGTTGAAGAAGGTTGAACTATTACTTCATCTGTGTGAGTCATAGTCTCAGGTTCAGGAAGTTGATCTGCGTCTATTTGAGCATCTTGAACTTCTTCAAGTTTAATTTTTCTCCCACTGTCTTCTTTTAAAAGAAACTCTTTCTCTTAAAAGACAACTTGCTTTGAAACAAACACTTTTTGTTCCTCAACAAGGTAAAATTGATATCTCATTATTTCTTTAGGATATCTTACGAACAAACACTTGTCAGACTTTACATCAAGTTTATCTGACTATATCTGCTTCACATAAGTTGGATAATCCCAAACTTTCAAATGAGAAAGATATGAAGTAACATCAACTGTCTTTGATGGAACTCTGTTTAATAAATAAACAACTACCTTGAGTGCATACCCCCAAAAAGATTTTGGTAAATTTGCAAAGCCCATCATCGACCGTACCATGTCCAATAAGGTTCGGCTTCTCCTTTAGGTCACACCATTATGCTGTGGTGTGTAAGGTGGAGTTTATTGAGATAAAATCCCATTATCTCTGAGATAATCTAAAAATTCTTAGTTTAAGTATTCCCTACCTTGATCAAATCATAATGTCTTGATACCTTTCCCAAGTTGGTTTTCTACTTCATTTCTGAATTGTTTGAACTTTTCAAATGCATTAGATTTGTATCTCATCAGATATAGATACTCATATCGAGAATAGTCATTGATAAAGGTAATGAAGTAAAGAAAACCACTTCTAACATGGATGGACATCAGACAACATACATCTGAATGTATTAGGTCTAATACTCCAGTCGCTCGTTCACCCTTTCCCTTAAAAGGTAACTTAGTCATCTTGCATAATAAATAAGATTCACACATGTTATATGATTCATAATCAAATGATCCTAAACTACCACTCTTATGGAGCTTAGCTATGTGTCTCTCATTTATATGGTCAAGGTGATAATGTCATAAGTAAGTTGATTTCAAATCATCTCGTTTATGTATTTTCGTGACACTGACATTCACAATTGGATGCGACATATCTAATATGTAAATTCCATTGCATAATGCACCAGTACCAAAAGCATTCTATTCAAACTAATATAACAACCATTGCTATTGAAATTCAAATGGAAACCAACTTTATTTAAATAAGAAACAGACAATATGTTCTTTGTTAAAATAAGTACAAAATAACAATCATCTAGTTACAAGCCTATTGGGCAGTGAAAAAAAATAAGTGCCTATGGCTAATGCAGCAACTCTTGCTCCATTGCCTACATGTAGGTTTAGCTCTCCCTTCATGAGCTGTCTACTGTCCTTGAGGCCCTGCATATCATTACATATGTGTGAACCATAACTAGTATCTAATACCCACATGTTATTATCAAAAAATAGTATTAACCTCAATAACAAACATACTTGAAGTAACTGGGGCATCTGATGCCTACTTCTTCTTTAAGGACTTCAGATAGACTTTATAGTTTCACTTCCAATGGCCAATCTTGCCACAATGGAAGCAAATTCCTTTTAGCGCAGTTTCTTTGATTTTCTTTTGGCTGCACTTCCTTTTGGTTTCTTAGACCTTTTCTTCTTTAGGTTCTTTTTTCTTAAACTAGATGAAGAAGAGTCCACCACTAGCATTGGCTTGCTATCCTTCTTGATAGTTGCTCTATTGTCTTGAGCAGATTGATTAACTTAGGGATTGTCGTGGAGATTTGATTCATTTGATAGTTCAATATAAACTATGAATATCTATCAGACGATCCAACCAGAATTAAGTCAACACTTAATTCATAATCCATAACAAAACCCAAAATGGCCAACATCTTAATATAACCATTCATCTTCAGTGTATACTGCACTACAAATGTCCCTGAAGTCATCTTAGTCTCATGAAGAGCAGCCTCGAGGTCTCAAACCTTTCAGACCAAGCTTGCTCATCAAAAAGCTCTCTAAGATGAAACACTATAGTATTAGCATCCATAGACTCATATTGCTTCTGCAGCTCTGATGACATAGAGGATAGCATAATATAGGTAGCTAAGTCACTATCTTTAAGATGCTTATGATATGCTTTCTGATCCTCATCAGAAGCATCAACAATAGGTGGATTAGGAAGTGGAACTTCTAGGACATAGCCTAGCTCCTCAAATCTAAGAACAATTCTCAAATTTCTTAGCCAATTAAAAAAATTAGATCCAGTTAATTTATTAGAATCCATAAGTGAGCGCAAATTCATACTTTAAGACATCTTCAATCAACCTAAATCTGAAGAGAGAAAGAATGTTAGAATATCAATACATACTGGATCATAAGGACTTGCATGACATGCATATGGCTCCCACTAGTTTTAAAGAATCCACAGCCCTCACTACGAATTCAAGAAAAATTATGACAAGTTTCCTAGTGGGTCAATATCTGACATTACTAAGAATAAATTTGGGTTTACACAACAAGTCACCTTAGGTCAATCAGTAAGTATCGGTCATATCAATTGCATCATAGATGCAACTATCGTTTAGTGCTATCAACTCATGATGTATGCACACACATTGGGTTATCAACTCTTAATGCACGTACATCTTATGTATGCTACTCAATTACGCCTCTGTCTACGTTGCCCTTGAGTTTACTCAACAAATCAACGCTTCTAGTGAAAATTGACCCATTAATCTGAAAATCTTATTTCAATGGTTCGAACATATCCATATAGAGAGAGATTGGGTTTACCCAATAACCCTAATTATAAAAGAATTCTAGTTCTTTGTATATTAATGGAAGGCGTTAGTTTTCATATTATTTGTGAGGGATTTCATATTGTGGTCTCATCTAAGCCATAAGATTATAGTCACAATGACTATATGGAATGATTTAGGAAGTTTCATCAATCACATTGAATCTATATCCATATTCATCCTTCATCCCACCTAATCAACCCTAGCATGCATTCTTTAATGCAATCATCTCACAAGGTTTTCCTATATAGGTTGTGACGTGTTATGCATCTAAAGATTTGATGTTCGATTCAACTCTTGAACTGAATTGCTTCCTAATGTTGGCGTTGGCTAGTCACTCAATCTGTATGTTTTCAATTCCAATTCAAAAATACCAATATACTAAGTTTAATACCCTCTACTCTGATGTACCAATTAAAATTATATCATGCTTGCCATTTCTAGTCATACTAGACATGAAATACTCAAAATATATTAATACAATATTATTCTCTTAGATTTCTAAATAATTTGATAACGTCAAACTATCAGCCTAAGTTCTCTAGGTAGTCTCCACTTCATCAAGACTACTTTGACACTTGTCACATAACTTGTGACAGCTAAAACAAAACAACTGAATATCCCAACGAGATGCTAATATGACATATTTGACATCCAAAAGTTTTCAGAAACCCAATTTCAAGCAACTTAGTTTGGTAACATCAATGTAAGATATTTTTGATCACATAAAAAAATGATCTAAGGCATTGAAACCAAAAAACACACAATCAACATTTCAAACAAACCAGGTATAACAGTTTTCTTTCCAGCTCTATCTTTTGCTTGAAAAAGTCATTGAAAAAATTTCAATAAATATTGAGAAAATTACAGATGCTATAACATGTTCACAACATGTTCCATGAATTTTTCAGAATTTATTTCTAAGAAAAACTTAACCAACCTTAGCAACTAAGCCAATCCAGAATCTGTGTTCGTCAACACAAACATTCCCAACAGCACACAAAAAATTCTCAAATAAATAGTTAGTCAACTCAAAAACATTTTTCCATCTTCATAGACATTTATAAACATCTTAAAAATATATTGGTGAAAGGAAATCCCAAAAAAATTTAGAATTTATTCTCGAATTTACAAGCATGCCTGTTTATGTAATGTGCATAAACACAGCAACCAGAACAGTAAGGAATTAATTAGAAAAAACATATCAATTCAAATTGATAAATTTTTTTCTTCCACAGACATATTCAGCAACATCTCATGAGTAAATATGGGTAAGAAAATTTCAAAAACAATATCTCTATACTGAGTTCGAATTCAACACAATCAGAATGCACAACAATCATAACCAATTGGCAGCATCACACATGTTATGGTTTCTCCTTTATACAAGACACAAGTGGCTCTAATAGTACTGTAGAAAAATCCCAGTTCGTGCATCATATACACGTGGTATGGAAAACAAAAAAATTATTCTGGGACTTTCCCAAGGTCCAGGATCTATATGCCTATACAAGGAAATACCATAATGTTAGATGAAATTTCCCAATTCACATAGATGTTCATAATATACATATAGGAATTCATGGCATTTACATAAATTATTCATTCATACAATAACCATGTACCTTGTATGCAATCTCCTTTGTTCTTATATCTTTTACTCGTCGGGTTGTCACAAATCACAACAACCAAAACAGACCATCTCCAACAGTATCCACATAGAGATCGAAGAATCTAACCGAATCCAACTATTTGATCCGGAAATAACTAGAACAAAGATAAGAGTGCTAACTCTTACCTTTTTGTTCTATAGAGAGCAACGTGAAGGAGAGGAGAAGATGATGAAGCTTAAGAGAATGAGAGAGTATCGTGAATAAGAAGGCTTAAAAGATTGTTTCTAAACCTTTTATAAAACCTTCTCACGATCATCATCTTCTTTTCTAGCTTTTTGTATTTTTATTGCTTTTTTCTTTTATCCATTAAAGACATTACATGCAAGATTAACAAAGTCTCTCCTCCTTTCCACGTTATATATATATGCTGAGATGGTCCAGTCATATGGTCTAGTCACACTGGAGTCAGTCCTACCAGGTCCCGAGTGTGGAAAAACACTAGAGACCTATTTCAACAATATCGATGTCGCGATCTCACCAGGACATATCCCGATCTCATCGGGATCCATTTAGTTCTATTATTCTCTATATAATGGATCTATATCCAAAACCATTTTATGAATCCTCCAAGTCACTCTTATGTGTGTGACCCATTCGGTTCCTAGTTATGTTAACCACTTAGATTAACACTTAATACAAGCAAGTCATAAGTGGCGTCTAGCAACACTTCATGACCCCCAATTGACTGGAAAGTAAGTGGTTTAATGAATGAGTGCTCATCATGAACCATCTCACGAACCTTCCCATAGACAATTGTTATGCAATTCATCCTTTCACCATGCTATAACCCACTTGGTTATGAGTATGGGCAAAGTGTCGACTCTCGCTAGACTGACTACATCAAATCTAGTCCAAGTGATATTAGTTCTCATCCTGGGACTCATTACTCTATATGTCTATGAAGGCATTCTTCATGACACATAAACAAGAGGCAATAGGCATAATCTTCTACTATCACAAAAGTGGTGAATCCTCTATTGGCTACTCATTTACTTTCAAATACCTCCAGTCACTACCCTATAAACGACCTCTACAAGGCAACAATGAATGGAGTCAAAGTATAAAATTAGTATCCAAGATATCCTTGAGTACCTCAAGTTTAAGGATACTCGCACCATTGCTATGATGAGATTATCACTGACATTAGAATAGGACATCCATATGATGATCTCATAGTAGGTCATATAATGTACTTACTACCTCTAGTAAGCATTCACATCTCAACGCTAAACATCTCATGTTTACAGTTTTAAGATCCACTGCTTGATCAAATCAAGGAGTTTAACATATACTAGTCCATCTAGATTAACGATGTCCAATCTCATTAATCTTATGACTAGGGATAATTTAGATACTGACATAACTGCACAAGATAGGAATCTCAGTAATATGATCACATCATGATTTCCTTCATGCTATGTCATATATCATGGACTTCATTAATTTGCTTACATAAATAATGAATACCAAATTAATGAAATATGCCTTTCTTTATTATTGAAAATAAAGTATGTAGGGCACTACTCTAACATAAAGATGCATATAAGTGGATAAAGGTTGGAGAAGGGAGAGCGTTTGGAAATTCTCAATCCTTGTACACCATCTTCAGTGTAGTTGATGAAGGTCATTTTGCTATGATATCAGCCTCTGAATTGGTGAAATAAGCATGGGACACTTTACAGACTATACATGAAGGATCAAAATCTGTGACAATCTCAAAACTTCATTTGTTAGCTGTGAGGTTTGAAGAACTAAAAATGGATGACAGTGAGACAATTGGAGATTTCCATGAGAGAATGCATGACATAGCAAACCAAGCACATCAACTCAGGAAGAAATACTCTAACCTGAAATTGGTAAAGAAGATGCTGAGATCACTTTATCTAACATTTATTCTGAATATTGCAGCAATCGAGGAGGCTCATGACATCAATGAATTGTCATTGGAGAAGGTAATTGGAATTCCTACCAATTTTGAAATGAATTTGTTAAGGGGAAAACAAGAAAAGAGCAAAGGATTGGCACTACAAGCTAAAACTAGAAAAGACATAAATGATATATAAGATGAATATGATGAGAATGAGAATATGAAATTATTGACAAGAAATTTCAGCAAATGGTTAAAGAAAGTGAAGAAGGACAGATCTAATTTTAAGCAAAATGGTGAGAGCTCATCAAATAATAATTTTAAACAACAAGAGAGAACTCAGAAGTGTGAAAGAAAGATGAGGAGAATTCAATGTCATGAGCGTCAGGGCTTTGGACATATGCAAGCCGAATATGCCAATACCCTGAAGAAGAGAAAAGGGAAACTTTTTCCTAGCACTTAGAGTGAGAATGATTCCAAAAGTGAGTATGGTAGTGAAGAAGAAATTGCAAATGGTGTTGCGTTAGTTGCTTTATACAACAAAAATCCAGTTGCATGCCTAACAGTAACTAAAGAGGAAGTAACTAAAGATGAAAAAGGGGGCAAATCAGAAAATTTTGAGAAAAACGGAGACAGATCAGGTCAAAGTTCAATATTAGATTATGACAGTGATGAAAGTGATTCAAATGATAAAAGAATGAATATTTACGAGGCTTGCAAAGTGATGTATGCAAAATGGGTAAAAATATGTAGAAAGAATGAAAGGTTGAAGGAAGAAAACTTCTCTATGAAGAAAACTATCCAAGATTTAGAGAAGAAATTGATGGTAGCTTTAGACGAGCTCAGTGATGCCAGACTGAAGTTAGCAAGTACTGAAAAGGGTTTGAGAATGTTGAATGGAGGCACAGAAAAGCTGATCAAAATTGGTAAAGTTAAAGGAGATCTTCAAGGCATTGGTTAAAAAGGAGAGTGCTCCAAGGTGAATGATGAGAAAATTGATATACCCAAATCTGTCCAAGAAGAAACATCAAGGAAGAATCGAAGATTTGTTCCCATATTTCATTTTTGTAGAGTTATCGGGCACATAAGGCCAAAATACTACAAATTACTGCAAATGTTGTTTCAAAGAAGCCACAACCAAAGGACCTTATATCCCTCATATAAATTTCATAATCAACCTTTAGTACCAAAATCTACTCTAGTTAGAAAAGTTCAAGGACAAGCACAAAGATGTAGTGAAGGAAAAACAAGAAAGTGTCCATATTAACAGTTAGTTACTGCTTTTGAAGAAACTGCTTAGAATGAGGGTAAGTCAGTTGCTTCAGATGAAGAAATCAACTAGACAATTGAAGATCGAGATAATGTAACAAGGAATAAGCCTAGGTTTGAATTTCTTCGAGGGGCACAGGGACTGTGTAGTTTACATTTTTTAAGTATAGTTTGATGTCATTTTAAAAAAACAAAAAAAAACAGGTTCGAAGGAGTTATCGTTTAGGCTTTTTGAATTTTTTATTTATGGGTTTTCTAAGGTTCAGTTAATTGATGTGTACATAAGGCTATGAGGTTTTTGAACTTAATGACTCTTATGCGGATGACTTTGATGTGAGTAACAATGCTTTGATGAGTGTTTTAGCTAGTGATAGATTGTCATTTTGGCATATTTATGATTCTTTTACTGCACCTATTATTGATTTTTATGCTTCTTTATTCGTTGAGATTGATCACATTAAAGGTATTCTTATTTTGACACTATTTTGTCTCAAGGGGGAGATATATGATTTTTTTTGGTTAATGTTCCATTCAGGGTGAGATCTCAAGATATCTCCGTGACTATTAAGTCTTGCTTTTGGGCATCTTTTTGTCCCAATGGGAGAAATTTGGATGATTAGTTATTTGATGGATGTTTATTATTATTGCTTTAGATGTTTTTTAAACTTGAAGAATTTGATGGATATTCTTTGGAACATGACCTTGGATTGAGGGGGAATATTGTAACTTCAATAAATTTATATATTCGTTTAGATATTCAGATAATAACAAAAAATATAAATAAAGAAATCTTACTTGAATTGGCTTCTTAGATAGAGTTGTTATGCAAATAGAATTTTATCTTAGATGAAGATTTACATGGATTACGTTTCTAATGGAGATTGTGTGGGCATAGAAATGTAGTGGGCGTGTGTGTGAAGACCTCTCATGTAGTGGGAAATAATTGTTTATTGTATCTTTAGTGAATTAGGTAATAGATGGTGGATGACATAACCCATGGTGTGTGGTTCATGCATGTATTATAGAAAATATCTCCAGTGTTATTTCCGTATATGGGCAACTGAGTTTACTAGTTAATTGATTGTGAGTGTGTGAAGTTTTTGTAGGAGAGCTGATAATTCTTTGGGGTGCAACATCTTAAATTGCTCACGACTTGTGTTGAGTTTTCACTATATGTCTCACTATTAAGTTGATTTGTCCATTGTGTGCATCTTCTACCAAAGGTATATTTGCTTGATTAGTTGTGCGTGATGTCTTCCTCTACTGTCGTGTGTCGATGCTGGAGTTTGCAAAAATTAATCCATAGTTTACTGCGACAACTTTCAGATTTATTTCAGTGGAACTAAACCTTTCGAGAATTTTTTTTAATCTCAAGTGTTTTCTATTCTCATTCTTAGTTAGTCAATCACTTGAGTTATTTATTTATTATTCTTTCATTAAAAAGAGTGTTGAAAAAATTTTATGTTGAGCTTAATGCGAGTCAGTCGTATTATTGAGTGTAAAATTCTTTTACATGCAGTAAGGACGAGGGATAATGTCAAGGTGTTGGCTTGGTAAAACTTTGTATAAAACTATTGTCATTAGTGAAAGAATTAAGCTGGGTGATGGCCCTGCAGACATAGGCAAGTAACTGACAGATATAGTTACAAGTAACTGTGGTCAAATCGAAGTTTTTGCAAAACTATTACACCCCTTTATTTTTTTGAACAAACAATGGAAGGCCTTATATATTATTTGTGGATGTTTTAGTTATTTTCATTTTGGGCTGAAGAATACGCTTGGCCATAAATCACAAGAAATCATGTTAAATAGTCATTTTAAGTGTAACAAAAAAAATGTATTGATTTAAGGACAAGCTACATCAGTACGAAATTTGGGTATATTATGAATATCACGATGACAGTATTATTTGTGAAAATTTTAACCATAAGCGGCCACAACTTATGTAATTATGTATAAAATTTGGTCAGAGTAAGACATTTGGAAGGAGTTTATGAATGTTTTCTATTGACACAGACAACAAAACCTTCTTTTCCTTAAGAAATGATGACGTCTTTTTTTGCAACTCTTAAACTCCTTAGTCTGGCTGGTTGAGGTTGATCTCTAGGAAACTAAAGGGTGTCTTAATAGTTGGAGCTATTAAGGAATTGACTGTTTTCTTTAATTATTTAAGCCCTTGTTCAAATGGGGCTTGTTACTTCATAAATAAAAACTATTTTCGTTCTCTACATGTTACACTACTCCATCTTTTTTTTCCAAATCTTTTGGACCCACTTTTTCTTTACCTGAACCTGATTTCCACCTGTGGAGGTTCGACTCGTGTCTGCTCCGAACCATGTGTTCAAATATTCTTGATCATTGGAGGGAGTGGATAAGCTTCAATTGACAATAAAGCCCTTGTTTCCTTCTCATATTTACTGGGTATAACTCCTCCAAAGTTATGGGTCGTTGAGAAGATTGTTGCTTCTCCACTTCTTTTACGTCGTCCATTCTTTTCTATTCATGAAGCAAATGCACATGTTAATTTTGTTAATTTTGAAATGAAATCAGCTCTTTCTTCAGTTCCTTTTTTTGGTTGGATTCATATCCTAACAAAGGATTAAGAATAGAATACAGAATGAGAGATATTTAAAATTATTATTGACACATATATACAATATGATATGTAATATTTCTAGTTCTTTTGTTAACCAAATTGAAATATCAAGCGAGACTTTGTTTTTTTTTTACACCACACAATAATATAATTAATATTATTTTGCCAATTAAATTTTAAATAGGATTGAATCTGGACAAACTAATGCCATTTTAATATAAATTGAGGATTGTTTGGTTAATTACTAAAACAATTTTAAACATTAAACAATTTTTCAATTATAAACCGAAATTTTAAATCTAGCAATAAAATACTTAATCTTTTAATTTTTTGTGAAAATATTCCAAAGTTAAATTTTTCATTAACAGTGCATATAAAGTGTCATATATCATGATAAATTCACATAAAATTTTAATAAAATAAAATTAAACAAAAAAATTCTCTAACCTACCCTTCTCTTCTCTTATGCCACACTCAAAATACTTCTCCTTTTTCCACCCAAACTCTAATCTAATTGATCTTTATCTTGGTGAGGGTGATTTTGATGGTGTAGTTAAAGTCCCTTTTTTTTGTCACTCATTCACTCCAACACTCAGTCCCAATTTGCTGCTTTTGAAAATTTTCTATTTTCGTTTCTCTTACTAATTTACTTTCTCTCTCTAAGAAGTTCTATAACTCAAGGTAACTACCAAAATTTTAATCAACCTTCTACAGCCCACAGTAGAATAAGCAATGCTACAAGCACCACATCAGCAATAATAATAAAGTGTTAATTTACCTCTCTACTCTAAGGTACTTCATAAGTAATGTATTAATTAACTACCACAAAAGTCTTGGCTTATGTGGGATGGGGAGGGCCTATGGGCTGCCACTATAAAAACTAAGATGGTGAGTGCTACACCTCTAGTGAGTGGTGCTTCAAGAGGGAGAGAAAGACTATCAGAAGTGAAACCGACGACAGTGCCAGTCGCTATTTAAGTAAAGTGGTGTAGACAGAAAGAGTAGAGGAAGAAGGGGGACTTAGTAACTATTTATTTATTTTTGTTGTTGTTTATTTTTATTTAATATTATTTATTAAAGTTTGATTTAAATTTGACGTGACGCATGCATCCTACGTATGTCATAATGTAGTTGACGAGATTCGTCCCGTTAGCACCATTATTAAAGAAATTAATATTGGACTATTTTATAAAAAAATTGAATGATCGAGTTATCTTATTGTTACTTTTTAAATTTCGAATTATAATTGTAAAACAAAGCTTAAAATTTTTCAATAATTAACCCAAATAATTATATAAACAAGAGCAACAGAAGAGATGTATGTGTGTTTTTGTTGCATATTGTTGTGCTAAATATGTTAGAGGTTGGGAAGGTGCTCCAAGCAAACCAAAACAAGAAATGGTATGTCCTTCAAAGAGCTACGAGGATAAGGTGGTGTTCCTTTTCATGCATTGCTTTTGGAGGCCACTAGTTATGTTTATATAGGTAGAATAGTTGGTCATTTTGTGTGTACAAGACAGGAACTGCCCATCCTGCTATTATTATAATCTTCTTATTCATCTAATGGTAATATCCTAAGGAAGAAGAATGTACGCATTAGAGATGAAGTCAACAGCTACTAGACATGATATCCACAAAGGTGGAAAGAGTGTAATGTAATAATCAGCCCATCTGCTTGTTACCTTTTCTTAATTGTACTCATCAACACATATCCAGGTCCAGCCAATATGCATTGCGTCTATAATTCCTCTGCCAATAAATTCTATCTTCCTCAATTGATTTAACTCTTACCTTGCACTAATTTCCGTGTTGTTGCTTCTAATTCAATTCCATATTAAGATTAAGTGAATATTTGTTTATATATTTAGAAATAAAGGAAATGGCTTTTATTAGTACTAAATTTGATAATATGGGAATTGTTGCTTTAAAAAGTAACATTAGTTAAACAATATATAACATTAATTAGGGAGAATTTAAAAAAAAATGAAAGAAAACAGTTAAAAGCTGCCCTTTAATTTCTCACGTACAAACCCGAGAGGCTCGGAACCAGCTTCGCTGTGATAGCTGTTCTTTTCAATGTTAGACAGGGAAGGATCACGAAACAGAAAGTGAGATAAACTTTTCCGGGAATCTACCGTCATCCATTTTCTTGCCCTCTCTCCGTATACTTCAATCTTCGTCTCATCTATCTCAAAACTATTCATGTCTTGTTCTTTGACTCAGAGAATACAAATAAACGCTAAGCCGTAGTTGCATGTACTTTTACACGTAAAGATACACAATTTCTTTGGTTGGTGAAAATATCTGGAGTTATTGGTTCTTTTTTGATAAATGGGAAATCTTTGAACTCGGGTTCTTGAAAGAAGGTGTTCAAGAGATTGGTGCTTGGTCTGGTTTATTTTCAGAAAAAGAAGAATGGCAACAGAAGAGCAACAAGCTTGTTCTTTCTCCGTTTTTTCTCTTGTGGAAGATGTTCTTAAACAACATGGGGCTCGGCCAACCAAGACTGTGGCTCCAAGAAAAGCTGATGAAGCTTGTATGATCAATTTGTTCCATATTAATTGATGTTAAGCCGCTTTTATGCTTCTTGGTGATAGAAACTTTGAGAAACGTTATACTGTTTTGTTTTCTAGATCGAATTTTCATCTACTTAAAAGTTTTTATCGTGGTTTTTAATGCAGCTGTTCTCCATTGGGTAACGTGGTTGGTTCATATAAGGCTCACTCGCAGTAAAGCAGTTGAGTTTGGTTTCTGTCAAATAAAAGTTTCCCTGGACCATGACGTTTGAAATTTAGCGGTGGAAATAAGTTTTCCTTAAGCTATGGGAATGTTTAGTTCATATGTGATAAGCATTGCAGGGCACTGATCTGGCTAGAAAAAGAAAATCAATTATCTATATCTTATTTGTTCCTTTTGTTTAAAAGTCCAAACTTGTTTTGCTACATTATTTGTTGGAAATTACTTGATCATGAGAGTGATATAAGATATGAATACTTGATATTGCTGTATGATTTTGCAGCCTGTAGAAGGTATGAAGCAGCTGGATGGCTTCGCAAGACAGTTGGAGTTGTTGGTGGTAAAGATTTGCCGGCTGAGCCCTCAGAAGCAGAATTTAGGCTTGGATTGCGAAGTGGGATAATTTTGTGTAATGTCCTTAACAAGGTTCAGCCTGGAGCAGTATCAAAGGTATGATTCTCTCCCCTTCTTGTTATTGGTGGTAAGCACAACTTGATTGAATGATTTTTTGGTGCAAAACCCCGTGGTAGGTAGTGGAAGGACCTTGTGATTCTGTTACTGTACCTGATGGAGCAGCTCTATCTGCATATCAGTACTTTGAAAATGTGAGAAACTTCCTTGTAGTTGTGGAGGAAATGGGGATTCCAACTTTTGAAGCGTCTGACCTGGATCAGGTGAGAGTTTTGACTCATCACAGCGGGAGCGAGATGTATAAGATTGTTTCCATTCCATTGTGAGAGATGTTTCTCTGTTTTGAGATCAATTCAACTTTGGATCTTTTAGGGAGGAAAATCTGCAAGGGTCGTGACTTGTGTTTTAGCCCTTAAATCATACAGCGAGTGGAAACAAACTGGTGCAGCTGGAACCTGGAAATATAGTGGAATTTTTAAAGCCCAATCTTGCGGGTCCGGGAAACCATTTATGCGGAGAAATTCGGAACCATTTATGAAATTTCCACGATCCTCTTCATTGGGTAACGTGCCTGATGCTGATCAGTGCCCGTATGATGACCTTGGCCAAGAACCCAGTGAAGCTGTCAGTGAACTCTCCTGTATCTGTGCATTTATTTACTATTTTTAAATGAGTGAGATAGGAGTATAACCTTCTCTACTCCTGTATGGCAGAGCATTGGTCATTCCTTGAGTGTGCTCGTTCACAAATTACTTTCCAACAAGAAACAAGAAGAAATCCCATGTGTAAGAGTGTTATTAGATTATCTTAGTGCTTTAGTTCCTTTCGAAAAACATCACTAAAGGAAGAAATGAATCTTCTATTTTATGTCTGAATTAGCATGCTACAATACATTAGTAGCATAGTCCTGTAAGGCAAATGCTCTTTGCTGATAACAGATTGTCGAAGCTATGTTAAGCAACATAACAGAAGAGTATCAGCGTCGATTGGCTGGCCAAAATGAACTGGTGAGCAGCTGTTCAACCCCTTCTTTTCTTTGTACTGCATCCAGGGCTTATGCTGTTGTATAAAATTCAATTATCCCTGAGATGATTAACTTTTTCACTTCGAAGTACTATTACTCGTTACATGAAGACGGAAAGTCTCTAATGATCATTAGTCTTTACTTGAAGTTTCCTCTCTCACTTAACTTATTAATCTTTGCAATGACAGCTGAAAACAACCACAGAAGGTACAGAAGTATTTAGCACTGACAAGCCTCTTTCAAGATCTTCTTCTTGTGATGTAAAGGTGTGAGTTTGGCTTGAAAAAGTTATAGTGCTCGACCAGTTGTGTTTTCATATGCTTTCTATTTCTTGAAAGCTGTTGTGTGACATTGGTCTTGGCTAATGGAATTATTAAGAAGGAACCGGAAGAACAAGAACCAGAAGAAACTTCTAGAAGCATCAACGTGGAGGAACAGTGTTCTCCAAAGGTTAATTGTCGTACAGAACTAAAAGGCAAGCTGTCCAACCAGCGGATGTTGATTGAACAACAACAGATGAACATTCAGGTAATGGCATTTTGTAGTGCTAATGAAAATGTCTTATGCTGCGGACATTAAGTAATCTTGGACCTGCAGGCATTGAAACATACTCTTCACATAACAAAAGAGGGAATGCAGTTTTTACAAATGACGTATCAGGAGGAGTTCTACAATCTGGGTAGAATTAGTTTTTTATATGTTTTCTGGAACTGTTGGAAAAGAGGAATAATCAATATAATAATAACCGCTCGTTCTGTTCTATTAGGGAAACACTTGCAAGGTCTAGGCCATGCTGCATCAGGATACCAAAAAGTCCTGGAAGAGAATCGCAAATTGTACAACCAGGTGCAGGACTTGAGAGGTATAGTGTGACGTTAGTTTACAGTTTGGTTTGATAAATTGGTTCTCTAGTATCTTTTAAACACATTAGAATGATTTTCCTAATAAATTTCATTAGGAAATATTAGAGTATATTGCCGAGTGAGACCATTCTTGCCTGGGCAGCCAAATGGTTCAAGTACAGTGGACAACATAGATGAAGGAAACATAACCATGATCACCCCCTCAAAATATGGGAAAGAAGGAAGGAAATTCTTTAGCTTTAACAAAGTTTTTGCTCCTTTGGCAACACAAGGTTACTAAGTCCACTTGATTCTTTCCTTCAAATGTCTTTCTTGTCAACATGTTTCTTAAACAGTTCCGTTGTTTGCTTTTCTTGCAGAGGCGGTATTCTCAGACACACAGCCTCTAATTAGGTCTGTCCTTGATGGCTACAATGTTTGCATATTTGCTTACGGCCAAACAGGTTCAGGCAAAACTTATACTATGGTAAGATTGATCATCATAATTATAACCACGATATCTAACAAGTTCATTGATTTAACAATCTCTCCTTTACTGCTGCTCTCTGGCTTTTGATTGTAATATCTTTGTTGATTTTTAACTTTGGTCTAATCATGGGATTTTTCAATCCAGACTGGCCCTAAAGAGCTCACTGAGGATGGTTTAGGTGTCAACTACAAGGCATTGACTGATCTATTTCTTCTGTCAAATCAAAGGAAGGATGTTATTTCGTATGAGATTTCTGTCCAAATGCTTGAGATTTACAATGAGCAAGTTAGGGATCTCCTGGCTACTGATGGTCTTAACAGAAGGTATCCTTTGTTAAGTTTTTTGTGTGTAATGTTGTAGGTTGTTCCGAGGCAATTCTTATCAATTTTTGTTTTCTTTAACTCCTATATAGACTAGAAATTCGCAACAGTTCTCAAAATGGAATTAATGTCCCAGACGCTTGCATCATACCTGTATCATCAACATCTGATGTCATAAATCTGATGGACCTCGGACAAAAGAACCGAGCAGTGAGTTCTACAGCAATGAATGACAGGAGCAGTCGATCTCATAGGTGAGTGTTTCTAGTGTGCTTAGAGTTCAGTTCAGTGATTTTGATGTGAATTGTGTAAGAATTATACTTGCATATGCTTGCAGTTGCCTGACGGTTCATGTTCAAGGAAGGGACCTCACTTCGGGAAGTATAATTCGTGGTTCCATGCATTTGGTTGACCTGGCAGGAAGTGAAAGAGTTGACAAATCTGAGGTAACTGGTGATAGATTAAAGGAAGCACAACATATTAACAAGTCTCTCTCAGCTTTGGGAGATGTAATCTCTGCTCTTGCTCAGAAAGGATCACATGTTCCCTACAGGAATAGTAAACTTACACAACAACTCCAAGATTCACTTGGTAAAGAATTGTACGGTTACTCCATTTTTTACTAAAAACATTGTATGCTTTCTGATTCATGCTTTCTCCCTTAAAACCTTCAGGTGGCCAAGCCAAGACTCTCATGTTTGTTCATATAAGTCCTGAAACAGAAGCCATTGGAGAAACGTTAAGCACATTGAAATTTGCTGAACGAGTTGCTACTGTTGAACTCGGTGCTGCTAAAGTGAATAAAGATAGCATAGAGGTGAAGGAGTTAAAAGAGCAGGTTATTACTACTACCCCTATAAATGCCGGCAATCATAATTGTTAATGTCATCAGTGATGTGTTGCATCATTTATACGTTTTCGTTTTCCAGATTGCTAGTCTAAAAGCAGAACTAGCCAGGAAGGAAGGAGAAACGGACCACTCACAGAATTCTCGATCCAGCACACCTGAAAGAACAAAAATGACATCCGGTGGGTCCTCTAGCTGGCACAGTGCAGGCAACTTCTCTAACAGTCACAGGCAGTCTTGTGAGGTAAAAATCATTTATCTGATAACAATACAGTATGTTAATCATGTACTTTTTACCATGTATAGCTTGATAATTTGAGCTACCATTAAATGAGAGCATCATGTCACTCATATCACCTCTTAAGTACATGGATTTCTGTTTAATCAAATCATTTATCTTTTCAAAGCTTGTGGCTCATTAGTACTTAGTCATCCTTCGGACTTCAAGTCAGTTTCTATTCTCACCCCTCTCTCAAGTTGCAGTCTAAAATCTTATATATTATATGTTAGATAATACGTCTTAATGGTCAATTCAAAATGGCTGTCTTCACAGCCAGAATGTGAAGAAGCATGAACTAAAAAGATCAGATTTTATTGCTCGTATGGCTGGAGTCTGAGGCTTCTTCTGTCCACTATATCCTTAGGCACAAACTGTGTTTCATGTCCCGCAGTCAGTTGGATGATGGAATACAAAGGAAATAGTAAAACTTGTGAAGTGCAATTCCCTAATTGACAGCTTAGGTTTTTGTTTATTTCTTTGGAAAATCATCCATAACGGCTATGTAGGAAGGCTTTCTTTATGCTTTGTTCCTTGCATGCTTATGCTTGTACCATATAACAAACTGTTGGAGAATTTACCTATTAAACCATAGCCCAAATTGAAAAGTATATGTTGGTCTGCAGGGCGGGAAAAAATCTTCTATTACAAGGAGACGAAGCTTGGATCTCCATGATTTGCGCCGCCATTCTCCTCCTTGGACACCTATCGGAACTCCTGCACAGAATGGAAAGGATGATGACAAAGAATCTATCTCCGGCGATTGGGTTGATCAGGTCATGTTAAACAAGCATGATGGAATCAACAAAGATGAGAACTTTTCAGGCCTGTGGGAAGTTCCCGAAACCTTTTATCAGAAACAGAGTCGAGGACCTTCAAAGATTTACCCGGAACAACCCTACATTAGAACTCCATTTAACAAGAGAGACAACCAGGAGTTTGAAGCACAGAGAAGTCGGAGTGAAATGGCTTCAACTGACGATTCTGATGATCTTGAGGCCGCAACCAGTGATTCTTCGGAGCCAGACTTATTATGGCAATCTAATCTTCCTACAATGAGAAGCCATCCAAAAATGCGTGGACCTAACACAAAGAAGAGTAATCCTAAGCCATTAAAAGCTACAGAAGCTAGGTAAGTTGTATGAATGCCTGGTAGCTTGTTTTTTCCTTTAGGCCTCCAGTTTTTTGTTGAACATGTGACATTGGAATGGAAAACAATACTTAACATGGGACAGGAGCCTCACTAACAACATATTTATCTGCTGTCCTGGTTCTGGTTCGTGACAGGAGCTTGATTCCCTCATTAGTTCCTTCTCCAGCAAGGAAACAGGTTAATGGGGTTGGTCCAGCAACAAACAGGCCTGCAAGGCCGGGGGTTGGTGTTGATGGAAAGAGGAAAACTGGGCATGCAAAGTGAGAATACTTCCAGGAGAATCTATGTCCTGTTTTCTTTTTTTCTTTTGGTTTCAATTTAGCAAAGAAGAGAGAGGCAATGTTTTCGGTTGCCTGTCTTTGGCTTGTTTATGAGTGCCCACTCATCTTGTGAAATTTCTTTAAGGTTTTATTTTCTGTGTTCAAAGAAAACTACTTCACATCATCATTCAAACCTTAGTTTGCTTAAGGCAAGCATTTCTGTTACTTTGTTCAGTTTCAGAACCTAGCTCGTTACACCAAAATTCTATGATTGTTGGACATTGCTCCGTGAATGACTTAACCCTGCGTTTGGTTAGTGTCCTCAGGAGTGAAGGCAGTGAACAAGGACACAAAAGTTCTGTCCTTCGTCTTGTTTGATTGGTGTCTTCGACTGTTTTTGTCCTGTCCTCAAGGGACAAAGACACAAATTTCTGTTCATTGCAAAACTGAGGTACAGAAGAGTTCTGTCCTGCGGACAAGGACGAGAAATGACAAAAATCTCCTTGTTTTACAGACGACACCTTCACACGTTCAGCACTCAGTCACACGTCGTCTTCTTCTTCCATCTACTTCGTCTCTTTCGCACCTCCTCTTCGTGCATCTGCTTCGTCTCTGTCGCTTGGCTGGTCTTCTTCCATTTGATTCGTCTCCAGGAACGTCGCTCTCCCTTCAAGCCAACCCAACGTTCGACACTCGAGCCTCTCTTCTAGATAAGACTCTTTTCATCTCATCGTTTTTGTTCTTCTGGAGTACATAATGGGTTTCGTATGGGTTTGTTGATGGGTGTCGAAGGGGTAAGGGATTGGGTTTTGTTCATGGGTATCGATTGGGTGAGGCATTACTTTCTGTTCATGGGTTTTTCCATCAAGAAAACCAAAAGTCCTGAAAGGTGATAGGGTGAGGGAGGAATGGGTATCGATAGGGTGAGGGATTGGGATTAGGTTATGTTAATGGGTTTTTCGAAGGGATTAGAATTCGGTTGTAGGCCATTTTGGCTTGTTCCGCTTCTCTACCATGTTTTATTTTCTTATAATTTTCATTTCGGGGGTGGGGAATTGGTTCTTATCGTTCTTTGATTTATTTGGGAATTGACTGAGATCCGTGTTGCGTATAGCTCAGTCATCGATGGTTCCCACTGTTTTAGTTGTTTGTGGAAGTTCCAGTTAGAAGGTAACCAAGTTCTTCTTCTTATTCTGTTTTTGTTTTCAAATGGCTTCTGGAGATTGCGTCAAACTCTTTTGCTTATAGTTTTGTACTGAGCAAGAACATACAGGTGTGAAAGTCAGTGATATAGTACTGGATGCATTTCTCTTGTTTCTTCTAGAGAAGGGCTCTAGTAACGCAATTATCTAATATGGTGTCTTTTTCACCAGAAGATTTTTGCTGCTGCTGTGCTGCAGGGGCATGCACTACTATAGTTACTCAGGTGAGCCAGCTAGTGTTACTTCACATTGCCAATGTGTAGTTCGTGTATTTTGTGATTACTGCATTCTTTTTGTAACCATATTAAATCAAGAATGCATTTTGGTTTACGGAGATTTCCATGGTAGGCCGCGAGTTCTGTTGGATCTGGAATTGAAGTCTGAATATATTCTTTCTGTTAAAAATTTTGCTGGCGTTGCATCCTTATGAAATGGTGCAAATACTAGCGATTGCCAGTTGTTATACATTAAAGTTTTGCATTACGTCTGTTTGATCTTGCATCACTTGGTGTAATACCTCTTGATTTGTTTGATAATAGAGGGAAGATAAAGTAAGTTAGCAAATAATTAACTACTGTTTCCAAACTCCCCAACTGTTCCAATTTTCTTTTTCAATACTCGTGTCTCTATGAAAGAATGAATTTGATGATCTTATGAACTGTTTTGTAGCCTTTGGCTACAGCATCATCAAGAATGCAGACAAGTGCCTTTGGAAAATCAAAAGGGCTTTGGAATTCATTGACCGAGGGAACTTGGAGTGATGCTTTTGATGGCCTTAGCATTTCCCTTTT
>JAOSBK010000006.1:21522812-21537055 GCA_027568895.1 Erythroxylum shatona
ACAACGAGAAGGGCGAAATACTCTGATTGTTTTAACACTGTGTGAATAACAGTGAAGAGAAAGTGAGACTTTCATTTATATACGTTGAGTATAAACAAATTGAGGAGTTTGAATATAGAAATATTTTTTGTTTTTTTTTGTACGATAGAAAGAAAACAAAGATATAAAAATATTCTTTATTTTTGTTTTTTAGGCAAAATAAACAAGAGAAAAAATTGAAAAAATTGTTTTCTCTATTATTAAAAAAAGTGTTCTTTAAATTTATTCATAATCATATCAAATATTAAAAGTGGAACATATTTTTTGGTAAGAAATACATAAAATTTTATAATTTCAAAGTTTAGTATCAATTAATCATCATAAATTTCATATATTTATTATTTACCTATTTTATGAATATAATTTTTAAACACAATAGATGATTGTATATATATTTTTAATTTCTATTGTGTATGCGATCCTTCTCGCAGAAGACAGTAGATGAACAACACCTAGCCTTGGAACAACGCCTAGCCTTCCCTATCGCAGATGAACGGAGATACAAAAAGCGATGTTTTTAAAATGTTGCTTCCTCTTATAGGCAGTCGTAGATAATGACGCAGAGGCGAGATGTCTTGTAAATGGTGCTTCCCATTCCCAAACGTGAGATGATTATACGGATGAGAGGAGACGATGCGCAGAGGTTGAAGATTGAAGAGTTGAATCGCAAAGGGTATTTCATGATTGTTATTTACATGAGTATTTGGGCATATGGGTGATGAATGCTTGAGTATATGGGAATTAAGTATTTAGGTTATTGAGTATGATTATGGCTCATTCATACTGGGTTATGAGTATGTTTAGTTGCCACCACCTACATGTTACGGGAAATAAAGATTTTGTTAGTTAAATTAGAAAAATTAATAACTAAGTTAAATCAGAAAAATTAATAACTAAATTAACGTCTTAAATTGAATTATTAAAGTTTTAAAATATTAATTACCCTTTTTAAGAATAATTATCCGGTACGTGAAAATCTTCGTAGATTTATAATTCACTTTTTCCATACGTTCTAAAATTTGGGTCAAACAAATAATACACGAATCTCTTCCTATTGCGGTCAGCCTGTGTAGAATACAGTGAATGGTTTTCCCTATGCCTCCTCAGGAGTCATGACCATACACTAGGCTGGACATCAATCAGGTCTAGCTGGCTTCCAAATGAGTTGTCGTGGGGCACGCCACCACGTGACCTCGTCAGCAAAATGCCTTTTCAGGGCATACCGTACCTAAATCAGTATCTTAGGTTGGGCCTTAACGGTTATCTAAGAAATACGAATAATATTTAGACTAAAAGCCTACTGTTTTTGTACCAAGTAAGGAAAAACATAATTTTATAATGTGCCATCAAAATTTGAATTTATTAAATAATTTTTTTAAAAAAGAAGTAGGCTGAATTCAGATTACACCTGCTAATTCCATCATTAAATTCAATTTTGATGTTTATAAAATAAAACCCTTTGCTTCTTCTTAACTAATCTACCCAATTGTTTGCCAGCCCAGATACAGCCCTTTGTCACAACACATGTAAATGGAAGTCAACATGTTCGCAATGACTATTTTGCACAAGAACCAAATATAATACAAACTAAATAACATATTTGCAATGTAAGTTAAAATGGCCCATGTCCTTATCCCTAATCACTCCTTCACCTCCTGCAAATCCGATGCGTAAAATGAAAGGGTTGAGTGGCTATTCGGTAATTTAAACAGAGGTATCCCAATTCCCATCCCATCGACGTAGCCTAAGTCTAACATCCAAATCCAAAAATCCGGATCTTTCTTTATTCAACTTATAACTACAACTTAAACACACCACTGCGAACTTTCCCTGTATATCATAGTTCTTGCCAAATGGAGAGCTTGTAGACTCATTTTCTTGTCAATGCTGGATCTAACGACCCCTCATCCTTTTCAACTGTGAGTTTTTCTTTCCGGGTTTCTCAAAAGTTGTCATCTTTTTAACTCCTTTTACGCACATTTGGATTTGGGTTTTTTCCTCTGTTTAGCTGCCTCTGGATATGGGAATGTTTAACTTTGTTTCTTTTATATGTTCTGCTGCTGAGAACTGCGATTTCACTCTTGTATAAGATCCGCTCGTTGAGTTGGCAGATTTTTTTATTGAAATTAGTTTGGTTGAAATGTTTGTTTGGAAGAATTATACTATGGGTTTGCTTTGACGGACTAGGTTTTTTTTCTTCAATGGAAATTGTGAGTTGTCCTGCACATTTTGGTTGTAATTCCTTATTTTTCTTTTCTTCCGGGGTTCTTTTCCTCGATGGTTTACTATTACAAAAGAACATTTTTCTGCGATTTCATGTTACCAAAGGTGGGGACTTGTGCTTGTTGTTGATTAATGAGCTACAATAATGCAGACTTGAGCTTTATTTGATTCAGACTGCACATTAGGTTTTGGCGTCAAGGGTTTCAGTATGGAGATTTATTTAGATGGCCTTTAATAAGGTTCTTTGTTCCGTCATTCTATGTTTTGATTAACATAAATTTACAATTCATGCAAACATTTTAACTGTCTCTTGTTTCAAAGAGGATTTCAGAAAGAAATATTTATCTGAAATACGAATTTCTTACTATGGATACCCTTTATATCCTACTACTGTTCAATTATTGTGTATTGACTTAAAGTATACTATGATATGTATCACAAACGTTCATCTTTTCCATAAGTGATTTTATGAAACGTATTCATTTGCTTCATTGGGATGAACAGAGTTGTGGCACTAAGGTTGTCGGAATGTTGACATTTAATCAACCATGAGTCAGGTCGAAGTATCAAGAAAACCTCCTGCTCTTCCACTAGCAACATTGATTGGTCGTGAGCTTAGGAATGAGAAGGTTGAGAGACCTTTTGTGAAGTATGGACAAGCTGCTTTGGCAAAGAAAGGAGAGGATTACTTTCTGATAAAGCCTGACTGTCAGAGGGTTCCTGGGAATCTAGCAACCTCATTTTCTGTCTTTGCGGTACTGATCTTTTATCTTCTCATTCCCTACCCATGAGGAGATTATTACTTTTTATGTGGTTACTGGTAAAGATTAAAGAGGACACATTTTGAAGGTAATTGATAACTATGATAAAACAAATTTGTAACGTTGGAAGATGGAACTGCTGCACTATTTAGTCATCAACAATCAGTTATTAATTTAATTGCCCTTAGTTCTTTTGTTTTTTTACATTGACTCGTCAATTGAAGGATCATATGATTTCATCATTGATTTTCAAATTACCCTGAGGATTCTAGTATTAATAGGTTTATCTCATTCTAAAGAATTTTTAACTGGTGGAATGTACAGATAATGGATGGGCATAATGGTATATCTGCTGCCATATTTGTGAAAGAGAACTTACTGGACAATGTCTTGAGTGCAATTCCTCAAGATGTTAGTAAGGATGAGTGGCTTCAAGCACTCCCCCGGGCACTAGTTGCAGGCTTTGTAAAAACTGATATAGAATTCCAACAAAGGGGTAGGCAACCATAGCCTTTCATAAGATTATTTTTTTCTTATCATTTTGCATATTATCAGTATTTGTAATTTAGGTTTTGTAAATGGTAGGGGAAACGTCTGGCACAACAGTGACATTTGTTCTGATTGATGGCTGGACTGTAACTGTTGCCTCTGTGGGAGATTCACGGTGCATATTGGATGCTCAAGGAGGTGTAGTTTCACTTCTTACTGTTGATCACAGATTGGAAGAGAATGTTGAAGAGAGAGAGCGTGTGACCGCAAGCGGAGGTGAAGTTGGAAGGCTCAATGTCTTCGGAGGCAATGAGGTATTATAAAGCTGTAGGCTGTCTCTGTTTGTCTGCTGAGAAGTAAGATTTTATGGTTTACTTAGTTCCTCTTTTATGCTTTCATTTTCTTATTTATTTGGTTTCTTAGGTTGGTCCTCTTCGCTGTTGGCCTGGTGGATTATGTCTTTCGAGGTCAATTGGTGATACAGATGTTGGAGAATACATTGTCCCAATACCACATGTTAAGCAAGTGAAGGTCAGTAATCATAATCTCTAGATGACGATTTTGTGATGCCGTTCCTATTGTTTCCAATCGTTTATGAAGCTTAGAAAATTCAGTTATGCTATTTAGCTTTCAAATGCGGGGGGAAGACTTATTATTGCTTCTGATGGTATTTGGGATGCTTTATCTTCTGACGTGGCTGCCAAATCTTGCCGGGGTTTACCTGCTGAGCTTGCTGCCAAATTGGTTGTTAAGGTGATAATGGCAATTATCAAACTTTCGACAGCTTTAGGATGAGTTGTTTAATTTTTTTTTTCTCCTTTTGTTTCTACTGATTTTGTGTTGTAGTTAACATTTATTGCACTTTTCAGGAAGCTTTAAGGTCAAGGGGGCTTAAGGATGATACCACGTGCCTAGTTGTTGATATTATCCCATATGACCGACCAATCTTACCTCCAACACCAAGGAAGAAGCAAAATGTGTTGAGCTCACTTCTTTTCGGAAAGAAGCCTAATTACTTTACAAACAAAACAACAAATAAACTTTCAGCAGTTGGTGTCGTGGAAGAATTGTTTGAAGAGGGTTCTGCTATGCTTGCTGAAAGGTTTGGTGTTTCTTAAATGGCTTTACATATTAGTAAAAGACATAGACCACTTTTATAATTTAAGTAATTTAAAAAAAATCCATTGATCTTTAAAATTTTTGAAAAAAAGCTCCTAGTTTCAGTTTTTTAGAAAAACTCTTTTTTTTAGACTTTGGTTAAAAAATAACAACGAAGCACATGTAGTATCAACATTATATGTGAATTAATTAAATGTCACTAATATGATGATTCAATACAGCTCTTAAATTTGACTCAAACCAATTAATTTAAGATTGGGTTGAATTGTCAGCTAAACTATGATATTTATATTGTCTATATTTTATCATCATTTTTTAATCAAAATTCAAGAAAAATGGTTTTCTTGAAAAATAAAAAATTAACAGGAGTTTTTTTGATAATTTTAAATATCAGAGATTTTTTTAAGGTTTCTTAAGCCACATAAGAGGTCTATATCTTTTATCCATGATTTTATTAATTAGGTTATAAGCATGGTAGTCTAGACACTCGCAACCAGTAAGGGGGAAGCCAGACAAGGATAGTGCATTGCAACCCCTAAGGCAAGGTGCCTTCAATCAGGCACTATCCTAGGCATGCTTGTCAGCACCAAAACCTTTGGAATGGCTTCCATGCAAGCTCCTCATTGAATTTCTCTTTTATGTCTTCCATTCCCCGTTCTGTATTTCCATTCAGTTTCTTGTTTATGGTTGCAAGACTTTGTAGACTTTGTTAGATATCTTTAAACTAAGTTCCATGCATTGCAAATGTTTGTGGACTTTTGGGTTTCTTTTTGTCCTTTTATCTTATTGTGTGGCTCCGATTATTGTCGCATACAATGCATGAAACTATTCCAAATTTGAAGATTCTTGATTTGAATAAAAAGCATGTTTTATATTCATATGATTTGTGCAATTATTTACAATTTTCTTAGGCTTCCCATTGCCCTCGTACGTGTACCTTTATGATACGTTAGGCAATCGAGAGATTTTAGCACCTTGATAGTGCCTAGCACCTTTGACTATTGTGGTTCTGAAAAAGCAGAAAGACTGCAATCCAACACTTGTCACCAGAATGCTATCGCTTTCATCATTTTTTAGAATATCTATTGGGGATGATGCAAATGCTATGATGAAGCTAGAGGTTCTGAGTTTTCTCATCTTATGAGTGATAGTCTCTGTGGATTGAAATGCAGGCTGGGCAAGGATTTTCCTTTAAATGCAAACTCCGGTCTGTACAGATGTGCTGTATGCCAAGTGGATCAAGCCCCAAGTGATGGTTTATCAGTAAACTCAGGGCCTTTTTTCTCACCTGGGTCAAACCCATGGGAGGGGCCTTTCTTGTGTGCCAACTGTCGGAGAAAAAAAGATGCCATGGAAGGAAGACGGCCAAATAGGCCTAAAGTGAGTGCATAGAAATTTATCTGTCTACAGTTTAAATGTATAGTATAGTCTTTTGGTGGCAGTGTGAACATGTTTTGGTTGTGAACTTCGTGTTACTGAATTGTGATAGATTGGTAAGCAATGAGTTAATGAGACAGGGATTAGGGGGTTTTGGTTTTAGTGTCTATGTCAGTTCTAGTTTGTGTGCACACATTTCAACTACTAACGGAGGATGGAGACGCCGACTTACAGATTTGTTTGCCAGTGTTTGATTCCTAACTGCTTGACTTTGTAAGAATGGAGTTGTTTATTAATATGTTACTGTTCTACAGCTTGGAAAGTTGTTTCCGCATGCACTGGGTTTATTCTTTAGAGCTTTCTGTTTTTAGCTGCTCTAAGTTGCGGACTATGTGCTGACTACCCGGTAGATTTAATACTATTTCCTGCAAGTATTTTACAATTCATGTCGAACTTAGCCAAGGTGGATTCCCATATTTTCTTTTTTGTAAATACTGAATTTCATTACCGTAATGAAAAGGCCATTTACATTTAGTGAAATTTATATAAAACAGGACAAATCGTTTAGGGCCTGAAAATATACCAAGAATTGAGATAAAGCAGTTTACCCAAGGTTTTGATTTGTGATTGTTGGTTATTCATAAATAAAAACCTGTTTTAGGTATATAAACCATAAACCAAATAAGATAGTTCCCAAGTCTAAGGTTGAGCTCACAAGTAAATTGTACAGGTGGAAATGAGCCGGGTTAGGCTTGAACTTGGGTATGGTCGAGTTCGGATCTTTTCAAAGCTTGATTGAATCCAATTAAAGTTCAATTAAATATTTTTTAATTATTAAAAAATGACATTTTTTTAAAAAATATTAGGTTTCAAGTCGACTCGAGCTTGGGCTGTCCAAGTCAGAGTTGGCCCAAAGATTAAAATTTTTATAAAAAACTTAAGTCTAATCCTAGCTTGAAATCAATAGGCTTAACAAATTGGTTAATTAATCGATGAGAGGATTAAAGATTCCAAGAAATTGTGTTTGGCTGGTTAATATTAAGAAGGGAGGTAAATTGCAATGATTAAAAATTCAACCAGTTTGATCAGTTCAACCATAAAAACCTTGAACTGTCTAATTTTTTTGTTTAGTTTTTAATTTTCCTGTTCAATTTACTTTAATAACTCTTGTTGTTAAAAACTGATCAGTTTGTTAATTGATTAGTTAATTTTTATTAATTAATAAGTTCTTATAAACTAAAATAAATCAAGTATTTTTTATTTAACTTTTTTTAATTAAATTTCAAATTCTTTGATAGTTAAGTACAATTTCTTTTAATTATATTTTAAAATTTTAAAATTTATTTAATCTTTAGTCGATTTTATGATGATCTAATACTATTTTAATAATTTCAACCTTAAACCTTTTGTCTTACTAGTTTAACTTCCAGTCTAATTTTTAAAACATTGGTAAATTGTCTTGACTTTTCTTAACACTTTAGAATTGTAACAAGAATAATTCCAACATAAGGAACTAATAATGTGATTAACCTTTCCATTATCAGATCTTTAACAATTATTCTTAGTAATCTATAAAAGTTGAGAGGAACAAAAGAATGTCAATTATCATAAAAAGGAATCCTTAAGTAAGTAATATTGATATCCCTAAGTATGAGAATCTTTTCTAGGTCCAACAATATTTAGAGATTGGTTCAAGATTTCATAAATATTTCCAATATAAATACTCTTTAAGGGTCTATTTGAACTAAAGATTCTATTTGTCAATTAACAATTTCCATAGCTACTTACATAATAAGACTTTTATTCATATGTTTGATAGGTAACACCTTGTTATTGGATTTGCTTCTAGTTATAAAAACTTGTAACATAATATTCTATTAGCTATTTATAGCATTTTTCTTCTTTTACGACCTATTTTCTTAGGTTAAGAAGTAAGGGTTCATTAGAGAACCCTTCCATATCTTAAAGAAAGTAATTATAAAATTACAATTCTACTTACTTTATTTTTAATTTTGAAAGAATTAAATTGACTTCTCTTAAGAATCGGAACAAATTATCATACATTTTCATAATAAAAGACTATAAAATTTTAACTAAAAATAAAAATAGAAATAGTTATTATTTATTCAAATTCAAACATCAATTAAAAATTTAACTACCTTTAAAACTTTCTCTTTTTCTTATGAGCGAGCTTCTTATAAACTTGTTTAAAAGGGATTGCCTGGATATATTATCTTTTATCCAAGTGGGTAGTTTGATGTTACTAACATGCAATATTTTTCTCCTTACAAAGAATATGCTTAACCTCAAGTGTGAAGGAGAGATGACATTGAATAGTAGTTACAATTGGTTCCCAAAAGGCTCCAGCTGTTGATAAACCTTCCTAATGTATCATAATTTGTTGAATGCCAACTAAAAATCTAGAATTCAATACTATTTTTGGTGTATGTTAGACAACACCTTTATAGACGATTGGTAGGATTGATTTTTAGTTGCTTGAACTTGGAAATTTCTTCAAATAAAAAGCATAAAAGACTAGATAAATTTTTGCTTCAAAAGGAAGGCTAAGACGATAAGTAACCTATCCAATTTTCTTAGTAATAGAAACTGGACTATAAAAATGAGGAGATGTTTTTTTAATTGTTTGGAATTTGGGAAGAGTTGTTGATGAAGTTGTAGCTTGAGAACTACCATATTGCCAACTTTAAATTGAATGTCTTAGTGATGGGAGTCATGAATTGACTTCACCATAAATATATTTTTTAAAAAGTTAAAATCATGTTAAACTTTCCAAAAAGTTACAAGAAGGAAAACATTTATATAATACAAATACAAAAAGTTTAACACGAAGGAAAACATTTATATAATACATATACACTTGAGGCTTAACACCTTAGGCAACATTAGTTGACTTCACCATATGTTGAGCTTATAATAGTGACACCTAAAATCTCATAATTGTAGTTGTCTAGTTTGCAAACTAGTTTGCAATTTAACATCAAATATTTTAATTTCAAAAAGGCTAGGGCAGTGAAATAATAATCATGATAGAGGATAACTGTACACTATATTAAAAGGTGTGACTTTTAAGAATGTATGGAAGTTGGCATTATAAAAGTATCCTGACCAGATTTGGATAAGAATTAGAAGAGTTATAAGAGACTAGTAGGTTATAGATATTCTGATTTTTTTTCTTCTAATAAATCTCACAAGTGTTGATCATATCTTAGACTTGGCATTTTATGCTAAACCAATATAAATTAATAGATATATAATAGAAACTTTTTTTAACCCTTCATAGTACTAAGAATGACTAGTAGAAATAGTAGTCTGAGGAAGTGAATAAGAACTTAGAATAAAAACTTTATTTTTAAAGAAAATAAGTCCATCTTTATAAGTTAAATTATGCCCTTCTTCCATAGCAATAGTAAGTCATAAGATGTTGTAAATCTAGTGAGATAGAAATCTCTATTCTAAAAACATAAAGGAAAGTTGATTGTAGCATGAAAATTATAGATAATATATCACATCCTCTTACTAGTGTGAGAAAGCATTTGCTACAACATTATACCAGCTCGCTCTATATTCTACTAAAAAAATCAAATCCCATTAGCTTGCTAATCTAATGTTGTTGAGGAGATGTGATTGTTTTTTAGCTTGCTAATCTAATGTTGTTGAGGAGATGTAATTGTTTTTCTCTCCGACATAAATTTAAGGCTACATTGATTAGTTTAAAAAAAAATTCTAACCTTATAGGTACGACCTTCAATGATATAGTTCTTTGGCTAAACCAACTAGCTCTTTTCCAAAAGTTGGCAAGTGTTGATTTCATTTAAGAAAAAGGTGGCTAAAAGTACAATTGAATGACCTTCTTATTAGCAAAGAGCCCTGATGCTCGAATCAAAAGTATCACATTTGACTATAAAAGCCTTGATGAGGTTAGAAAGAGCCAATGCTAAAGTTATTGTAATTGTAAGTTTTAAAGATTCAAAAGCTTTTGAGGACTTTGTTTCTTAGGAAAAAGAAAATTTCATCAACATGACCATTAAAGAAGCCACATTGACCTTATAGTTTTTAATAAATTTCTTACGATAAACCATGAGACCAAAAAGTATCGAGTTTCAATAATTAAATTATGGTTGCAATTTTCTATATGTGAACTATAACTTCATTGAACAAAAATAAACAATCCAAATATGAAATTTGGGTTTGCTTAAACAACCATTTAGGTTTTTTTATAAATATAGTTGTTTAAATAATAAAAAGAGAAGATGAAGGTATTGAATGCATTATACCTATGTACAATTATAGGCTAAAATGTCAAAAAAGATCAACTTTTTTAAGTACTATTTGAATATATAATTGATGGTACTTAAAGCGTAGGACCAACTTTGAGAAGCAATAAGACCTATGTAATTCTTCTAATAATTCATCAATCACTGGTATAGAAAATTCATCCTTCACTGTATGAAATTAAGTACTCGATAGTCAACACACTCTTCGTAAATTATCGTCCTTCTTCACCAAGAGAACATGAGAAATGAAAGGAGATTGACTAAGCTAAATAATTCTTTGTTTGAGCATCTCATCTTATTTCTTTCTATTTTATATTTTTAGATAGATAGGTAATAGTAAAGGTGACAATTTGAGACTCACTCTTGGATTTAGAGTTCTATGATAGTTACAATTTATATGTGGCAACAAACCTTATAACATGCTAATATGAGTTAAAACTCATAAAGATTCTTTGGAGTTCTATCGCCTCCATGATTTTAAGGAAGAATTGGATAAGAAAGAAATTATATTGGTGGAGGAGTCCTTAATGACATTCGCCTTAACATTTTGATTTTGTTATGTAAGCCTTATCTTCATGTCAAAAGAAAAATCCAAAGAATAAGATTGATCATTCTAAGCAATTAACTTTTAAAACTACACCATATCTATCAAGAGGTAACATATACAGATAGAAAATTTAATTCACTAAGCTTATAAGTAGCAAATGACATATGTTTAGATAATATAAATTTTCTTTATATCCACCAATGCAGCATCCACAAAATTTTGAGTGCTTTCAAAGTCAACTAAAATTAGTAAAGGCTTACCATTGAAAGATCCCTCCACTTATATGGTCTAAGATATATGCATTCCCATTATAGTATGAAACAAACCTGTTGATTTTTACCTCTTTTTTCATCATCTCTACTTCATCAATACATTCCAATTAGAATAATTTTCTATGCTGATGTACCAATTTGTACTTCTCATCATAGTTGGAACATAAACCCTTGGCATGCCTTTTTGTTTTCCCATCTCAGCTTAGTTTAGACTTTTCATATAAGGAGTCTATTGATTTTTCCTACCTCTTTGAAATTTCCCTCCTTTCATCTAGTCTAACCAAATTCATTGTACTAGTAATATCTCGAGGATTCTTTAGCTCTACCTCTACAACAATGGCTTTCTTCAACCCAATAATGAAAATTTTGACCTTTGGTTTTTGAAACAAGTCCTAAACTATACCTTTGATATTCATCAGTAACACTAATTTTTCATAGTTTAAAAATCTCTCATAGTTTGTTTTTACTACGGGACAAACCATTAATTACAATTATTTTTAAAATTCTCCATATCATGAGAGGTTGGTTCCTCTTCAGTATAATATATCACAATTAGACATCGCCTTCAATGTGGAAGGAAGCTAGTTTATCTTTTTCTTATTTTAAAGTTCAATGATCATGGAAGAAGTGTTCGCACTAGCTTGACCATCACAAGGACTCATTAGAGTTATTAAAATAGGAAAAATCAAGTTTGGATGACTTAGGAACTATATTTCTCCCTTCTTGATTTACAATTGCAGGTTGTGGACATTGATGATTGTGATGATTTTTTCCTTCCTTATGGTTTGTAGCTAAATCATGATAAAGTTGAGTTATTACCACATTTTGCTTAGAATCACTAATTGTCCTTTCCCCTTCTCTTTCTGCTCTATCCCTAGCTTGATCCTCCTAGTATGTAACCGTAAAGGTTTCTAAATATTATTGTATGTTAGATAGTTCTCCTGTGACTAGTTGCTCTGATATTAGATTGTTATAATCCTTATACTAACTTTTTATTATGGTCCCTTATAAAATAATATTAGGTTAAATTTTTAGAATTTTTCTTCCATTTTGACCTATTTTGGTAGGTTAATAAGTAATGAATCATTAGAGAGATTGATCTATTAGAGAAAAGAATTATAGAAGCAAAATTCTACTTACTTTATTTATAAGTTTGAAAAGGTTAAGCCTTAACAAACTCATTAACAACTTCCTGATAGAAGGTTATAGAATCTTAAATGAAAGACAAAAATATAAACTAATATTGTTTATTTAAATTCAATATTTTTAAAAACTTCTCAAGTTTTCTATCTTCTTCTTTTTTTTGATGAGTTAATCTCTTGTAAACTTGGTTGATGAGACTGCTTGAACAAATTTTCCTTTATCTAACTACACTGTTTGTTGTTAACTAGCAACACATCCCTACCCTACCTTTAACTTTGATTGACAAACTCCCTTCTAGCCTGCTTTGGCTTTTTATCCTTTGTTCAATTTTTAAGGCCATAGAAAGTTCTCCTCACATAATCTTAATCTCCTTAATGTATTTAGATAGAAGTATGATATGTGAAGACTAATAAATACGAAAGTTATTCAATTTAATATTACATTAACCCCAACATAAGACATAAATTTAGAAGTTTAAGAGTTAATAATTCTTTTAATTTAAAGTATTATTGTAATAAGATGAATTCCCAAGTACCTCATAGGCAAAGAACCTTTTTTGGACGTTTAAACAAAAGAGACTAAATTATAAGAGGCTATAATTTCAGTACTAGTGGAAGATTTCATATTTAGAAGAGTTAGCAGTTATTCCTAGCATTCTTTTAAAATTATGAAGACTTCTAATGAACATTGAGGGAATAAGAGAACATTATTTGTACAAAAAATAGAATAGACTTACAAATTAATTAGAATATTTATAATGAAATTTGAAGCACGAGATCTCAGAGATGATTTATTTAATCATGAGGTGAGCATTTCCATAATAAGAGCAAAGAGATAAGAGGCTAAATGATCTCCTAGTCTAATATATCTCTTATCTTTGAAGAGATGAGTAGGTTAACTATTAACAAGAATTAACTAAAAAAATAAAGATACAAACATACACCCATTGCACAAATTATAGAAAAAGACCAATGATCTTTAACATAGAGATAAAGAAGTGCTAAATAACAATGTCAAAAGCTTTCATGAAATTAACTTTCAACAAGCATCTTTCAATTCCTATAACCATATAACAAATCTTCCTTACTTTATTAAATAAAAATAATGCCATTCTTTATATTTTTTAGAAAGTCAAATGCATGCTAGGAAGGGAAGATGAATGGAGGTAAATCTAATTTCATCCTAATTACAAGTAGCTAAAAATAGTCTTATATAATATTGTAACATGAACTAGACAAATTAAGCTATCTTAAAGTAGCTAGGATATGATTTATATGTAGAGAGATGCCAAAAACCACAAAACACATATTCTTTAGTTGTAAATTTTCCTTTTAGGTTTGGAAAGGAATGCAAGCCTTATGTTATCTTGATATATCTGGATGGAGATATGCTAAATTTATGAATTATCTACAGTAAGACAAGTATAACTCAAAAGCAAACAAAGTGGTATTTATGATAGTATTTGAGTCATCCACCTACGAATCATGGAAAGAAAGAAACACGTAATGTTTCAAAGGAGAAGAGAAATTCATGGAACAAATTGTAATGGAGGCTATCTTTATATGTCTAGAAGTGGCTATGCTAAATTAATAAACTAGCTATAGTCAGACAGGTATAGCTCAAAGATAAACAAATTGGTGTTTACGATAGTATTTGAGTCATGTGCCTATAGATTATGGAAAGAAAGAAATACAAAATATTTTAAAGAGAAGAAAAATTCATGGAACAAATTATAATGGAGCTTATATAGTGGATCAGTGTAACATCTCATTACCTGTGGGGAGGTTAGAATAGTAAATCTGAGTGATTAATGAGGAATTGGAAATGCATTTTTCATGCTCATGCATAAAATGTCATACACATACACATGAATTGTTGGACCCACCCCCCACCCTTAGGTATTTGCGGGTTATACCACGGCGGGTGTTTGCGGGTTATACCACGGCATCCAACACAATCGGTATTGTCCTCTTTGGTC
>JAOSBK010000006.1:21537155-21562154 GCA_027568895.1 Erythroxylum shatona
GATTTGGATTAGTTTAGACCGATAGTCTTAAGATTTCCAACGCGATGCTTTTCCTAAAATATTTGTTCACGGATGTCGGAAATTGGTTTTGATTCAATTTGATCGGATGTTTGCTTCGTTTTGATTTGCTTCGATTCGTTCGCTTTCGTTCGCTTCCGCCTTTTGATTCGCTTTTTGTTTCCTCATTCGTTAGTTCCGTGTCCCGGTTGGGGTCCGGCTCTCCGGATCGGGTCCCAACAGAAAATATTGGTCACCATTATATTAGGATGAAGAGGGCTTGAGAATGGTTGAAGGCTTATAGTTAATACAAGATACAGTGGACACAGTTAAGTTGATCTGAAGCCGAATTAAAGCGACTTAGGATAGATAGAAGAGTTATGTAGATTAACACCAACGTGATATGGAGTACAGTGTGGGAGATAGAGTATTTCTGAGAGTGTCACCTTGGAGAGGAGTTTTGAGATTTTGTACAAAGAGCGAGTTGAACCTTAGATACATTGGTCCTTGTGAGATCATTGAGAGGATAGGACCTTTGGACTATAAGTTGACTTTACTAAATGAGATGTCTCAATTGTATAATGTGTTTTATGTGAGTATGATATCAATCAGATCCGACATATGTGATACCATCTCAGAAGATTGAGGTTGCTAATAACTTAAGCTATGTTGAGGAGCCTATCAAGATTGTGGGATCGAAGATCGAGCAGTTGAGGAATAGAGTTATTCCATTAGTGAAAGTCCTTTGCAGGAACCACTCAACTGAGGAAACAACATGGGAGATAGAGGAGTATATGAGGAGACAATATCCTCACTTGTTCAAACAAACAGGTAAGAATTTCGAGGACGAAATTTCTTTTAAGAAGGGGAGAGTTGTAACATCCCATCGCCTGTGGGGAGGATAGAATAGTAAATATGAGTGATTAATGAGAGTTTAGAAATGTATTTTTTTACATGCACAAGCATAATATGTCATGCACATATACGGGAATATTAAAATTTTTGCACATAAAAATAATTATACATGCATTCATGGATAATTCCAGGTATAATTGAATTAAGTTGTGATTTTGGGAATTTTGAATTTACTTATATTGAAAATTTTATTGATTAGTGGAATTGTTGTAATTTTGAATATTGGTGAATTTAGGAATAATTTTTGGAAATTATAGAGTATTATAGAAAAAAGAATTAGGAATCAAAGATTTTTGGAGATAATTATAAAGTAAAGATAAGGGTTAAAGGAATTAGTTGAAGAGATTAGTTCAATAAAGGAACTTCGTTAGAGTTAGAAATTAGGAAAGTGACAAGTGTCACCAACTTAGTTAATTTGTTTTTATAATTTGTCAGAGAAGTAAGTTGCTGTGCTTTGAGAGTTAAAAGACTATGTGATTTGAAAGATGTACATTAAACAATTTTTCTAAGCTTCCTTCTTTGTAGTCACCTTGTTCAAATTTTCTCCTCTCGAGAGATTGCTTTTCCTTATCTCACACCACTTTCCTACAGCTAATTGTTTCTTCTGCTCTAAGAAAAACCAGAAGCTGGTCATTTTACACAGTTGAATATGTGAACTTGCATGGAGTTGAGGGCTTGAAGATAACTGAAGATTTTGGAGTTTTCAACAAGTAAGTAGTGAATAAATCCTTTAAAGTTGGGGATTTATGAAATAAATTTGATGAATTTCTGTTAGTTGCATAATCATGGCATTTATGTGTATATGTTCATGAACACAGTGTTAATGGGATGGAAAATGTAGATATAGTGTTATTTAGTATTTGATGGATTGTTAGTAATCACGTGACGTAGAAATGATTTTTGGAGTTAGATAGAGAAATAAAATAGTGTATGAGCTTAATGTAGAAGATTATATATGAAAAGGGGATATGCTCTGTTTCTTGATATATATATATATATATATATATATGTATGTATGTATATATATGTATGTATGTATGTATTTATGTATGTGTATATGTGAGTAGATGAAAGCTTTAGAGATGATCAAGAAAATGAATTATGAGTTGAAGAGTAGTTGTAAAATGATGGTTTGAGATGGGAATGAATGTATAAATAAAAGTTGGAAAGAAGATAGACAATATGGACAATAGTTGAAAATGTAGAGAATGGTGGCAGTATATGAATAGGATACACCATCGGCTTTTGGCTTTTGGATGGTTCTTGACTAAATCTGCATATTTAGGGGTTGTATGAATTTATGGTGAATGAGTTGAATGAAATGGAGTGAAAGACTAGAAATACAAAATTTGAAGTGTTGGATTTTAGAAAATGGAAGTCTGGAATTTTGGATATCGGAGTCAAAAGTTAAGGTCCTTATAAGTGAAGATGCTTAGGAGTATCGGACATATCGTTTGGTGAGGACGGATCATCTTGTGAAGACTCTTCATCTGGTGAAGACGCTTCGTCTTGTGAAGATGCTTCGTCTTGTGAAGAAGCTTCGTCCAATGATGACATATCATCTGGTGATGACGTCATATCGTCCGGTGCACTATTATCTGATCTTATCTTTTGGTCCTATTTTTGACCCTCTAGATGATAGAATTTGCCTTCTCGGTTTTCATAGACATTGTAGATTTGGAAGTTCTCTTCAAAACCATTCAAAGAAAACCTTAATCCAAAATCTCTAGAGAAAATTATGTCAATTGTTCCGAGATAGGTACAACGTAATTGAGGACACGAGCATGCTTGATTCTTTTGGCCATAACTTCATAACCCGACCTCCAAATTAAGTGATTCTTGGACCAATATATTCCTAACACATTTTTCTATCTCTCTAAAATTTTTTTGTAGAATTTTAAATCCAACTGAAGAAGGTTGATCAGATGAAGGTATGGAATATGTTGGAACAGTGAAATAGGATTATCTTACTAAACACACTTCAGTATTTTGATTATATTTGGATCTGTAGGATTTCAAATGAGATTATTTTTGATTTAGAGAAAAATAAAGAAAATAGGGCTACAAATCATATAAGAAAATTTTGAATTGTGATTCTATCTCTAAGATTTTCAATTTCTGGCTGGAAGTTGTATATAGTCTACTGTTTTGGATGAGAGTAGTCCGAAAATGTTTGAGGCATATCTTCCAATTGCTAAACCAAATTGAGTGATTTTGGTGTCAATAAAAACATAAGACATAGAGGAACACTTTTTTAGAAGAGAGTGTGACCAGATTACATTAGTTTCACCTTCTGATTGAACGTGAACAGTAGACCCGAAAGTGTGTCTAAGAAAAGTCTAAAATGATTCAATGAGAAATGAATTGTGAGTTTAATGGTGTTATTGAGGCATAAACCTAGGTATAAATTATAATTAGATGGGTTTTGATATGAGAATGATTTTGTGATGAAATTGATAGTAAGATACCCGGGATTTTCATGAACATGCATTGTACATTTTTTATTACATACATGTGCATTGTTAAACATTTATGATTGTACAAATTGTGATGGATGTGTATGTGCTATTTTGATATAGAGGAGAAACTGGAATGTTAACCTCCAAATGTTACCGAAACTTTCAGGCGTTAGCTTCAGGAGCGACTAGTGAGTAACCTAGATGATTTCTCTCAATTATTATTTGCTTAAATTATGTTTTGATTGTTAAATAAATGTGAATTGATTTGTGTTGATTTCCGGACAAAAGGTCTGATCATTGTGAAATGTGGAATGTATATTGAAGTGCTGCTTGAATGTGAATGTGAAGAACTATGTGCTTCATAATATGATTGATTGTGATAGATGCATTCCATACATGAATGCACAATCAGATAATGATAGTTGTGACCAGAGTAGCCACCGATCAAAGCTTAAAGCTCAACGTGTGAAAAGAGCCTCAAACTTAGATAGTGATTAAGAGCCTAAGGCTCACTATATAAAATGATCCTTGTATCCTCCTTGGATAAGGGTAGTTAGTAATGAGTCCGGTATTTAAAATGGATACGGGATAGTTCAGGCACTCGATCACAACAACGTAATAATTAGAAAAGTGTCTCATAAGTATTTCACATGCATTTTGTTAAGTATGTTTGCTGCATTGAAATGCCAAATTTGCCTATGCTTAAGTGAAGATGTGATATTGATGTAAAGTGCAAATTTGTGAAATATTTGTTATGTGAAATGATGTGTCGCATGAATTGAGTGAACCATCGATGATGATTACGTTATTGAGTTCGAAAAAATTTATCAAAATTGTAACATTGTCTTTTTAGGACTGAGAGACGACTCTAGCTACTGAGAGGCTCTACCAGCTGTGTGAATTGTGATTTGACAAAAGAAGTCATGGCTCAAAGGTTGGTCAGCTGGAATTTTAGGATGTCTTAGATAGATTTTATATATTTTCCTCTTTCATGTAGTACTTTTGTACTAGGTTTTGAGAATGCACATGTAGTAAAGGTTGAAAGATACAATGTAAACTTCCAGTTTTACGCAATGGATTGAGGAAAAAGATGGTTTTAAAATATTGGGATTTTCTTTTGATGCCTATAAAAGATTAATGTTATGATGTCATGTGAAATGAATGTAGTGATCGAACGTAGCGCACTGTTATCGTAGGATATGCACCGAAATGACTTCCGGGTATCCCGATATATGCCATACGGTAAGGGGGCGCTACAATCATAGTTAATAATGTAGTTAAAGAACGCAATGAAAAATTGGCTTATCATAGAGAATCAACTATGAGTCTAAAGAATTATGCAATGGAGGAAGTTGATACTGCTAGATGCATAGGGATGATAAAAAAAGCTCAGCTAGCCCTGCCTGACCGGACCCGACCCGACCCAATTTTGGCCTGAGTTGACTGGGCCACGGGCCAAGGTTAGGCGAGCCATGGGCTAACCCTGCTTGACCCGTGACCTGACCGTTTTGTCAAAAATAAAGTCTTTTTTGACTGACTTTTTTTAAAAAAAATTATGGTGGGCCAGTCTATCCCAATCTGTGGGCCAGAGCCCAGACCTAGATTGTTTAGTCTATCCTAGTCCGTAAGGCCGGGCCAGGCTGGGTTGTTCAATCTATCCTAACCCGTAAAACTGGGCCAGGCTGGGCTTGACATTTTTATAGATACATATTTGACTATATTTATAAACTTAGATTTGATCTATTTTGCTTTATATTTTATAGTTTTATTGTAATTTTTGATACTTAATTTGCTTCAAGTACATTTATAGGTTATAATTATCTTCATTGACTAAAAGGAGAAGAATTCAAATGAAAATGTAGCATAAAATAAAGTTTTGAAGCATATTAGAGATATACAGTCGCGTCTGTACCTGTGTAAGTCTTAAAGCCTGTGTAAAATTACAAAATCTAGAGTTTCTAAATATACATGACCTCTCACTTGCCCGTGTATCAAACCTTGTATCTTCCAAAAACCTTAAAATTTACTATAAAAAGACATGAGCGGAGGCAAACTAAAGGATCAGATATTTGGGGTATTTCAGACATAAAAACTTACAGAAGGGATGATATTGATTCAAAGATGTAGAGAACGTGACAAAATCATCAAAAGATCCAATATATTACAACATCAACCACAAAATTGCAAGAACATTTAATATAAGAGAAAAGGAAGATTTAGAATTATGATTTCTTTGTTTTCTTTTTCTTTTTCTTTCTGATTATCTTTGATTTCATTTTTTGTTATTTGTAATTAAATGTTTTTACTGTCTAGGTTTGATCAACCCTAGTTGGGATAACAATATACCATGATTCTTTTATTTAATGCAATTATTTTGATTGATCTATTGTGATTTAATTATGTGTCTTTATACATGTTTTAATAGATCTAGAATATTAGTACATGATCTGATTTCATATCATTGAGATTGAAAAATCTGGTGTATGAATAGATCTACCATAATTAAAAGGAGTTGATTATAAACTTAGAGATAGGTCAACATAAATCCTTTAGATTATGGTCAAACCTAATATCGAAATTTATAAATCGATTACGCAATCTTATGAACTTTAACTAGAAAAGATTTCAATTAGTCACCTTATGAATTAGTTGTTAGTAGTCTCAAGAGAGTTACTTATAACATAAGTTAAGAATTTCTATGATCCAATAGTCAATAAAATAATTATATGATAAAAGGTTAACTATTTAATGATTTTTAGGGGGAATTCATCATCTAGACACTAATATTTGATATTGAGTTTTCAAAATAATTTCTTTAGTCTTCTACATTCATTATTGTTTCCTATTTTATTTTATTGTTTAAGTATTATTTTTAATTAAAATCTAAATATTCAATTCGTAGGTTAAGTAATAGGAGAAGAGTAATTACCAATATTTACTGTCTTTATAAGATCAACTCGTACTTGCCTATTCTAGTTATAATTACATTGTGTACTTGCGCTTAATTCAAATATTGGTATAGAAATGACCAATAAGATACTATAGGAGTGTTGGGATCAAATATACGGTAAGCTGAAAGCTTACGATGGATAAGGCAAAAGGATGATAAGATAAGAATCTAGTTGAATTATGTTAGTTACAACTATTCTTACGTAGTATATAATCTTACCGCATGTAGTTTTAGTTATTTTATAAGCCGAGTTGAGTCTGTAACTGGGGCTCAATTTATAAGGTAACTTTTTGCAAAGTTAATAATTTTTTAATCTAAAAAATGAAATTGACCTACAATTATTGAAAGAGTTAAAGATTGAAAATTTTAAGAATGAGAAAAATAAAAATAATATAGTTACTTTTCCGAATCCAATTTAAGAAAGAATTTAAAACAAAATGAGAGAGGTCATCCCCTAACCTTTTAGAAAAACATGTCGATCTAACTATCTAGTTGAGAATTGAGAAGCATTGTCCAGATTAAGATTAAATAAGACAGATTTCACATTGTCCTTGTTGAAATTATTCTTAAGTATTGGGTGGCTTATATCCTCATTAAAGTTCATAGAAGCGCTAGTTATGCTCCCTTGAAGTAGTTGAAAAACATATAGGAAAAATGATCTTGGGTGGCTTATATCCTCATTAAAGTTCACAGAAGCGCTACTTGTGCTCCCCTGAAGTAGTTGAAAACCATATAGGAAAAATGATCTTAGGTATAGCGAAACCACCCCTGACTATCCTCCTGTTTACATTTCTTGTTTGGAGGATTAAGAAATGAAAAGAAAAAACAGTGTTAGAATCTCCTTCTTAGGGGAAAAGTCTTTTCGTATGCTCTTTGTGGCATGTTCTTTCGTTGTTCAGTTTTTTCGTTAAACCCTAAACAATAATGGATCCAAATCACCCACCTAGGCTTAACCCCAACCCTAATCCTAACGACAACGATGAAGATGAAGCCCTCGTTTTTTATATTGCACCAGCCATTCCGCAACAAGGTTCTGATTATTGTCTTGTGGGTATGTTTCTCATATAGGTATAATGATTTCTGCTATGGGAGAAAAACCTTTTTTATTTCATTTCTATAATAAAGTTGATATGGAAAAGGCTATGGAAGGTTCACCATGGTTGTTTAATCGCCATTTACTTGTTTGGAATATCATTGAGAGAGGAGAAGACCCGCTACGAATTCCTTTATTGCCTATGCATGTTTGGCTATTAGTTGCAGATTTAAGACCTGGTTTTATGCAAGAAGAGGTTGCCAAGTCGTTGGGAAATTTTGTAGGTCAGTTTATTGCCTATGATGCTAAATCGTCCACAAGATTCAATGATAGTCCAATAAGGGTTAGAGTTCAGTTTTTATGGGTTTCCTGAAAGTCATAGGAGACAATCTTCGTGGAATTTACTTGGTACTCTTGCGGCTCGTGACAATCTTCCTTGGTTGTGCACAGGAGATTTTAATGATATTGCCACTAATAATGAGAAGCAGGGAGGTTCTCCAAGAGCAGATTATCTTATTAATGGATTTAGAGAAGCTCTTCATGATGCTGGTTTGTTTAATCTAAATTTTACTGGTTTTCTTTTCACTTGGGAAGGTACTAACCGTAATGGTGATCGCCTCAAAGAAAAATTGGATCGTGCTATATCCAATTCTAATTGGAGTTCCCTTTTTCCGAATGCTTTTTCTTCCTCTATGGTGCTGCTAGTTTCTGATCATTATGCAATTACAGTTGAGCTCTGTCCGAATGAACGTGAGCTAATGGATCGTCCTTTTAGATTTGATAACTATTGGTTATTAGAAGGTGAACTGGAAGCTACGATGAAGAATTGTTGGGAATCATCGGGTGGTACTGATTTTATGGAGCGACGAGACCAATTAATTGATGAGGTACGAAGTTAGGGTAGAAATAGAAACAGAGAATCTAGAAATGCAAAAACATTGTGAGCAGGCAGCTAGAATTGGAGAAGGAGCTATGTGCTAATTCGAATTCCATAAGACTAAAGGATGAGTGGAATTGAATTCTTTTGGTAGAAGAAACTCGCAGGAAGCAGCAAGAGAAATTATTCTGGTATAGGGATGGTGACCGGAATACGAAATTTTTTCATAAACAAATTAAAGGGAGAAGAGCTCAAAATCGTGTTAAAGGCTTGCGTAATGAAGAGGGGGTAGTTGTTTCTGAACTTGCAGAGATGGGGTCTATTGCTCAGAGCAACTTTCAGAAGTTATTTTTAGAAGAGGGGGAAGTTGATTTTTCTAGAATTACAGGGATTGTGACAAAAAGGGTGACAGAGGAAGATTCACAATTTTTATTAAAGTTGTTTCAGAAAGAAGAGTTCAAGTTTGCTTTGTTCAGCATACATCTTGATAAGGCCCCGGACCCAAACGGCTTAAATCTGGCTTTTTTGCAAAAATATTGGCATATCTTGGGAGATGAAATTTTCAAAAGTGGGGTGTTATGGCTCTCTCAAGGTACCTTTCCAAGCTCACTTACTGATACTACTATTACTTTGATTCCAAAATTTGCTGCTCATGATGATATTAAAGATTTTAGACCCATAACTCTCTGTAATGTGATTTATAAGATTGTGTCAAAAGTCTTAGCAACTAGACTTAAACAGATTCTGCCGCATGTAATTTCTGATACGCAATCTGCGTTTGTGCCTAATCGATTAATTACGAATAATCTATGTGTGGCATTTGAGACATTACATAGCTTGAAGAATAGGAGATATGGGGCATTAGGTTATTGTGCACTAAAAATTGATATCAGCAAGGCTTATGATCGGGTTAATTGGGATTACTTGAAGGCTATGCTTACGGCTTTGGGTTTTCCTCCTGTATGGGTTAATTGGATGAATATGTGCTTTTCTGAAGTGACTTATATGGTAAATCTTAATGGTAATTTTGTTGGGCCTATTACACTGAGTCGAGGTCTTTGTCAAGGGAATCCTATCTCTCCTTACCTATTTCTTATATGTGTCGAAGGCCTTACTGCTTTATTTAGAGAGGTGGAATCTAAAGGCATGTTACATGGTTGTCGGGTTGGCAAAGGGTGTCCAAGAGTATCTCACTTACTATTCGCGGACAATTCTATTTTCTTTTTTGAGACTAATTCTAATAAAGCTATGGTGGTTTGCAATAATCTTTCTGATTATGAAAAAGCTTCTGGGCAATCTGTGAACTTACAGAAATTAGGAATTATTTTTAGCTAGTGTGTGAAGGATGATACAAGAGCTGCCATTTCAAGTATTCTTGGAGTCCATAGTCTAATGGAGGGTGGCAAGTATTTAGGGCTCCCATCACTTATCAGTCGTAATAAAAAGCAGATTTTCAGTTATATTAAAGATAAGCTGTGGAAAAGCATTAATTCATGGAATAACAGATTCTTATCTAGGGCGGGTAAGGAGGTCCTTCTAAAATCTGTAGCGCAACCCATTCCTTCCTATTGCATGTCTATGTGTCTATTACTACTTTCTTTGTGTCAAGAACTATAGGTTATTATGAATTGGTTTTGGTGGAACGGTAAGAAAGAAGTCACTAAGAGTATCAATTGGATTGCTTGGGATCGTATAAGTTTTCCAAAGTGTGAAGGTGGGATGGGTTTTCGAGACTTGCAACATTTCAATTTGGCTATGTTGGGTAAACAATGGTGGCACCTCCTAACTCAACAAGATAAGTTTTACAGGATGTTTAAAGCTAAATATTATAGGATTTTCTAAAAGCACGGAAAGGCAATAATCCGAGCTTTATTTGGTCTAGTATCTATGCTTCGATTGATTTGTTGCGTTTGGGGTCTCAATGGAGAGTAGGCAATGGTAAAAGTATTCTTACGGGTTTGGATCCATGGTTTCCTAAGCAAGGCAGTTTTGTTGTGGAAGATGGGCATATGTTTGTGAATAGATCTTGGAGGGTTTGTGACTACCTAAAAAATGGTGGTAAAAGGTGGAATATTGGGTTACTTATTGAATACTTTTCATCTAGTGATGTTCGTGTTATTCTCACTATACCGCTTAGTGTCCATAGTGTGGAAGATTCAATGCTATGGCATTTTAAGAAGAGGGGTAATTATACAGTTAAATTCGGCTATCATGTTAGCAAGGGTTCATCCATGGTTAATAACTCGAACCCAAATAGAGAAATATGGTGCAAAATATGGAAGCTTGAAGTTCCTTTTAAGGTTCGTGATTTCTTGTGGAGAATGGCCAAAAGAAGTCAGAATGTTGGAATTGACAAGAATTGCTTATTTTGCCCTATACAAGAAACTGTGGATCATTTATGCCTATATTGTCCTTATGCAATGGAAGTTTGAAGAGTTGCTGGTTTGGTTGTGTCACCTTTGGACTCTTCTTTGCTGATATATTTTTCTAGGTTTGTTTATCCTTAGGCAAGGAGAAAGCTGCCTATTTTGCTTTAAATTGTTGGTACATATGGCGGAGCAGAAATGACTTGTGTTGGTCCTCAAAAACTACGACAGTGTAGTAGCTGGTTCAAGCGACGACTACCCATCTACAAAACTGGCGGGACTGGAATGTATTGAAGCATGCTGCTGCGTCTATGCACCAGATTGGCGGACAACAAGGTGCTGGAAATGACATCATTAATCTGGACAATTCTCATTGGCAGGCATTTGTTGATGCCGCAACATTCCAACAGGGAGATGCCACAAGTTTTGCGGTGGTTTTTGAAGATCCTGAAAATGGATTTATCAAAGCTATATTTGGTTATCAAGAAGGTGTTAAAAGTGCTGCAGTGATAGAGGCAATTGCCTTGCGTGAGGCATTATTACATGCAAAGTCTCACTTTCACGATGAAGAATTTATTTTAACAGATTGCCAACATTTATTTCTTGCTTTGTCCTCCCATTCTCTTGATATTTCTGAGCTAGGATTGATTGTTAAAAATTGTTTACTTATTCTTGGGTCTAGACCGGATATACAAGTTCAGTGGATTCGAAGAAACTTGAATAGAGTTGCTCATCAACTGGTCAGATCATCCATTAGATTCTCCCCTTTTGCTTCTTGGGAGGTTGTTCCGATGTTATTATCCAATTCTTCATTTGATTAATGAAATGGTTCTATTCCTTCTATAAAAAAAAATTCTCCTTCTTCAACCAATTTAATCCGATTTTTTGTTGGAGTGAACGACGACAATTAGATGCTGATGCGACATAAGAGATTTCTCCGCTAATCTCAAGTCGTTTGATCGCCTTGAGATCCTCTGTCCCAAAATACCCTGACCCTGGCCCTGCCAGGGTATTTTGGGACAGAGGAATACGTCCCGTTTGATCGGGATTAAGGTAAAGTTTATTCTGCACGTCAAAGACATGTTCATTACCTCGGGAAACCAGCTTTTGGTGTCAAAAATAACTTCTTTTTGGGAAATTAAATAACTTATATTAATAACGAAAGTAGCAACCCTTTATTATATCATAAAAGCCCTTGAAATCAGCAAGAAAGATGCCCATATCTTCTTTTCTACAATTCTTGCGTCAAATGGAAGAGGCAATTTTCCTGGTGCTACGAGCCTCTCACTCTGGATCCATCTGACCAAGAAAAGGTAAGAAACATTCATGTCATGCATATATATTTTATTCGCCAATAACACTGGCAGAAACGGAAATAGTTGACTTCCGATACAAGGAAGCCATAGAAAAAGTTGAAAAAGAGAAGACATAATGGAAAACGAAAACAGCTAAGCTTAATTTTGATAAACGTCGCACCATAGGATGGGCCGTTAACTCTGAGGGGCGGGCTCGGTTGGAGGAAGCCACTGGAGCTCTATGCCATAGTTCCATGCATTAGTGGGGTCACCAGGCCTCACGTCAACTAAGGAAGTGTAAGCAGTGCAGCCTCCAATCCGGACCCTGATCCGATGAGAAGTCATCGACGAGTCCTTGAGGTATTGACAGCAGAGAGTGTCTCTGCATCCCCTTGCTGCATCAATCTCCTCAAATTGCCTACACAGGCTGGTGGAAGAACAGTTCAATGGTGACAAGAGAATGCTTTCCGAACAGTTAAATAACATGACTGTGTTACGAGTAGATATGTTAAATGGCAAGTTTTCGTCAAGGTTTAGGCCTCCTAATCCAAGATCAGAAGAATAGCAAGTATGTTCCTGAATGAGTGGAGGGCTTATAACAAGGCTGTTTGTCCGAGGATTAATGGTGAGGATCTTATAGGAAAACCCTTGAGCTGACAAGAACTCTAAAGTATCATTGTTACAGTAGATTCTATACCTAGGGTCTCCACAGTTGTCACCAGTGCTAAGTGGGTATGGGACTGCCACCCTTCCACATTGCGGGCAAACACCAAAGCTCGACACTTGGGTTGTTGCTAAAGTGAGAGCACAGAGTGTTACTACGAGCAACATCAGAAGAATAGCATGTATGTTCCTGAATGAATGGAGTTATAACAAGGCTGTTTGTCCGAGGATTAATGGTGAGGATTTTATAGTAGAACCGTTGAGCTGAGCTGACGAGACCTTTAAAGTATCATTGTTACAGTGGATTCTATATCTAGGGTCTCCACACCACAGTTGTCAGCAGTGCTAAGTGGGTATGGGACTGCCAACCTTCCACATTGCGGGCAAGCACCAAAGCCCCACACTTGGGCTGTTGCTAAAGTGAGAGCACAGTGTTACTACAAGCAACATATTCACTTTAGCCTCTTGTTTAAAGTTTAGACACCATAGCCGAGCAATGAAAGCCCAAGACCAAGAGCTGAGACGTCTATTTTTACATAATTATCAAATCTTAACTTTGTTGATAACACGTGTCAACGCCTTTTGTGGAGGCGACTTCAAACATTTCTTTTATTAACTAAAGGAGCTTTAAATAATCAACACAATTTACATGACCTCCATTGATTTTGAAGCTGATTAGCCAAATTTGGAAGGCACCTACCAACCAATGGAATTTGAGGCTATATCATAAATCCCACAACATTTCTCAAGGTAAAGAAGGTTTTAGCTATTTTTATCCTATTCCGGTGAAATGGGAATTAGCGTAAGCTTGTTATTAGCCCATAAAGCATGTAAATGGATGAGTAAGAAAGATGTTGGAAACAAAATATTAGATATGAATGGCTTTTTGTCCATTAAATACCCAAGGTTAACATGAGTGCCCATTATGTACCAAAATGCCTTTTATAGTTGCCAATTGCCTTTTATAGTGAATTATACGTGCCAAGAAAAGAATGTACTGCTTTTTCAGCAATGAGGACCATTTTCCATTTTCCTTGTATAGTACTAGCTGGGACCATTGAGTTTCAGAGTGCTGAGGATAGTGCCAGCCATCTTAATTTAAAAGCAATTAGGCCATCAAGCAACAATCTGTTGACAACTAAACACCTATTATGAAAATATCATCCACTACTGTCATAAAATAAGCTGAAGCTCTTAGTACTCGGATCAATAACGTGTCGAATTTCTGATAACCTTGGCTATTTAAGACATGAAAATACCAAAAACAGTGGATCTTCATGGTTTCAGGAAAAGCAAGCTAAACATTATTTGGAATGCAGCTATTTTGCTGGAACCATCATGGATGACATCTACTGAACATTTTCCCTGCATTGCAAGTCATCCAACCCAGTCAAAGCCCCCTGCGATCGAATTGATTGACACCACATCATTCACCATGTCTCTTATTCACAAACGCTAAACATTAGAGACATAAGGAAAATGCTTATATTCACTTCGTTAATAGTGCCGTTTTTGCATCCAGGTAGCAAATATCAAACTGTTTACACAGCAAGTAGGCAGCACTCACCACTCCCAAAAGGAAATACGAAATGCTGATATTAAAGTTTTGATATATGTTGTTAGAACATAAACAACAAAATACCACCCAAGAAGGTGAAAATAGAGGTACTCAAGTAGGTGTTAACGTAAAGTCTATTTCTTCAACTGAAGTGGTCTGCAATGCTTCATTTAATATTTTGAATTCAAGCTATATTGCCTTCGGTGATAACAAGTGAGAGGACACCATAAAACAAGTCTTTAGAATAAAAATGGAACATCAATAACCGACTGGATGGTGAGTATAATCAAATTCAACCACATTGCTGGCTCGACTTGCTACCATGATTTTAACATCAAAGTGCACTAGTTACCTCTGTAATGGAATGAAAAGGAAAAGTAAAGGGAGACTGGGAAGCTTAGTTACAAACCAGGAAGAAAAAAGTAAACGTAATGGAACAATGAAGATTTGCCAGTACAAAATTTGAAGGTAAAAAGATATTGAATCCATGAAAGCAGCTTGTCCACACTGGTGAGACTAACTACAACAATAATCTTACAAAAGTCAGGATATCCCCCTTGCTTGGAGACCCACTCGATTTTCAGACAAACAATCCCTCTCCTGCATGTAAATATGACTGAACATTACAGGATTGAATAATGTAACTGAAAAGTTTACCACTTAGAAAAGCAAGAACTGTAAACAAGAATTCGACTGGTACTTGTCGAAGGAGTGTTAATCTGTCATAGATTGCTACAAACAAAATTACCAAATAACCGATCATCTTTCATTTGAAGAAAAGCCAGGAAGGGATGAAAACTTACGCAGCTCCTCAAAAGAAAAATTGCTAACACTTTCGCCACTCTTTATGAGGCGAATCCTCCCTGCAGGGATTGAATCATGATACAACCAGAGCAAAGACACATACTCATTAGCAAATAAATGTAATGGCAACTAATTTTCCTCTGTATTTAATAAACCAAATGTCACAAGATTTGATCAACACACTGTTTCTGTGTTAACAGTGAAGCAACAAATTTCTTAGCAGTTAGGTTATTTAATAAACCAAATGTCACATGATTTGATCAAAACACTGTTCCTGTGTTAACAGTGCAGCAAGAAATTTCTTAGCAGTTAAGTTATCTTTTTAACGTCCTTAACAGCCAATCTGTCTTTTTAGCAATGCAAGAATACTACTAATGTACAGTCCATGGCCATGCAATATAGTTTAGTCCACTTCATCGAATAAGAAATTGCTACCTCACAGTTTCATTATCATATAAGAAGTATAAACATAAACTCATGCAACATGGACACAACAATGGAAGGAGTTAAATCCCTGAGTGAAGTGGATGTCACTAGTACCAAAGGAAGATGAAATATGATAATGATACATACCATCACGACGAACACAAATCTCTGGAATGTTTTTTACTTCACCACTGATGCTATCATTGTAAACTCTTACTTCAATTTCTCCCTCAACATAAACCGAAGAACTGCAAAAAGAGTCCACCAATAAGACAAAACAATTTACAGGAAAAGAACAAATTCGGTGCTCTCTTGAACATAACCAAACAACAGCACAAAATCTCCACTTATTACACAAAAGATCAATATACAGAAAAAAAAAATTTAGCTTCCTTCTTTCCTGGGCTATATACTCGCTCTCATATGATTTGGAACCCGATTCCTCAGAGAATTAAATCCTAATTGGTTCCAGGCTCCTCGAAGCAAGAATTTAATGCTGTTATGATTAAGAGACCACAGAAATAATTCGCCTCTATAATCAAGCTAACTGTGGGCTATACTGTGAAATTATGGTTTTCCAAAAGTTTATTTATATATATACTCTTTAGCAAGTTGTTGAACTGCATAAGCCCCGAGTACTTCATTATGCACAGCAATCCGATGCCATTGAGCAGGTTTTGGTAAATCTTTGGCTCCTACAATTCTTTGGTCAAATAAGCCTCCTGTCCCTACTGTAAAGATGGTGACTGTCCGTCCATTCCTCAAGATCTTCTGTACTGGGGCTTGCCCAATTCTTCCACAGATTATAGCCTGTAAAAGATCAATGCAAATTGAAAGACTACCAGCGTATATCATAATCCAGCATCTCCACATTAAATCTGCCCATGAGTAGACGAAATGTTTCCTAGCTTCAAGGCGATTTAAATATCAAGGTCTAAGATTCATCCCCTCTCATTCTGCTTAGAAAATAAAGAAATAAAGACATCACATCAAACGAATTATTAAGGTCAAAAACGCCCCTCCAGTTACTCTCGTCACAAAAGGCTATAGTAACATGATGATTGATGGCCGCTTCTTCATGACAAAATGTGCATGATAAACAAGCTAATAAATGTCCAATAACAGCATAATATGATTAAAAATTACAAGAAAAACACATAATCACAAACACTTTATCTGCTCAATCATTAATCTGCACAACTACCATTGGACAACTGCAATACTAGTATGATTGGCAACAAGACAAGGACACTTCAAATCCTTCAAAACAAACACAAAAAGTTGAGGCATTTCATCGTCGCACACTAAATGCACCATTACAAACTTCACGTACTTCTCAAAACTTAAGACTCACATATACCTTATGCACACCACGGAATCCCCAACCTTTTTTGGGGTCAACACTTTGGAGCTGTAAATCAGGCCTTCGGTTGAGAAAATCATCAACATCGTCATCCATTTCATCGCTCTTACCGCCTTCTTCATTGTCACTATGAAACGAACCTGTTGTTGAGCAAAACGACCTTAAGCGTCCTTGTACACCCATTCCTGTAATCACACACATCAAAAGAACAAAAAAGCCCTCAAGATACAAGCGTTACACTCACCCATGTTCAATAAACCCCAAATAATAGCTACCCTAATTCGAGTATCAAAAACTCACACTGTAACATTTAGGACAAAATTGCTTAACACATATAATGATCGCGTATAGATTACCCAGTGAAGCAGTGGATGAGGTGGTGTAGGTGGAAATTGTCAACAACTTGGCAAATCTAAAAGCTAATGAATTCATCTTTTTGGTTGATTCTTCAGTGACCAACTAAAAATGTCAAAATGACGATCTTCGAAGAAAGCAATTATAGGAAGAAGGGGACTAGTAGGGTTTTAGGCTAGAAGTATGTTAAAAAAGACGTTGGGGCTAGGCTAACGATGTTAAACGGGGCCGAATGGAGATGTATTTGTCCAGGTCCATAATACATTTGTATTTATATTTCATGTGCAAAAGAAATTATGAAGAAGATTGTTGTTGATAAGTGATCAAGTGGGAAATATATAAACTATTAAGAAATAGTGTAAATGTATTTCAAATTATAAATAATGGTTGAATTATATGTATCACTTTTTAAACTAAAATTTAAAATTATTTTAACTATTTACACGTAAATTCAATAACAATCTAACTTTTTATAATAGACAATGTGTTAAATTCTCTTTTTTCTTTTATCTAGATTATTTTTATATCTTCTTTTTTTTCTTTTAGCATGCAATACGAGTTGTTTCTCTTCCCACTTTGAACCTTAGCATCCTAAATGTCTCTTTGTAAAAACAGGCTAAGACTATTTTCATATTCTTCTCTTTTGTGTTACTTCTTTAAAGAAATTTATCTACGAGAACTCTTTATTTTTAAATTTGGTTTATCCAAACATAGTTAAAGATACAAATTTTAATTGGGCTAAAGTTTGTTACACTTGGATCTAATTTTTCTTTCTAAGTAAAGGAGCTCTTAATTGTTTAAAAGGCTTGAATTGTATTATTACATTTTCCAAAAGTATTTTATTTTTTATAGTATCACATTGCATTTTAATATTTTCATAATCTTACTGATATTTTCCAAATTTTAACAGAATTAGATTTTTGTCAATTCTCAATAATCAAATAGTTAAACAGTTAAATTAAAAGAGTTGCTCTCTTAGATGAACAACAAACTTCCTTCAAACAGTAATGTTGCAACGAATATCTTGGCAGGTTGGAAACTCCCTTTAGGTAACCTTTTACTTTAGGAAGCTCCATGGTTACTTCCTAGGGAGGCTCTACTCCCTTAGAAACATTGTTGGATCAATTTCCTATGTTACAATAGTCATTAGTTGTAATAAAGCAAAGGATATGCCTAAGAAAAAGTCTTGGAGGAGAAGTCTTGTTTCTGCTGAACCTTCCATTGCTAAGCCTAACACTTTTCTTCCACTTTGATAGATGGTGTAGTTTGCCCCCAATTGAACTTCTTCAAGAAGGAAGATCTGGAATAACATATTTGTTGGTCTTTTTATGAAATAGAAACTACCTTAACCTTTCATGCAAATTTTGGCTCAAACAAGATGGGGTAGTAAAGGGTCAAAGAAAATTCTACTCACTGAGGAAGATACCTTTGTCTTCAAGTTTGTGGATGATGAAATCATGTGTAAAATTTTGAAAGGTGACTCTTGGCACATGGGTGGACAACCCATTGTTTATTCAAAAATGGGTTCCTAGTCTGGAATTTGATTTTTAAAAAAGAAGTATTGAATCTATCTCATTGAGGATTTATCTATATAACATTTCGCTGGAATATTGGTCAATGGATGACTTAAGTTTTTTGACAAGTTCAATAGAAAAACTAGTGGCATTCGACTCAACCACTGCTAAGCTTAAGAAGGTGTGTTATGCTCGAGTTTGTATTGAGGTAAACCACAAAAATCCACTTTTAGAAGTTCTTTTAGTTATGAAACTTAATGCAACCAATGAGCTAGTAAAGTCTAAAATTGAGTTATCATACAATTGGAAATCTTAAATGGGGAAGAAAATATGGAAACCAACATGGAAAAGGTTTACTAAAGGGGGCTATAAAGAATTGATGGGGATAGACAAAGAAATGATCTATGAAGAGCATAATGCTACTTTAGATGTGCAGGCTCGAAACTTTGATACTAATCCAGCTAGTAACCATAAAAGGGATAGAGGAAGCATAATTTCTGAAAAGCAGAATACTGAAATGCAGACCAAAGAACATGATGTTACTCCAACTAGTGATAAGGGAAAACTCCAGCCAGTGATATAGGAAAAGCATGTATGAAACAAGTTGAAGATGAACATGAAGAAAAGTCTTCTCAGTATTTTTTTTTCTTTGAAGAAATACACTTGTTGAAGGCGGCGCAATTCACACTTATATCTGAAAGAAAATCAGGGAGGAAGAGAAAAAAGCCTAAAGGGGGTTGGTGAGATATACTATTTTTGTATATATACATATGATTTTTTGGAATATTAGAGGTATTAATGAGCCTCCTAAAGGTCAAGCTATTAAAGATCTTTTATTGGAAAGAAAACCAGTTTTGATTAAACTTCTAAAAACAAGCATAAAAGCTCACAATCTCCACAAAGCTATGAAATTTTAAGGGAAATTTTAAAAGTATGAATCAAATCACGAATTCCACTAATCAAATCACGAATTCCACTATAATGGCAAGATTTTGTTAGCCTATAATACTTTGAAATTGTAGATCTCTGTGCTTAAAGCAACTTATCAACTCGTCCACCTCAGGTGAAAAATTTTGGAAACATGAAATGAAATGGAGATTACTATCATATATGTTGCTAATTTTGAACTTCAAGGGGTAAAGATATGAGAGGATCTTTTCTTGATTCATTTTTCTATGAATAAGCTATGGTTAATTGCAAGGGATCTAAATTTTATACTTCATTCATCAGAAGTTCAGGGTGATTGATCTAAGATATCTTGGATATTTTTACATATAGAGCAACAATCAACATAGAAGATGCCTTATTCGAAAAAAGCTGGATAGAATTATGGTTAATCACTTATGGATGAGCCAATTCCTCGTCTCTTATACCCACTTTGGATTCCCATTATATCCAAATAACTACACTATAGAGGTGTTTAACCTCGCACTCTAACAACCCACAATTCTCCATTCAAATTCTTCATCTTCCTAGCTAACAAGGATGGATTTATGGAGCTAGTTAATGATGTCTAGAATCTCATAATTGAGGGTTGTAAAGTTTTTCGGCTAATAAGAAAACCCTATTTTCTTATAAACAAATTGAAGAGCTTCTATAAATAAAATCAGTCCATTTACATATCAAGATGCTAGAAGTTGGAAAAGAATTTATAAGTGTATAGGAGGATTGATATGAACATTCAAACAACACTAATTTGAAGAACATTGAAACTATTAAGTTAGGGAAGTAAATGGAAGTACTTCGAGAGCATGACTCTATTCTTAGTAGTCCTTCCTCAACTTTAGCTCAGGAGTCTTTAATGAGACTTTAGTAACCATTCTCCATGCAGAAGATTAAACATTCCTTTTCAATCTTCACCCCATGAAAGCACCAAGCCCTGATGGCTTCAATACCTTATTTTTCAAAAAAACTTGGCATATTACAAGTAAGCTTCCGGTGGAAATAGTTATCGAGTTTTTGAATTCTAGAAATTATTAAGGGAAATCAATGTTATTCACATATGTTTGATTCCTAAACTTCCCAATATAAGTTGTCTTAATGACTTTTGACCAATCTCCTGTTGCAACATCATTTATAAGGTGATTTCAAAGCTTCTTGCAAATAGAGTTAAGGAGAATCTGAACTTGTTTATTCATAAATCTCAAAGAGCATTCATACCTAGCAAAAATATTTTTGATAACATTATATTGATGCAAGAATTGATGAGAGATTATAGCATTGGAAGACATATTAAAGGTTGTTCTATCAAAATTGATTTCTTTAAAGCTTGTGATAAACTTCAATGGAATTTCATTAATATATGTTTGGAATGGTTCAGATTCTCCAATCATTTTATTAAATGGATATTTGCTCGTATATGATAAGATCTCATCTTGATGTATGTTTTGAATTTATTTTTATGCTTAAATATTAAAATTAATGTTTGTTTTATTTTAGGAGATGAAGAGTAGAGATTCATCAAATTGGGACATTATTGTCGATAAATACAAAAGTTTGGATGAAGTAGAAAGATTGCTACAATGGATAAAATTGATCACCTGGAAAGTTGTAGTTTGATTGGAAGACTTCACCTTATCCTTATCATGTAGGAATTTGAATTTGTTTTAGATAGACATATTTACAAGTTAGAGTTAGATTAAGATTAGATTAGAAAACCCTATAAAAGGGACATTCCTCACAGTAGAAAAATGTTCTCTTTTCTTACGTTTTTCATAATTCTTTATCTTTCTTTTATTTTTGTTATAGGAGTAAAAGTCATATGTGGCTAAACTCAATTATTTTGATTCAAGGAGATTCGAAGATCTAGTTGTAACCTCGTGAGGTTATGTGTTCCAACTTTTTATTCATGTTTTAATTCAAGTATTTTTTTGTTTGAGTTCTCATATTTCATGAATGATTAATATTCTATTAATCTGACAATTTAATTTAATATAGATTATTATATCGCTATCTAGGAATTCAATGATCAATAATTTTCATGAAACATTGGTATAAGTAGAAAATAGGTTATTTATGAATTTCCATATATAACTTATGATAAATAGGAAAACTAAGTTGAATAATTGCAGCTATCTCAATTATTAACGGAATGCTATCACACCCAGTTAATGAATGATAAGTTTTGGTTTGTATGCTAGGTTTGAACTAATTAATTAAGAAAATTTTAAGACTTATTATGACTATCCTAATATGCTTCGAATCAACTACTTGAATCGTGAAAATATTCTTTTTAAACTAATGATCAATATTACAATTAGATGAGATCTTTCCCTTGAATCGAAGTTTGGTAATATTGACTTTTTATATTTAAATTCAACTGATTAATTTATTTTCGAATTAATTTTAGTTAATTAGTTATTTACTCAAAATCCCATTTACTTTTATTAATTGAAATTAAGAAGCTAGTGTTTAGTTCTCTAGGGATTCGACTTAGTTCTATGACTACTACAAAATTTTGAAGAAACAAAATTATTTTAGAGGCTTTGACAACCCGACCAAAATTTGAAGCCATTGTCGAGGAACTATTTTAGTTTCTTAGTTTCTTTGCATTGTTATTTTTAGAGTTATTGTTGACCTCTTGTCTTGTATGACTCGTAATTCTCAGACAGGTAAATTTCAATACAATCCAGAAATTGAGAAGATAATGCATCGTTTGAAAAAAGAGACTAGTTAAGGAAGTAGTCGTTCACCTCCAAACATGAAAGTTTAAGTGGATCTAATAATTGGTGAAGACTTTAATTTTTAACAAGAGGAAGAAAAGATGACAAATCGCAACCCTAGAACGTTGCAGTAGTTAACGACACTGAATTTTGAATCAATAACCCCTATGTATTCAATTTACAGACGTTGAGGCAGATTTTGAATTGAAAACTAGTTTGATTCACTTACTGCCTACTTTCCGTGGTCTTACAGGTGAAGATTTACATAAACACTTGAAAAAAATTTCATGTTGTTTGCTCTAGAATGAAGCCACAAGGGGTGATAAAAGAAAAAATTAATCTTAGGACCTTTCTATTCTCATTGAAGATAAGGTAAATGATTAGCTATACTATCTTCCCCATAGCTCTGCGACAACGTGGAATAAGATAAAAAGAATATTTCTAGAGAAGTTCTTTCCTGCATCAATAGCAGCGACTATCAAAAAGGGGATATGTGGGATAAGACAAATTACTGGAGAAACATTATATGAATATTGGGAAAGGTTTAAAGAGCTATATGCCAGTTGTCCACATCATCAAATTCCTGACCAACACTTAATTCAAAATTTTTATGAAGGTCTATTGCCAATGGATTGAAGTATGGTTGATGCAACCAATAGAGGAGCTTTGGTAAACAAAACATTTGAGGTAGCCAGACAGTTGATATCAATTATGATCAAAATTCTCAACAATTTAGGACAAGGATGGACGGAGTTATTAAGCGTGTGAATGAGATAAGTAACGCACGCCTTGAGGATAAAATTTCTGATTTAACCACTCTAGTTCATCAAATAGTTGTAAGTCAATTGTAATCAGCAAGAGTGTGTAGAATATGCTCATTTTATGGACATCTTAAGGATATGTGCCCTACATTGCAACACGACTCTCTTCAAGTAGCTTCACAATAGGGGGCTTTCATGGTCAACCTCAACGAAAGTATGACCCTTATTCCAATTACTATAATCTATGATAGATGGATCAGCCAAATTTGACTTATGGAAATCAAGGAAGTCAACATTGATATCAACCTCACATTTTTAAACAACCTCAAGCTTTTATATATGCTCAATCTCAATCTTTAAATTCAGGTATGTCTTTAGATGAAATTGTTAAGGCACTTGCCAATAATACTCAACAATTTCAATAGGAAACAAGGGCAAGCCTTTAAATTTTAGGAAATCAGATCACTCAATTAGCCACCTCGGTGGGTAAATTGGAAGCACAAACAACAAGAAATTACCTTCCCAAATGGTTACGAATCCTAAGGAGAATGTGAGCGGAATGACTTTGAGAAGTGTTAAGGAAATTCAATCTGGAACTTATTTACCAATGGAGATAAAAAAGCACAATAATGGAGAAAAGAATGATGAACTTCCAACTCAAGAATCAACAAAGGTTAAAAAAAATGATTCATCTTCATCGATATCAATTAATGCACGTTTACCTCCTTTTCCTAGTAGGTTTGCTAAACCAAAAGATGATGGATATAAAAGAGAGATCTTAAAAACTTTTTAAAATGTGGAAATTAATATACCACTTTTGTAAGCCATCAAGCAAATTCTGAAATATGCAAAATTCTTAAAGGAGTTGAGCACAAATAAAAGGAAGCTGAAGGATAAGGAGAGAATAATTTTGGGTAAGAATGTATCATCTGTGATAAACAAGAAATTATTGGAAAAATGAAAAGATCCAAGTATGTTTACACTTCTATGTGTTATTGGTAATAGAAAAATTGAGCGTGCCATGCTAGATTTAGGTGCATCTAGGAATGTCAAGCTATACTCAATTTGTTGAGCTTTAAATCTAAATTCTTTGCAAAAAACTAATATGATTATCCAACTAGTTGGTCGTCTGTATGTGTGTCCTATTGGAATTATTGAGGATGCTTTAGTCCAAGTTAATAGTTTGGTATTTCAGTGGATTTTTACATCTTGAAAATGGACGGAGATAGTGTTAAAAATTCAGCTTCGATTTTGTTGGGTAGGTCATTTATGAGGATGACTAAGACAATAATCAATATGCACGACGTACTCTTTCTGTAAAGTTTGATGGAGAAATAGTAAAGTTTAATATTTCTAAAGCAATGAAGTACCCGAATGATTTTCAATCCGCTTATCACATGGATATTGTGGATTCTTTTGGGCAAGATATGTTTAAAGAAGAGAGTGTTGTAGATAAGTTGGAGTGTAAAGCTATATCAGAAATGAATGAGCAAATTTATGAAACTTGTGAAGTTGTAGAATCATTGTCAGCAATGATAATAGATTCAGAAACTTTAAATGATGAACTTACTATAGCTCACAAGAAAATCTTACCTTTTGTTTTACAGGCTTCGAAGATAGAATTAAAGGTATTACCTGATTGCCAAAAGTACATCTATTTAGGTGATGGAAAGTCATTATCCACAATCATTTCAAAAAGGTTGACTAAAGAGCAAGAGGAAGGTCTAGTATTACTACTTAAGGAGTACAAAACTGTAATTACGTAGAAGTTGGAGAGGAAAAAGCCACGTCGAGCATAACTGTAACATCCCGTCCCCATATTAAGGGTTAGGACCCAAAATTTCAGTATTTATGAGCTTAAAGAGAAGTTAAGACAACACATTTTCTTGCTCATGCATCATGTTAGCATATACGCACATAAATATGGAATGTTTTCACATAAAAAGTGGTACATGCATTCATTGACAACTTCTGGGTATAAATGGTATTAAATGTGATTTTA
>JAOSBK010000006.1:21565520-21579277 GCA_027568895.1 Erythroxylum shatona
TTGAATAAAGATGAAAGGAATGAAAAAGAAAAAGAAAAAAATTTACATCGATTCGGATAGGTTAAGTCTAAGGTTTCTAACATTTTAATTTTTCAAAAGTGTATGTTCTCGGATGTCGGAAATTTGTATTTGATTCGCTTTCGTTTGCTTTGATCTAATTTCGCTTTCAATTCGCATTTTGTTTTCGCCTTTTGATCCGCTTTGTCTTTCGTTATCGATTTGATTTCGCTTTGGTTTTTGGCCACTTCCGCTTCGAATTCCGTTCTTTCGTTGTGATCTGCCTTTCTTTTTTGCTTTTGATTCATTCCACCACTTTGTTTTTCGATCCGTCTTCCGTTTTTCCGGTTGGAGTCCGGTTTCGAAATCGGGTCCCAATAAATACTAGGTATATTACTAATATTAGGATTCATGTGAACTTCTTGTTTAATTAAATCTAGCTTATATATGCTAAAGTTTTTAAGTATAAATTTTCTATCTATTCATTTAACTTTTCAATTTATGAATCAGAAGCTTGTATAAAAACCTATAAAATATTTTTTCATTAGATTTACAACAAAAAACCTTACTAACTTCTCACAATAAATTATTTCCTAGAGTGCTTCGAGTAGTCAACGATATTCTAATACCTGAAGAGCAGATAGAAGGATAAGTTCTAATTATAAAATTAAAGGAAAATATTTTGATGGTACAAATCATGTTCCATATAATATCTTAATTGATACCAAAGCTAGTGGAAGTTACATTAATCATAATCTAATATATAATTTGATAAGTTTCCACCTAAATTAACCTTATTAATAAATAAATTTCAATGGTGAAATACATTAGATAGACACCACCATAGAAACCACCATTAAGATAGGAGGCAATGAAATACTTATAAGATTATTAGTTAAAAATGAAGATTCAATTTAGAGGTAATGCTGGGAACTACTTTTCTCGAACATGTTCAACCTTACAAGATAACTCAATATGGAATGTAAGTATCCTATAATAACAATGTAATATATATTCTGAGATAATGACTAGTTCTACTAGTATTTATATTCCAATTGGAATAAATTACAATTATTATAGAGTTGAATACTTTCCTGCCTATATAGACAGTGGAGATGGTTCCTGTTTATGTAAAGCAAGTTATTTTCCTTATAGGATTAGATATTTCTAACAATAATTTACATTTATCTAAAGGTATTCATCAATCCTAAATACTATAAGGATCATTTTTAATAAAATGTCCACCATTTTACTTTTATGATACCGAAACTGATATTCTTTTAGGAAATAAATTTCTCCAATTGTTTCACAAAATATTATTTAATAATATTAAACTACAAATATATTTCAAAACTCCTTGTGGTAATTGGATTGTAATTAATAAAATTAAAAATGTTTGTACTAGATTGACCCTAATCACACATACACCTTGTACAACCCAGCATAGTGTGGGATATAAAGAAAAACTAATCTTTCCAAAAGGAAAGCCTTAATTAAAAATAGAAAATATTTTAGAAAATAAGTATCAATATATAAAAACCATCCGAGATGGACTAAGATTAGTAAAACAAATGATAAAGAAAAATTACTATAATAACCCGTTATAATTTTAGGATAAAAATAGGGAAGAAACAAATTTAGTAATGAAGATATCAAAAGATTATTAGAATTACTGATATAATTTAGAGGATTAAGAAGAATTAAAAAACAACATCTTGAACTAGAAAATCTAATGATAATTAGGCCTAGTAAATTCCCCCATTCTTCCCTAGCATTTATGGTTAGAGACCATGCAGAATATTGATCAACATATTATGCATCTTAATAAATTTTCAAATCTATGTGAACAACATGATTTAGCTCTTTCTGAGAAAAAAGCTAAGATATGTCAGATTAAAATAGAATTTCTTAGCATGGAAATCCTTGAAAAGATCTCACAATTTCTTGATTAGTTACTAGGTCGAAAACAAGTTTAAAGTTTTTTAAAGGTATTAAAATATGCTTCAAATATTATTCAAAACCTAGTCAAAATAAGAAACCTTTTCAAATTCTTTTAAAAAAAAGTAAAAGATTTGAATTTTCACCCTATTTGGTTTAGCAGGTAAAGAACATTAAGATTTTGTGCACTACACTTCCAAAACTATTTTTTTACCATCTGATGAGGATGTTTTAATTCTCGATATCTTATAAATGAAAAAGAATTATTTACAGTAGTAAAAAGTTGTAAAATATTTTATTATTTTTATTATCTAAAAGATTTTTATTAAGAATTGATAATATTCATATTAAGGCTTTTATTCAAAATAATTTACCTTCTAAACCTCAATATAAAAGTTATATACAATGACATACTTTATTAGTAGAATATATCTTTGATATTAAAATTATTAAATCCATCAATAGAAAGATTCTAAAACTCTACCTTTGTTATATATTCCATACATCACACTAGATAGATATCATATTCATGAAATACGATTCACTTTCAAGATGCCTTGGCGGTGAAATAGTAGACATGCGAGACTCAAATCTTGTGCTAAAGAATGTGGAGGTTTGAATCCTCTTCAAGTCAGAAAGATTGAGAAATAGAACCATCTAATTTAATTCATTCTCAATGGCTATGAGACGATCATCTTAGGGTGATCCTTTTATCGATGGAGGTTCCTTTTATACTTGTAGTCTCTGAAGGATGAAAACCAACTATGTAGCATCTACATTGAGAATTTAAGTATTGTATAAGTCATTAGTCTGATATTTTGTAGGAGCTACCTGTAATAATGAACTTTCAAAATGAATATGTTTATCATAAAGAGATTCGTTGTTCCTAACCTTGCTTTGCTTCACCTTGGTGTTATTTGAACAAGTAGAAACAAATTCAAAATGACACGGATCAACCCTTTCTTCTTATGTCAAAGATCTTATCATTTTCAAATGAATTGGAATTATATCTCCTTTATATTTTCATTTAAGAGTTCTTATATGTTTCCACGTCCCTTTAAGACCCCAAAAAATGGATAAATCCCTTTTCTTAGGAACACATACAAGATTTGTACTATTAAAAAAAGGCTAATATTACCCACCATTAATTATTCATTTATTAACTGCTTTTTTTTATGAATTATGAATTTTATAGTAATAGAAATAAAATACATGTCTATCTTACCAAGACAAAATTTGCAACTTGCTATCCTCTTGCCTAACAGATAAATATTGCAACCAATTGCAGCCAATATAGTAATAAATGAATAAAATGAGTATTAAATTAGATTTAGATTATATTAAATTGGATTTAGATTAAAACTATAGATTAAAATCATATGACAATATTTCATTTAAACATTTATGTTCCTAATGTGCCTATGATGTAGCACTAGGCGGGCTCTTAGCTAATGTATATCATCTTATAAGAATAACGTATAATATAGATCAACCAGAAGATGTATAAAAGTATTTGTTCCCAAGAAGAATGTTATAATTCCATATTTTTTTGGGGTTTGGAAAAGTGTGCATTTTCAAAAAAGGAGTCTTGCATCAAGTTCAAATTCCATTTTTGCATGCGTGGTCCTATATTTTGCCTCTGTTTTTGTCTTTTTATAATTTTTTAGGGTTTTTCGGAGAAACACGGTCTGATACATGACTATGTACTAGACCATGTATACTCTAAAATCTCCAGAATTCACGATTTTGCATAGGTTGGGAGACGTACATGGCTATATACATAGTCATGTATCTCTTATTTGCTTCAAATCTTTGTTTTATATTGCTTTTTCATCTGAATTCTTCTCTTATTAGTCTATGAAGGTAATTATAACATATAAATGCACTTAGAGCAAATTAAATACCAAATATACAATAAAATGTTAAGAAAAATACATCAAATATGGGTGTATAAATATAGTCAAATATACATCTATTAAATTTCTCTACACTAAAGCTATTGCTTGTTCTCAAGCAAACCATAATCAAAATTATAAATCTTATAACATCCATCCTTCATTAATCTTGATCTGTCTATTCATACTGTAAATCATCATTCCATATTGAATCAAATTAACATACAATTAGAGTTAAGTTATCCTAAAATTTACTTCTTAAGTCAATATTACTAGTAATCACATCGATAATCACATTGAAATTAAAATCATAAACCTTAACACGCTCATCAAAGTTCACTTATTGTTCTAAAGTGTTTAGAGTGAAAAATATCAAAACTCTCAAATCAATGCATAGTAGAACTCTTATCATAGCCTTGTAACATTATCACTTCTCCACCACTTATATATAAACTAGAAACAAAAATTAAAAGTTCTTATACATTTTGTAATATGGCTTATGTACATTATGGTTGGGAAAATAAATAGTGTTGAATTGAAGGAAATTTATTAAAGAGAAATTACAAGAAACTTGTTTATATCATAATTTTGAGCATTCATCATGTACCACTAATAAAGCGTTATTGAACTTTTCAAAATTTCCAATTTCAAACGACCCAATAATTTAAATAACCTTTAGAGTTCAAAAAATAAAAAGGCTTCAAAGAAAAATAAGATAAAGATTTTTAATCAATGAAAAAGACTAAGGCTGAACTTGATTATTCCTAAGGGATAAATTAAGGTAAGGTAATTATCAAAGAAATACGCTAAAACAAATTGTTAAATCTAAATGCCTTTTGTCTTCTTAATGACTCTAATTTAACAAACGGTGTTTTAATATTTATAGTAAAAGTAAGTTTTAGAATTGTTCCACTATGCACTATAACGCATATGAAAGAAATAAAAGAGCTTAAAATTTTTTCAAAAAATTTGCTCTTAGACTCAAAAGCTCACAAAAAGACAGGTCTATATGTGTAAATAGTATGTAATTTTCATTCAATTTGACTATTTTAATGATTACTAACAATATGACTAATAAAAGCAATTTTATTCTATCTGTGATCTTTTTACATACTAATCCAAATCAATATTCAATAATAAAATACAGTATTAATGGACATATTTTAATTAAGTTAAGATATTAGTTTATACAATTTAATAAATATGATTATAATAAGCTTAAAGAAAATCATTAAAATCATAAATCCCTTTCTCGCACTTACAGTTGTGCATTATCCCCAATGTACACAATATAAGTATATATAATAAGTGAGAAGGTTTATCATACTTTCTTTAATATGACGATTTTTCTGATTTCTGATCCATATAATACTATACTATATCATTACAAAACATAAAGAAAAAGGGATAAAACAATTAAAGAAAATAAAAATAACACAAAAAAATTAAGAAACAAAAATAACTATAACTATAATGTTAGAGAAAAGAAAATACTAAATACACAATTAATAAAGATAAAGGAAGACTAAAAAAAATTAAGCCTCTCCCTCTTGATGTGGTTCAAGCTAGTTTGACAAAAGAGGGTCCTCAAGTGGATGATCCTGTGCCAGTGGAGAGACTATAGAGGGAGTGCCCTCATCAGATGATGGAGGTTGGATATCGATGCTTAGATGGCTCGCCATTGATAACATCAACTCTCCCATCCATCCGACTATAGGCTTGAGTCTTCCTAGTCGCTCAACTACAATCTTGAGTCATCCTACCTACTCAATAAGCTTCGCTCAGCCACTTTCAGAGAAACCCTAGTGAGAATTATCGAGAGATAGAGAAAGAGAAGAAGAAAGAGAGAAGAGGAGAAGAAGCTGACTTGATGTATTTTCTGAATAAGGAGTTTCCCGACATCACTACCTCTCGCCATCCATTCAATTTCGTATTTCCTATTATTTTCAATTTTTTATTATATAGAATTGGAATAACAGCTGATAATATGATTTTTTGATGATGATGTTGCTTCTAAACTCACCTTCGGGGTTTTATCTTTGATTTAATCAAATTTGAATCTTTATGTGTTATTTGGATTTATTATGATTTAATTTCTACAATTGCATAATTCAGTGATAAACTGAGAGGGTGAATCAAATGAAAATAATTAAAATAGGCTAACGAGAGTTAGGTGATTTAATAGAACGAGAATTAAATCCAATATGTAAATTGTGCAAAGAGATATCTTGCATAGGTTTCCGATAGTTTTTAGACAACTTCAGATCTAATTAGGATTTTGCATAGGTTGTTAATTGAGAAATTGCAACTTCTATAATCTAATTAGGATTTATGAATTAAGGTTAATGGTTATAACTCGAGAGAGAGTAATCAATCCTAGGATCGTCTAACCAATAATCCAGTAATTCATAATCGATTAGGTTAGCGATAAAGATAGGTAAAGTTCCCTTTCTCTCAATTGGTAATTCCTTAAGTTGAGTCTTGAGTGTGTGTTGTAACTACTAAATTGTTAATATTTTCGTAATTGATTCTTGAATTGATTAAATTTAGTGAATTGGTAATTCCTTAAGTTGAGTCTTGAGTGTGTGTTGCAACTACTAAATTGTTAATATTTTCGTAATTGATTCTTGAATTGATTAAATTTATTGAATTGAATTCTTGTTTTATTTTTGTTACATTTTGAATTTCTGTGATTTATTTTAGCCTTAGATTTTAGGATTAGATTATCCCTCCTCATGGGATTAGCACCTTTGGTACTATGCAAATGACCCGTGCTCTTGTAGATTATCAAGGTTAATTAATTAAAACTTACACGCATCGAAAAAGCTCGATCAGTGCTCGGACATATCTTTTTGTTGAGTGTTATCAAACATAGCTTGTTTATGCTAGAACTTGCTTTTGAACACGTGTTGAAACCACATTTTTAATGAATTTGTGTATAAAGATGATGAGGGCATTTAGGATAACCATTTTTCACCTAAATAAGCCTACCTTACTTTTTATCCTTAGAAAACCAATTTGATCCTTAACCTTTCTTTTCTTGCATAATAACCTTGTTACAAGCCAAATTTGTTATTGATATCCGTAATAATTTTGAACCCTTAAATTGAAGGAATTGTATTGAGGTTATTTGCATAGGATTTTGCCTATTTGCGTGAAACATTAATTAGATTATTCAAGTTGTACTATTTTGATTTTTTATAGAATGGAGGAGAAGTATTAAAAAAAACTCCTATTTGATATTTTTTAAAAAAAAGAAGAAAGAAAAAAAACAAAAAGAGAAAAGAGAAAAAAGAAGAAAGAAAAAGTGATTGGAAGAGATGTTATTTGAATAAAGTGAATTTTGGATTGATTTAAGTTAAAACTTGTTTGGATAAGTTTGTACAATTTTCTTCAATTTATTTAACTAAAAAGCTTCTTTTTGTCATACCTTACATAAGCCACATTACAACCCTTGTAAAGTCCCTTTAATTTATACATTAATTTCATTTTGTTTAGTGGTGAAGATATCATTCTTTAGCAAGCTTGTGGAAATAAATTTCTATGTTTTGAATTGAGAGCTTAATGAACCCTAAACACTTTGAGCTTATAGAGTGAAATCTTTATGAGGGTGTCAAGTCTTGTTGATTTGATTTTGATGGAATTGATAAGATACTATGTTTCAACAATGTATCCTATGAGTGCTTATTTTTTTCGATTGTTATTTTATCTTAACCTTTTAATGTGAGTTAGCTTTTGGATATTTCTGGATAACATGAAAGAGGATGAGAGGTTATTGTCAAAATGATTAATGTATTGAATTGATATATGTTTGAGGATAAGCACGAGTCCGGTGTGGGAAAATTTGATAAGATCTCATCTTCATGTATTATTTGATATTATCTCCTTGTTTTGAATTTATTTTTATGCTTAATTATTAAAATTAATGTTTGTTTTGATTCAGGAGATGAAGAGTAGAGATTACGTCAAATTGGGACATTATTAGCGATAATTACAAAATTTTGGATGAAGTGGAAAGATTGCTGCAATGGATTAAATTGATCACTTGAAGAGTTGGATTTTAATCGGAAGACTTCGCCTTATCCTTATCATGTAGGAATTTTCGTTTTAAATAGACATCTTTACAAATTAGAGTTAGATTAGGATTAGATTAGAAAACCCTATAAAGGGACATTCCTCACAATAGATAAAGGTTCTCTCTTCTTTCATTTTTTGCAATTCTTTATCTTTCATCTGTTTTTGTTATTGGAGCAAAAATCATGTGTGACTAAACTCAATTATTTTGATTCAAAGGGATTCGAAACTCTAGTTGTAACTTTGTAAGGTTTTGTGTTCCAAACTTTTATTCACATTTTACTTCAAGTATTTCTTGTTTTGAGTTCTCATATTTCATGAATGATTAATATTTGATTAATTTGACAATTTGATTTAATATTAATTATTCTATCACTATCTAGGAATTCAGTGATTCATAATTGTCATAAAAGATTAGTACAAGTAGCAATAGGCTATTTTTGAATTTGCATATTTAACTTATGATAAACAAGAAAACTAAGTTGAATAATTGTAGCTATCTCGATTATTTAATTTAGGGTTTAGTCTTTTTCAAGGAACTTATTGCTATCATTTATTTGATATAAAATGTTATCACACCCAGTCAATGAATGATAAGTTTTGATTTGGATGTTGGGTTTGAAACAATTAATTTAGGAAAATTTTAGGCTTATTATAACTATCCTAATATGTTTCAAACTAACTGCTTGAATCGTGAAAATTTTTAGACCAATGACCAATGTTACAATTAGATGAAATCTTTCCCTTGGATCAGAGTTTGGTAATCTTATCTTTCTTATATTTAAATTCAGTTGATTAAATTTTATTTAATTAGTTATTTAATCAACACCCCCCCATTTACTTTTATAGTTGAAATTAAGAAGCTAGTGTTTAATTCTTTAAGGATTCAAATTGGTTCCACGACTACTACAAAAGTTTGGAGAATAGGAATTATTTTAGGGGCTTCGACAACTCAACCAAAATTTAGCACCGCTGCCATATAGCATTCTCATCAATGGAGCCCTTACTGAGCAATTTAAAGGTTCAAATGGCATAAGAAAAGGAGACCGTCTTTCTCCTTATCCTTTTATTATTACTATGGAAGTGCTAAGCAAGATTATTTGTTGCAATATATCTAGATGTCCTGAATTCAAGTTCCATTATAAATGCAAGGCACTGTTTGTTTTCCAATATTTGCTTTGTGGATGATCTATTTCAATTTGTTGGAGCTAAACATGAGTCCATCTCCATATTACATCAATCCCTTTTGAGCTTTTACAGGATTTTAGGCTTAAAAGTCAATTAATGCAAGATTAGAATATACTTCTCCTCAGATATTACCAATACTGAGATACTTCAGTAGATCTTTAATTTGAACATCTGGGGTATGCCTTTCACTTACTTGGGTTCCTATTTTTGCAAAAATGCTTATCTCAGAATGGTAGAGTGCAGCTCATCATCTTTGTTCTAAACAATCTCCATTCCGATTAAAGTTCTCATATTTTACTTCCTAAAAGAATAAATAAGGAGAAAGGAAAATGCATTAGAAATTTCCTTTCAATTAGACAAGCCTAGAGGTGCTAAAATCAAATGAAAGCAGCTACGTTAGAAAAAGTAGGAAGGAGGACTTGACCTCATATATATTTATACCTTCCAATCCTTGCAAGTAACAAAATGAATTTGGAGATTATTTAATGACAAAGAACCTTTTTGGAGTAAATGGATTAATGAGGACCATCTTAAGGATACCAGCCTATGGCAAATCTTTGAAAGGAATGAATTCTCATGGCCTTTTATTCAGATTATGAGAAATAGAACCAGGGTCTATCATGTCATAAAAGTTTGGGTAGGGAATGGTGAAGGGATATGATTTTGGTTTGATAATTGGACTTCTCTAAGCCCTTTATATATCTTCTCTCCACTCTAGAATCCCTTCTAAGGCAAGAGTTAGCAATGAAATTGTGAACCACTCATGGCACTTTTAAGGTAGGGGTGCTACTTAACTACATAATTATTTCCCCAACTATATGTCTAACTTTTCTACTTTAGATAAACCTGCTTGGTCTCTAAGCTTGAGTGGAGAGTTTTAAAACTCTTCATGCATAAAAGCTCTTAAGCCCCCTAACCCTTACATTCTATGGAACAAAATTGTTTAGAAAAGGTCCTTAAAAACAAAAGCTTCTTTCACTACTTGGCTTGCTGTTAGGAGAAGATTTAAAAATAAAGATAGGATTGTAGGATTTGATGACAAGATATGTGAGTTATGTTGCAATGAACTTGAAAGTGTTGATCACCTTTACTTTAAGTGTGGTTTCTCATCCTCCATTTGGGCCAACATCCACTCTTAACGTATACTGTCATGAAATAGAATGGAACCAAATATTGGAATGACAGACACACAAATTCAATTCAATGTCATTAGCTTTTCTTTGTAATTTTCATATTTATTATGTTATCACAACATCTTTTCATAAAATATGTAATTATAAGAATTTTTAATATCTATTAAAGTTACTATGAAATACATGAGTGGATATTCTAAAATATATTTTATTTAAAAACTATCAAAAATTATATATTACTCTAATAAATGCATTACACTTATCTCACCTAAAACTAATGCTTCTTTTTCTTGATTAAAAGTGATAATAGATACACTACAATTTTAAAAGCTTATAAATATCCAAATTTGCAAAATTTTAATCAAATATCACCACCTTCTTCATTTTCTAATCAATTTACATCTTTCAAACATCACCTCTGTTATGGTCAATTCATGGTGAATAACTCAATTAGTTTTAGTTAGTAATTGTCTTTCATGATCGAATATTTGAAAATATTTCAAATGTTGTGTTGTAATATTAAATTAGTAATATACTTTATTTAATAATTTTATTATTGAGCTTCGTGATTAGGAATTAAAAATAAGAGGTTCAAGAATATGTATTGTTTCTAATATTCATAATAAAAAGAGAACTTTTAAATATAAATATAATGTTAATCAACGAAAAGGCAAATAATTTCTGTTAACTTTTTTTATATTCTAATTATAAAAGGAAGATATACATAATAAGCAACTTAAATTTCCACTTACGAATTTGCAGTGACAAAGAATTACTTTTTTACTAAATGAAGATTAAAATTTAGGATGCCAAAAGTAAAATTTCAACATTCAAACTTAATAAAAATAGAAACAACATTTAAAGAATTGTAAATTAAATTAAGCCATGAAAGGGAATAATAATTATTACAAGCATAAATGACCCCGTCAAATGACTAGGTTAACAAATCACTATAATGATATCAAAAGAATCAAACATAAGTGTACATGCTAATCATTAATCCTATGTTGACATAAGAATGAAGCTAATATGCGTTTAATCTTCAAAGGTGGAAAATTGTAACATGAGTGCTTTGATTGTTTCACTATGTATCGTTGATAGTTATTTATTAATTTCCTTGAATATTCTCATATTCCTTTCATCGTATACAACTTGTATTAGATATGACATAGCAATAAAAAGGCACCATTGTTTTATTTATCATGTATGTTTGAAGTTAAACACCAAGCTACAATACCACTCATCTGGTGCATCTCTTAACAAACATCTTTGAGTTATGTCCTTCCACAAAGGTTGAGTGAAATGACATCTAAAGAATAAGTGAGTAATACCTTCTTGCTCATACTTGCATAAAACATATATATTTGGAATAGCCATAAATTTATTCAATCTATCAACTGTAAGTAACCTATTCTTGATTGCTCTCCACATTGTGATTGAAGCTCCAGGTATCATATACTTGCACCAGATAAGTCTATGCATGCTATCATATTTCCCTACTCTTGAAAGAACTTTCTATAAGTAAAATTGGTGAATTTACCATTTCTAAACAAATTCCACTAATTTACATCTACTTTGTTTTCTTTCAGCTGATTACTATTGATTTGATTATACAAACCAAAATCTCTAATCGTTGATAAAATTTTAGTTTTATATGCTAGACAATAAGTAATAGATTGATCAACCCTAATGATATTTCTGATCGAGTTGAGCTTACCAATATCCTCACAAAGTCCACCAGTTAAACTTCTATGATACCAAAAGGATATATTGATACAATTTTCCAATAATTTGATCACATATAATTTGACTTTGCTTATGAGTTTGAAGATTGTACTAGTTGTAATTATGACAATTTTAGTTATATTGACTTTCCATATATTTTTCCCTTTGATGTATTGATCCACTTGACCTATAGGGATTGCTTGTTCTCAATGATCATTCACAAATTTTTGGTAAGCATAACTAAATTACTAATCTTTAAAGGAGCATATCCAACCCACCATGCTTTTTCAGAGAGCATACTTATAATCATTTAATAGGATTGTAGTGTTTATATATTTTGTTTCCAAACCAAAAACACTTTTTACGAATAGCATCAATTGTCTTAATAACATCCTTAGAAAAATACATGTAAGTTGCCCAATGTATAGTTAGTGCATTGAGTACAAAAGAGATTAGTTATGCTCTCCTAGCTAAGGACAAAGAGTTCAAACTCCAACCTAATATCCTAGCCTATATTTTTTCAATTAGCAATTTGTAATCCTTATAAGTTGGCTTAGAAACAACAATAGGAACTCCTAGATATATAAATGGCAAGTCATGTTTGTTAAAACCTGTAATTTAAGGTATCATTGATTCTTATCCATAGCTTTGTTAGAGATGTAACAAGATCTTTTTCTAGAGTTCACTTTAAGTCTAGAAATTCTAGAAAATATTTTGATTGTAGTTATCAAAGCTACCACAGATATTTTCTTTGCCCTAGATAGTACAAGACCATATTTGTTATACTTAGCATTTGTTATACTTAGCTTTTTACACATAGAATGATATTTAAACTACTTTGTTCTCTTTGCTACCCTCTTAAGTGTTCTTGAAAAAACCTTTATAACAAAATAGAATAGGTAAGGAGATGTAGGATCTCCTTGCCTTATACCTTTGTTGCTTCTAAAACTCCTTCATGGTTCCCCATTTGTAAGTATATTAAAATATGGAGTGGTGATGCATTGAGAAATCCACTTAATAAATATTTCAAGAAAAGCCAATACTTTCATATTGTTAATATGAAATTTCTACTCAACATTGTCATGGGCTTCCTTAAATTAATCTTCAAGTGTAGTTTCTATAACTTCTTATTCTGGAGTAACATTTTATAAACTTCTACATCAAAAGAATATTGCCACACTTTGATCTACTAGGTATATATGCCCCTTGTGTTTCATCCATATACTTGACCAAAATCCTCTTTAATCTATTAGCTATAACCTAAATCTATTAGCTATAACCTTGGAGATGATTTTATAGATGGAATTGGAATAAGCAATTGATCTATAGTAACTGAAGTGCTTTGTCTTTCCTCCTTTTGAAATTAGAGTTATGAAGTTTCTTTTAATCTCCTTGAGCAATTTTTTATGATCGAAGAATCCTAGAATAGCTTCATGAACCATACTCCTAGTTAAATGGTAGGTTTTGTTAAAGAACATCATATTAAAACCATTTGGACAAGGAGAACTATGTGGATTAATTGACTTTAGCACTTCATCTAGCTCTTAGGGCTTGACAATCATCTCTGAATAAAATGGTTATAGATTTAGAAGGTGAAAACTTTGAAAGTTATTTACTAGATATAGTAACCAAGAGAGGCTGGAGAACTAAAGAGAAGTGAAAAGACCGCTTTGCCACTGGGGTCAACTCCAGTAGGGAGCACCAGTGAAAATAATGAAGTAAATAACACTTTAGAACAATGCTTATAATACGATCTGCAATACACAAGAAGGGGGGGTTGAATTGTGAATTCCCCTTTTTAATAATC
>JAOSBK010000006.1:21579377-21596342 GCA_027568895.1 Erythroxylum shatona
AATGACAACATTTAGAAGGAAAGAAAGTGATATTATAGTTGAATTATATTTTTGTTTATAATTGTGTAAAACATTGCCTTTGAAAATGGATAAAACGTAGTGATTCTTATTCTTCCTCTCATCCTTTGTTTTGTTCAAATGAAAACTTAAAATCCTCTTCAATCTCATCAATCCAAGCCTCCACAGACAACACTTTTTCACTCTGATAAAACCTAGACAAGAAACACACATTGCACCACTTTAGTTTTTGTTTACTCATAAGAATTTTTGAGTTAAAAATGCCCCTTTTACCTATAGTATTTGGTTTTAGTGTATTTGGCACGAGTCAAACTAGTCATCTACTAAAAAAGATCATCAATTTCTTAAGCACGAGGAACTAAATCTCCAAGCACATTTTTTAAGAGTTAAAAAGAATTATAGTTTTATTCATTTTCTCTTAATTTTTTGTTGATAAAAAAGCATTTTGTTGTGATATTTAATAAGTAAGAGTATTTAAGGTAATATCAAACTCAAAGTCAAATCATTTCAATTAAGACTTTAATATTATAAACATTAATGACAATAGACTAACATTTGTTTCCTATTCTTGCGATCAAACAAAATACCAAATTATATGTTTGTTGAGACTTATAATCATTTAACAAGAATGTATTGTTTATATGTTTTGTTTCCAGAAGACAAAAACTTTTTAAGAATAGCATCAATTGTCTTAATAACATTCTTGTAAAAATACATGTGAGTTGCCCAATGTATAGTTAGTGCATTAAGTACAAAAGAGATGAGTTATGCTCTCCTAGCTAAGGACAAAGAGTTCAAACTCCAACCGAATATCCTAGCTTATATTTTTTCAATTAGCAATTTTTAATCCTCATAAGTTGGCTTAGAAGCAACAATAGGAACTCCTAGATATATAAATGGCAAGTCATGTTTGTTAAAACCTGTAATTTAAGGTATCGTTGATTCTTATCCATAGCTTTGTTAGAGATGTAACAAGATCTTTTTCTAGAGTTCACTTTAAGTCTAGAAATTTTAGAAAATATTTTGATTGTAATCATCAAAGCTACCACAGATATTTTCTCTGCCCTAGATAGTACAAGACCATATTTGTTATGCTTAGCCTCTTACACTTAGAATGATATTTAAACTGCTTTGTTCTCTTCGCTACCCTCTTAAATGTTCTTCAAAAAACCTTTATAACAAAAGAGAATAGGTAAGGAGATGTAGGATCTCCTTGCCTTATACCTTTGTTGCTTTTAAAACTCTTTGATGGTTCCCCATTTGTAAGTATATTAAAATATGGAGTGGTGATGCATTGAGAAATCCACTTAATAAATATTTCAAGAAAGCCAATACTTTTATATTGTTAATATGAAATTTCTACTCAACATTGTCATGGGCTTTCCTAAAATTAATCTTCAGTGTGCAGTTTCTATAACATCTTATTATGGAGTAACATTTCATAAACTTCTACATAAAAAAAATATTATCACTCATTGATCTACCAGGTATATATGCCCATTGTGTTTCATCCATATACTTGACCAAAATCCTCTTTAATCTATTAGCTATAACCTACATCTATTAGCTATAACCTTGAAGATGATTTTATAGATGGAATTGGAATAAGCAATTGATCTATAGTCATTGAAGTGCTTCATCTTTCCTCCTTTTGAAATTAGAGTTATGAAGTTTCTTTTAATCTCCTTGAGCAATTTTTTATGATTGAAGAATCGTAGAACAACTTCATGAACCATACTCCTAGTTAAATGCTAGGTTTTGTTAAAGAACATCATATTAAAACCATTTGGACAAGGAGAACTTTGTGGATTAATTGACTTTAGCACTTCATCTAGCTCTTGGGGTTTGACGATCATCTCCTAATAGAATGGTTATAGAGGCAGAGGGTGAAAACTTTGAAAATTATTTACTAAAAATAGTAACCAAGAGAGGCAGGAGAACTAAAGAGAAGTGAAAAGACCCCTTTGCCATTGGGGTCTACTCCAGTAGAAAGCACCAGTGAAAATAATATTACGAATGCACCAAGGAGAAGGTAGGTAGCTTATATGCTGAAGGATGAAGAATTTAAGAGATGTGAAGGATGAAAGGATAGGGAGATGGGCCAAGGGGAATGCACCAAGCATCAGGATGGGAATGGTAAAAACTAGAAGTAAGGAGAGGATAATGTGCTTTGGGGAAGAAGGAAGGGGAAATAGAAAGGGGGGAGTAAACAAACTAAGAGTGGATAGGAAGATGAGGTTAGAGAAGGGGAACTAATGTCAAGGATACTCAGGTAAGCCACAAAGATTCACTTGAAGTGAGGAGTGGGAAAGGGAAACATCTAAAAAAGCTTTAAAAGGTGCCTAAGTTATGATATTTTGGTCATAAAAGACAAAAAACATCAAAACACAATTGTAAGGGATATTGTAAGGTAATTTAGAAATGACAACATTTAGAAGGAAAGAAAGTGATATTATAGTTGAATTATATTTTTGTTTATAATTGTGTAAAACATTGCTTTTGAAAATAGATAAAACCTAGTGATTGTTATTCTTCCTCTCATCCTTTGTTTTGTTCAAGTGAAAACTTAAAATCCTCTTCAATCTCATCAATCCAAACCTCCACAGACAACACTTTTTCACTATGATAAAACCTAGACAAGAAGCACACATTGCACCACTTTAGTTTTTGATTACTCATTAAGAATTTTTGTGTTAAAAATGTCCCTTTTATCTATAGTATTTAGTTTTAGTGTATTTGGCACACATCAAACTAGTCATCTACTAAAAAAGATCATCAATTTCTTCAGCACAAGGAACTAAATCTCCAAGCACATTTTTTAAGAGTTAAAGAAATTATAGTTTTGTTCATTTTCTCTTAATTTTTTGTTGATAAAAAAGCATTTTGTTGTGATATTTAATAAGTGAAAGTATTTAATATAATATCAAACTCAAAGTCAAATCATTTCAATTAAGATTTCAATATTATAAACATTAATGACAATAGACTAACATTTGTTTCCTATTCTTGCAATCAAACAAAATACCAAATTATATGTTTGTTGAGAGTCTTTTAAAAGTTTTGACTTTGACAAAGTATTTCTTAATATAAATTTGAATATAAACCTTAAAAAAAATGAGTTAAAAAGTTGCATCTAGATAATGTAAGTTACATGAAAATAGAGACTAAAAAGTTGCATTTGAATAGAAATTACATGCGACTAAAAAGTTACTTCTGCATAGTGTCAAACAAATATTAGTGACTGAAAAGTTGTATACAAATGGCTTAAAATTGCATCAAAGGAATACTTATAACTGAAAAGTTACATCTTAGTAACTAGAAGTTGTGTCGAGAACTGAAAAATTGCATCTTGATGGTTAAACGTTGCATTAAACTACTACTTCTGACAAAATTGCACCTTGACGATCGAAAATTATATTGAAGCAACATTGTGACTAAAAAAAATTATAGAATCCTATATCAAACAAAATAGAATTGAATCTCAAGAATAGAAGACAGATGAACGTTTGACATCTCATGCTCTTCTTTAAATTTAAGGGCTGTAAACCATTATTAAGTAGACAGAAGACAGATGAACGTTTGACATCTCATGCTCTTCTTTAAATTTAAGGGCTGTAAACCATTATTAAGTAGGTCACTGTTAACTGGACAAAATATTCAATTGTCACTTAAAATTTTTAAATCAGTATAGATTTCTTTCTATAGCCACGACCCAACTTAACATATCTGAACATGTGATACCCAATTTTGCCCCACTAAAAGTGATCAAAATAAACTTAAAACTACAAAAATGAAATTATCTTCAATGTTAGAAAACATTTAACTACAACAAAAGGGTTGGGAAATTTCTCCAAGTTCATTACATTTAGGGTTTTACCGAAAGTAGCAGGACAAGCATACCACTAATGGTTTTTTTTTTAAGTTCTCAAAATTGCAATATAATTATTTTAGCTCAAGGTTCGCCACAAAATTTAACCAGTCCACTGCAAAGGCCATCAATTTTAACATGCATGAAAATGAAATAGAAATGCCAGAATTGTATTGGCCTCAATTTCATGGTCATTCAGCGTTCACGAGGCCTAGATGAGGACCAAGTGGACCTTGAGCCCCCACTGTAATCTCCAGTGGCTTGTCTGGGCCCAGCACGGCTCCAAGAATCTGAAAACTGCTTACGGCTCCAAGAATCTGAATCATGAGGGCCCTGCCTGCTCCCTACGCCCCAACGATCAGAATCTGCAGGGGCCTGCCCTGAGCTTTCTGGTCTTCGGTATTTAGGCAGCACATATTTGCCAGGGGTAGGTGTACCAGTTGCAGCAACACCCACAGGTTCCGGCCGGGATCCAGCAGGGAGATCAGAAGGCCTAGAAAGCCCATCAGTTGATCTCCCTAAGAGACCTTCTCTCCTCAGCCTTTCTTTCTCCTCGAGTTCCCGCTCTCTTTGTCTCTGCTTCTCAGCAATCTCATCCAATTTTGCCTGGCGTTCAACCTCCTCTCTCCTTCGAGACTCAGCCTCTGCATGTTTCCGAATATAAATGTGATAAAAGCATAGGTAGATAGAATTCACAAGAGCATTTGTTAGTTCAACAAGGCATCTTATATATGTGATGTATAAAATTAGATTAAACCAAATGAGAGAAAAAAAATATATTAGCAGCGTAACAAACTGATAAAGAATTAATTGGGGGTGAACAGACACAGCAACACAAATCAAATGGTTGAAGACCCAAGACAATAGGTGCAAACTGTAATCACCTTCTCGCTTCCTAGCTTCTTCCTCTTCACGAAGCTTCTTAAGCCTTTCTTCCTCATGCATCACATAGAATATCTTCTTTCTCTGAGCCTCTCTCTCTAGCTTCCTAGCATGAATCTTTTGGTTGATTCTCTGCTCCCTCTCTTCACTTCGCCGGTCAAATTCAGCTTCGCGACTTTTAATCACTTTAACCTGGAATTCTTCCTGTACGACAAAAGGAAAATCAAGTTCATTTAAAATGTCAAAGAGAAACCAACAAGATGAGAGATGTAAAGTAGCCCGCATAGATGGGTTTAATTTTCAGCCGTGCATAAAGTGAGCATTGAACACGTACACATTGACTAATTTTGTGAGTGAAAGATCTAGTTGAACACTACCTTATTCTTCAACATCCGAGACAATCTTCGTTTCTCCTTGAGGTCACCTTCATGGCGTTGTCTGCTCTGTTCAACATCTTGCTGCATTTTTGGTAGAAGTATGTTAAAAGTGCAAAACATCTAAAAAAGTCTCAACTCAACACTAACAAAACACAGTTACTTGGTAACTAATAACCTAAATTTTACATGTATATTGCTAAATGCTACACATATATAATAACTTGAGAAGTACCTGTTGCTCACGTTCATGTAGCAGTTTCTCTTCCGCCAATCTTCGTTGATAAGCAGCTTCAATTAATGAAGCTTCCTCTTCTCTTTTTGCCCTTTCCAGATAATCCATCGTTCTTGCCAGTTTCTGCAATTTTTTCTCCATTTCCTGTCTCTCCCTCAGCTGCTCACTCAAAGCCCTTTCCATTAAAGTTTGCTTTGTTACTTTCTCCTGTAAATCAAGGGAAATACCAAAGTAAGGACAATTGTATGCTTGAGTGTAAAAAAACAAACTACCTCTAGCTTTAACTCACTCCTAAAATCGGTTTCTTTCCCTTCCTTTTACTATGTTTCTCAGCTTCCTCAAGTAGAGCCCGAGCTTCTTCAAGCTCCCTCTCCTCTATCTCCCGCAAAATCCTTTGATTCTTCCGTTGCTCATATTCAGCAGCAAGTCTCTTCTGCTCTGCCTCTTCTGTTATCTTTTGCAGCTTCAGCCTTCTGGATTCTTCCTCTCGTTCCTTAGCAAACCCAAAAATTTCAATTAAGGAGATCACAATGGGAATATTGAAAAGTTCAAATTGGTATTCAAACAGTATACCTTTTCCAAAAGTTGGCGCTCTTGTTCTTCTTTTCTCTTTTCAATGATTGATTTTCGAGCTAGAAGCCTCTTGTGTTCATTCTCAACAATCTCCCCAAGACTAGGTAAAATGTCGCCTAGTTTTGATGATTTTTGTGCTCGAGGGTATACCAAAAGCCTTGCTTTGTTAAGGGACTCAACAAGATTAGTCAACTGATCTCGTAGATCATCAGATTCAAGATCCTACAGTGCAATGAAGGCCATCAAAACAGGGTTCAAACCTTTGTCTTTATTCACTACAGTGCAGGTTCCTAAACCACTATAATGTATTTATCTAAGCAGCACTAGAAAAGTTTGCATACATGTTTACAGAAACAGAATCAATAAGAAAAACATCTGAGGACATAATCAATCACAAAAAGAAATGCTCACGTATGTGAGCTATGAGGCAACTGTGTCATCATCATACCAGCAATAGGGAAGAGGAACAGTATGAGAGGGGGGGACCCATGCATCAAAAAGTTGTGTATAGTTAATGTAGCATACCAAATTACCAAACACTATGATGTTCTTCATGTGGTCAACTTTCATAGCCAAAAAACTATGTCTCACAGCATCAACAGAGATTTTCTCCACCATAGAAAAGTCAAAAAATGGGATCATCTGAGATAAGCGTCCAATAGTCATTGTTTGATAGACATGAGAGACCTAGAAAAGCAATGAAAAAATATGAGTAAAAAGAAGGAATACAGTTGCATCAACAAGAAAGCCAGCAGAGAAGAAATACCAGGACCAATCATTTACCTGTTGAAGCAACCTCAGGGTTGCAAGCTTTTCAATAGCAGGAACATATTGTGAAAGTTGGACTTCGGGCACAGAAGAAGCTGAAGAAAGTTTTCCTCCAAGTTTTGAAATTTTTGACAACAAAGGCTCTACCTTTGCCGCCAGATCAAGTGGAAGAAACTCATGCTCCAAAAGATGATAGAGATCTTTAACCTCCTGAGTTGCACAGCTCATTACACCTTTGGAAACCTAAAAGTTAGATAATTCACAACAAATGCATCAGATATCCACATTTGACACTATAAATTGTGAAAGCAGACCACACTGCAGGATATACTTGTTATAAGGAAGTCAATCAAAAGGAAGCAATGTCACTCCAAATTATGTTGGACCTTGAGACACTTATTTTAAATCTGAACCATCTTCACTACTAAATTAATCAAACAGTAACAAGTTTTCGACGGGTGAGAATGTTTTTGCACTCATATATGTGCCGTCTGTGCATCTGAACGTATGACTTATCTACAGATGGATGTGCAATAACAACAAATTTGGACTTACCAATTCAGACAAGAGGGATGACCTTGAAAGCTGCAGATAATATCACCAGAATGAGAAACCAATCATTGATTATACAGTAAATGAATGAAAATATGAAAAAATAAAAAGGCAAATATGATTTGTAAGAATCATATACCAGTTCCCTATTCTCAGGTTTAGGGTCTAAATTGAAATCAATGAGATTAGCGATTCTCAAATTACGTTCTTTCTCATTTTCAAGTTCCAGGTGGGATGCACCACGTTTATGGTCATAGGGTGCCACAGCTAGTGCAGCCAAAACAACAGATGAGGCTATCAACTGCAAATCCTTTTGGCTCAAGTTCTTATTGAAGCTTTTCTGAAGCGTAAAGAGCTTCATCCATGCATATGCATGATAAAGATGACTTGAGGAAATCCAGAAAACTTCTGTTAACTTGGCATAATAAACAACCATCAAGGATGGCTTAGGAGTTTTCTTAACCATACACATTAAACCATGAATATCTTCAATGGACCGAAAAGCTTCCTGCATACAAGAATCAGGGAAGTTAAAAGGCAATAAGTTGAACCAATTATGGTAATCAATAGTCAATTTTGGTCAGACACCTAGACATATAACTAGTCTGCACATACAAAAAGTGTCATTCCACATACCTGCCAAAGTTCAAGCTCAGTAGCAATTTTCAGCTGCTCAAATCGTGTATCAAGATACAGCTGCAAGCTTTCTGGGGATGACAGATCAGGTCTGTCCCTTTGGTCTCTATATTTGTTGAGATTTGCTAGGTGATTCCTAATTATCTCACACAATCTCCGGAATTCTGTTGTTCGTTTGTACTGTTTGCAGAATTGAAAGGCTCGATGTGCTGTCATCTGTTGATAACATGTGTTCAGTCAATCTCCACGTCTGCTATCATGAACTAAGAGTGCTCAATTTGCACAATGCAAAGTAGATGGTTATAGTACTGGAACGGGATATCTAATGGCCTGAAAGAATTATCTAAATCATGAAGGGAATGTCATTGAAGTGTTACCGCATATAGTGCTTCTAGCTTTGAGTTGTTCCGCAATATTTCAAGCACAGTTCTATATGTCTCCCACAAAAACTTGAACCAAGGAGTTACAAGTTCACGATCAGACCTATCTTTACCCTTTTCTCCACTGACATAACTAAGCATCAGATCCTCTGGTCTTTTATCTGCTTCAAGATCATCAACATCAAGAGCTTCTTCCAGGGCTAGTGCCTGACTACGTGCCTGCTCAGCTTTCTCGGTGGAAAGCTGCATGAAATGCTTGATGACCTCCTCCAAGGAACTAACATTAACTTGTTGACACACAATACGGTATTGTATCAGCCCGTCTTTGGCAAACCTACCTTTCCTCATGTCAACACATAGCTCAACATACTTAAACATAATCCTCTCAAGCGTCTTTTGCCATGCCCGGTACCTCTTTGAGGTAATGAGATCATGAAGAGCTTGCAGGGCATCAAGTTTCTGCCCAACATTAATAAGCTCTGCAACCACAGGTCATAAAGCAATACATCCAAATTGCACGAATCAAAAACAGTAAATAAGAATCTACATAAGCAAAAAAGTTGTCCAATGACATTATCCAGCTGTTCACAAATAATCAACCAAGGTTTCTCAATTATCCCAACAAATGAACGCAAAAAATGAGAAAAGAAGGGCATCTTGAGTTAAATAACCAAAAGGGCAGATCCAGCTTCATGGTTAACAGAAAAATACAATCAGTAAACATGGAAAAACAAGAACTAAAATCTCAGATGCGAACTCACCTTCAGCCCTCTTCAGAGCGTTCTCGGGTTTAGCAAACGTCGCCATGCCCCCACCAAAAATTAAAAACGTTAAGCTGCTTAAAACAAATGAAGAATGAGTTCGAAGAGGAAAAGAATATGATAACAGTTACAAACGAAGAGAAGTTGCTGGAAACAGACAACACAAATTCGTAGCATTACCTGAAAGAGAGATCGATTTGCCTTGGGTTGTGTTTGTTTTAGGAGTGGGTGCCGATTCCGAAGTAGGGATTTTTGTTTACAGAATTGTTAAAAGTGAGAATAAAGCCGTTTTACGATTGGGATTAGATTACAATGAGGGCCGCATTTTCATTCGGGTCCAAACATACCATCACTGGGTGTTGGACGAAAGAAATTTGGAGGCTGTATAGATTTGAATTCACAACCTTTGCACCAAAAATAAGGATGTGTGAACCAAAATTGTTGACAACTTTTATAGTATTACGTAGATAATGGCTTTTGAATTTTTGTTTAGTGTCAATTTTTATTTTTATCACTAATATTATATAAATGTATAACTTAAACTCACTGCGTAAAATATATAATTATTATTTTTATTTGTTTAGAAAATTATTTTTGTTAAGATCTTAAATTAAACTATAGATTTTCGTATAATTTTTATTAATATCCATAATAATTTAGTACAAATCACATTATTTAGATTTTATTCTTATAATATTATTATAAGATTAGATATTTGTTAATAATTTTAGTATAAAATTCTTGGAATTGCTTGAAGGATTCAAATTTTATATCAACTATATATGTGTGTGATAAAATAACATTTTATCATACTTTTTTCTTAATTTATAATCTTACATGAAATGTCCCACATTCCATTAGTTAATTCTGTCAATTAAGTCTTGAATTCCTAAAATATATTTGTAAGAGTAAACTACAAATTCAGGAACAAAAATTCCAAATAGCAATTGGTCTCTTCATATTTAGATTTGTCCTTGAAATTAAATTATAAACAATCTAATAACTTTTTATTTAGCTTTAATTTTATTTGGGCTCAACTTTAATTTATGTAGAGTAAAAAAAAATAGAAATATGATGTGATATGGATAAGAAATAAGAAATATAAGAAAACATGAATCAGAATTATGAACTGACCAACACACCGAAAGAAAGCCATTTTCTCATCTTCTCCTCCTTTACAAAGCCACTTCATCATGGATCAAATTAAAGAATCTTCAGCTAATGATTAGTGGCTTCCTCTTTTATTGTCTTTTGTCTCCTTTGTATTCCTCAGGTTAAGTTTCAACTTGCCTTTTGTTAGTGATCTTTCAGCCTTGTCTCATCTTTCTCTTGCGTCAATTATGGAATTTTCATCTTCCTTATTCCCCTTGTTCCTATATCATCCTTCTCTTCATTGCTCTACCCCTTCAGGAGTTCTTTCTAATGGTTGCCCTTCCATTGGTCTCTTTATGTTGTCATTACCTTTTTCCAAAATGGTGTTTTAAAAAGCTTTTTATTATTACCCTTGCTTTTCCCCTTTTCCGTCTCTGACTCGCTTGTTAATATATGCATATTTGACTATATTCATATAATCATATTTGATTTATATTGCTTGATATTTTGTAGTTTTATTATACTTTTGGTACTTAATTTACTCCAAGTGTATTTATAGGTAATGATTGTCTTTATGGATCAAAAGGAGAAGAATTCAGATAAAAAACGCAAGATAAAACAAAGTTTTGAAATAAATTAAAAATATACGATCGTGTCTGTGCCTGTGTAAGTATCATAGCCTATGCAAATTCGCAAATTCTAGAAATTTTAGAATAATAAAGGCACTCTGGCATAAACTGTTTTGTGGTTTAAGGGAATTCTTCAATCTTAAAGCTAGGATCATTATAATGACTTTGTAAACTAGATTGCAACATAAGATGGGATGAAAATCCTGTAAGCAAGAGGGGTAAAGAATGCTACATGAAATCCATCGAGGCTAATTGCCTTGTTTGATTTAAAACTATACATCACCATCTTAATTTTATATAGGGTGACTTGTTTGGTTAATAAAGAGTAAGATTCTTCATCCATTATAGAATCTATAAATTCTTTTGGTCCCTAAATTGAGGAGTTACAGTGAGAAGAAGTGTCAGTGGCCTTTTATAATAGTTAAAGGACATGTTCTTTATGTCTATTTATTCCCTAGACAGGCTGCTTTCAACATTGATGAGAACATTAATTCTATTGGAGTTCATATGAGCAAGTAGGGAGTTGAAAAAAAAAATACTTTTCATTGTCTTTAACCCATTGGATTGTGGGCTTTTGCATATAGGAAGACTTATAGTGTGTTAGGTTTTGAGCATAATTCTTGAGGGCCTGCTCCTCCTAGATCTTAACTCTAGCATTATTAGGATTCTTATAGAGTTAAGATTGGCTAAAGATGAGAAATTCCTTATTTGATCTCAGCTAGGTTGCAGTATCAAGGTAAGCCTTTGTCTTGAAAGCTTTGATTTCCTCTTTCATTACTTTAAGCTTAGACACAAGCTAAAAAGCTTTACAACTTGTGAAAGATTTATTAAAGCCTTTCCTAAAAACTATATGGAAGCCATCTACCTGCAATAAAAAATTGTAAAACTACTAAGGAGCCTTTATGTGGTTGATGGTTGTCACTCTCTTTATCTTAATAGTCAACTGATAAAAACACATCAAGGGACCAAATTGGGCAAAGGTAACTAAGGACTCGTTAAGGCACATGTTACTAGAGCTTTGTCCAATTTTTTCCTCATAAATTCCTCTGAGGTATCTATTATTTTCATTCCTTCAACTTCATCAGGCTTAAAAGTACAATTTAAGTATCTAACTAAAATTCAATGTGATTGGTTGCCAAAAATTGGTCTTTATCCCTAAAGGAGGGTTGGGGATAATGCCTTTGAGAAACATAAAAAATACTCGTGATTAAATGACTTTAGAGAATTCTAAATAATAAACAAACTCTATAGATTAAATGAATATGTACATATTACTTGAAGAATGATACCTTGTGGAACATTTAGCAGAAAAAATCTATTGATAGACTATGGTTCATATCCTTAAGCTAAAAGAAAAGATAAGATTAGAAGTTAAAAACAAGTTTGTAGATAAGGCTTATACATTTTTCTAATATAATAATTAGTGCCAAAATGGCCCTCCAGATATAATAACATAATTACATTCATTGAGGAATAGCATCCCCTACAATGTACTATCAAAGAGGTATTTTTAGAAGTAGTCATAATCACCTAAAATTAATTTCAAGATCCTCAGTGATTGAACATATTCTGAGAATGACTCTTATTCTCAACAAGGAAGTACCTATACACTTGAGCAAAACTATAATAGGTATGCACATGAATTCACTATGTAGATCCTTTTTAAGGTCTTATGCTTCAAAAGTGCTTTAGTATAGACTATTGTGGTTTAATCATGCTTATCCTTAAACATCATTCATTTTGTGGCTTACAATTAAAGTAAGGTTAACCACCCTAGAAAGGAAAACCAGATACCTCAACATTGCAAGGCTTTGTATATTGTGTAAATATGAAAATGAAACATTGGATAACCTATTCTTCAACTCTTGCTACTTAAAATATCTTTTGGGAAAACATCTTACAACTTTGCAAACTCATTGTTGCATAAGGAAACTAGCAGAACATTATTCAAAATGTAAAAAGCTACAAACTTAGGAGATATCTTGGTATTCAAAATCTCATTAAGTTATATAGTATATAACATATAGAATGGGCAAAATCAAAGGCTTTTCCTCAACCAAGATATGCAAAAGAGTATCTTGCTCAAAGATCTAATTGGAAGGATAAGATTGCACTTGGTAATTCATTAAATACATCTTAATGATCCTTTCACTACTAGCAATTAGAGACTCCCTTTAGGTACTCTAAGAGATAAAGGATGATTTAAGTTCAAATAAACATAAATAAAGCATCTTGCTAGTATATTTACTTTAGTTCCAAGAATTTCTTGTTTTTTTATCCATTGAATAGTAAAGAACTTTAGAAATATTTGCTTGTTTAATCATTAAGTAGTAGCAACCAGTGATGTGAATACAATACTGTACTGGATGGTACCAGCCGGTACGTATTATATCGGCCGAAAAATAGTACCGGTACGAGTGTTGTGGGTACCGGATAAAAATACCGATCGGTATCGGTTGTTTTCGATCAGTACCAGCCGGTACCGATAATACCAGATAATTTCAGACGGTTCTGTAAAAAGGAAAAACTACAGGGACCAATTTGTAAATTTTCAAAATTCTAACCCTAAAAATTGACCCCCCTCGACTACGATCCTTGCGTCTTATCTCTCTCTCGTGCGCCTCACTCACTCTCACTGTCTCTCTCTCTCATTCTCGCCATCGACGTCTTGTTGTTGTGGTGTCACCACCTCAGCCTCATCCTCCCTCGCTCCTCCTCTATCGTGGTCTCGCCGTCTTCATCAGTTCATCTTCAACCTTCCTCCATATCGCCTGAAGACGTCATTGCTCGCTACAGTCATCATTGTCATTGCTGAGGTCCATCGCACCACCGCACACCACACCAGACACTACCGTTCACTGCACCGCCGCCTCAACCACCGCACCTTATTTTTGGGTGTGTGTTTTTTTGTCATTTTTCAAAAATTTCCCACTTGATTTAATTTTTTATTGTGTTGGATGATGGATTTCTGAAAGTTGGATGATGGATTTCTGATTGTAATTGGTGAATGTCGATGGTATTGGGGTTGCTTGTATTTCTGAATTGGTTGGATTGGTTGGACTGGTGATTTTGGTGTTGAGTTGAATATTGAAGTTGAAATTGGGTATGTTGCTGTGCTAACAGTCTTGATTGATTCTGTTGAAGCCTTGAAGTTGAAGCTGCTGAAGGGGTTTTGTCTTGTGATTTGTATTTTGTCACGATATTGGATAATTGGAGTTGGGTGCATATATATTGTATAGCGTAATTAATGTATATGAATATGTTAGATTTTGGATTATTGAAGTTAATGATCATGGTGTATTGTTGAAGTTAATTCTGTATTTGCGATTTGGAAATTGGTAATGGGTATAGTTATTGACTGTGAAAAACTGAAAATTGAAAATGAAAGTATGTTATTCTGTAACTTCTGTTTTGTATTAGATTTGGATCATTGGTTATCAATTGAAAATTTGAAATTCCTTATTTTTATGTTGTAATTATAAATAATTATCTTGTTAGAACTTATAACTTTAGAAGTTAAATACAACTGATATATGCAAAACTAAAATATATAAAATCAATTGTTATAATTAATAAAATATAATGCATATTAACTAAAATTCACAATTTTAATAAAAGTTTAGAAATATGTGTTTGAACATTTTATTATATAAAAATATATAAAATCAAATCACAAAATTAAAGTATTAATTTTTTTTGTCTATTTTTCATTTTAGTAAAATAATCATTTACATCCAATTTTGTTTACAATTACATACATAATTTACAACATACTTAAGGAAACTATTTAAACACTTTTTTCCCTTTTTAATCATTAGTTATAATGATAAACTACGCATTTAGGTTGTCTTTTTATATTTGATATATTGTAAAAGAAAAATTATACACACCCAAATATTGTGCTGTAAATGGAATTGGAAATTGTTGATAATTGTTGGAATTGAAAATAGAAATTGTTTGGAAATGTTAGAAATGGAAATGGAATTATGAATATTTTGTCATTGTTCGAATTGGAAATTGTTGGAATGGAAATGAAATTCTGAATATTTTGTGATTTTTGGAATTGAAAATTGTTAGAATTGGTAATAGAATCATGATTGTTTTGTGATTGTTGTAATTGGTAATAGAATCATGATTGTTTTGTGATTGTTGAAAATTGTTGGAATTGGTGATGAAATCATGATTGTTTTGTGATTGTTGGAAGTTATTGAAATTGGTAATAGAATTATGATTGTTTTGTGATTGTTAGAAATTGTTGGAATTGGTAATAGAATTATGATTGTTTTGTGATTGTTGGAAATTGTTGGAATTGGTAATAGAATTATGTTTATTTTGTGATTGTTGGGATTGAAAATTATTAGTTATTGTTGGAATAGAAATGGAATTATAAATATTTTGTGATTGTTAGAATTGGAAATTGTTGGAATTGGTAATAGAACCATGATTATTTTGTGATTGTTGGAAATTGTTGAAATTGGTAATGGAATCATGATTGTTTTGTGATTGTTGAAAATTGTTGGAATTGGTAATGGAATTATGATTGTTTTGTGATTATTGGGATTGAAAATTGTTGGTTATTGTTGTAATGAAAATGGAATTATGAATGTTTTGTGATTGTTGGAATTAGAAATTGTTGCAAATTGTTAGGAATAGAAAAACAATAATGAATGTTTTGTGATTGTTGGAATTGAAAATTGTTAGAAATTGTTAGGAATGGAAATAAAATAATGAATGCTTTGTGATTGTTGGAATTGAAAATTGTTAGAAATTGTTATATTTGAAAATACAATTGTGAATGTTTTTTTATTGTTAAAATTGGAAATTGTTAGAAATAGAAGGAAATGAAAATGATATTATGATTGTTTTGTAATTGTTGAAATTCCAAATTGTTGGAGTATGTTTTGTGTTAATTATTATATATGTTGAATGTTTTGAATTGTTAGATTTTGAATTATATAGAATAAGTTATATTATATAAAATGGACATGTATATTGTCATTGTTTACTAAAATTATGTGTTATTTATTTTTTTGTACAGATAAATGAAAGGAAGTTCAAATACTCCCGATCAATCTACTTCAGGAAGATATAGTGATCCAGCTTGGGCTCACGCTGGTACGGTTCTTAGTCAAAAGAATCATACTATTTGCTTGTTTTGTAACAAGCATTTGAAAGGTGAAGAAATCACTCGATTGAAAAGACATTTAGCTGGGGTTAAAAGAGATGTGGAAACGTGTAAAAAGTAATTAATGATGTGAAGTGACAGATGAAAACATTACTTAATGAACATCAATTTGAGAAAGATAGAAGGGAAAGATTAAATTTTGAAATTGGTTGTGGAAGTTCGTTTTCTGATTTTTATGGTGATTATGGAAATGTTGAAGATGGAAGTGGTAGTGATAGTGGTACTAGTAGTGTTCTATCTCAGGATCATGAAGAATCTGATGTGAGGGAGAGAAGAAAGCAGGTGACTAGTTTCTTTACACCACGAATAACTCCTGGAGCTCAATCTTCAATTCGTAGTGCAATGCAATCAAGAGATGCGGCCCACAATGTCAATATGGCAGTAGCTAGATAGTAGTATGATACAGGTTCGTCATTCAATGCTTCTCAGTCTTATTATTACCAACCTATGATGGATGCAATAGCCTCTTATGGTCCAGGATATAAAGGGCCATCGATTGATGACTTAAGAGGTAATCTTTTGAGTTGTGTTATTTCTTAAATTAGAAATTAATTGGCCTAAAGAAGAGTAAGTTGGGATACTTATAGATGTTCAATTATGTGTGATGGTTGGACAAATAGGAGACAAAAGCCTATTATAAATTTTTTGATTTATACTTCAAATGGCTCTATTTTTTTAAATCTATTGATGCTTCTAGTCTTATTAGAAATGCTAAAACTTTATTTGGGATATTTGATGAAGTTGTTAATGAAGTAGGCCTGGATAACATTGTTCAATTCATTACTGACAATGATTCTGCTTATAAAGCGGTAGGGAAAAGGTTGCAGAATATCAATAATTCATTTTTTTGGACTCCTTGTGTTGCACATTGCATTGACTTAATGCTGGAGAATATAGGAGATCCTAGGTATTTTCCTGTTATTGATGAGACCATGCAGAAGGCAAAAAAGGTGACAAAATTTATTTATAATCGTGCATGGGTTTTGAATTTGATGAGAAGGGAATTTACCAA
>JAOSBK010000006.1:21640904-21655257 GCA_027568895.1 Erythroxylum shatona
GAAAAAAATATTAGTAACCAAACTATGTTTTGTCACAACAAATAAAAAATATTAGTTACTAACATATGTTTTGTCACTATTACAATTTATTCCCGCCAAAATCATTTTGGTGCCAAATTACACAGACTTTTAATGACAAAACTTAGTGATAAAAAAATTGTCACTACTAATATATTAATAGTGACAACTTAACTATGGAAGATACTAAATTGTCACAATTACTATTGTATTAGTGACAAAAAAATAAATCATCACAGTTAGTCCAAACAATTGTGTCAATCCATTATCTTGTCACAAAAACTCTCGTATTTGTGACGAAATTATAGTTTGCCACAAAACAATCGTCACTAAAAGTCTTAACTCTTGTAGTGACTTATTATTTGTTATTTGCTTGATTTTATTTAATTGCTTTAATTTTGGTTATTATCTTCACTCATATCATATTTTATTACATTAGACAAAGTTAAGTTCCATTTGTTTTAGCTAGTTCCTCGTGCGATTGATACCTTTCAATATTATAAGTTATGATTTGTAAACTTGCATGTATTGGGAGGTTTACTAGATATAAAATTTTCTCAACACCTCCTATTCAGGTATTATATTCTCCTTATTGAGATCTTTCAGTCTTTCTTTTACTATCTTCAGCTTTACGATTAACCTATATCTTTTGGTTCCTGCAATCTCTAAGTTCATTCCCTCCTTTAGAATGCTCTTAAACTTTGGGTTGTCTATTAAGTGGTTAAAGACACTAAAAGGTGTATTCCTTGTATTATCTAAAACGGTTAAATCCACTTGAATAAGATTGTGGTTTAAAGTATTAGGTTCCTCAAATCTTGCAATACTTATAGGAAATTGAGCTAGCCAATCATCATTAACCATGCATCTATCGAGTTTCTTCAGCAAAAACCATCCTCCACTCTGCTTGTTGCTCCAAGTATGCATATTTCCATAGTATTTAAGATCTGTCAACCCAATGAGCTTTGCTAGATCTTGTAACTCCTTATAGTTTTGCTTTGCTCAATTTTTGCCACCCCAAGTCTCATTTGTATAGGGAGTGCAATTGAAACCCCCTATAGTTAGGGGGAAGTGATTGTATTATTGACCCTCACCAATTCCTCCCATAGGGATTGTCTCTAGAACATATAGTTTGCTGCATATACTATTATAACAATAATGTTTCTCCTAGAGTCTTTAAGCATCATATCATAATTTATCATTTCGTCCAAACTAGTTTACCATCTCCATCTTCTAAGTATTAACACCTACTACAGCTCTCACTCTTACATGTTTGTCATGGTTAGAAATCACCTTCTAGTTTTCCCCTAGAAACCATAAACAATCAACCTTTTTGTTTGAGATCAACTCCCTAACTGCTAATTGTTTATTTAGGGTATTAAGCCCTCTAACATTACAAACTACCATCTTTATTACTACTACTTTTCACTTGAATTCTTCCTCATTGATTTCTTATTTTCTCTAGAGAGATTCCCAATAAGTTGTTTGGTTCCTTCTCTCCTTTCTCTATTGAAGGGGTCTTGTCTGCTGCATTATAATCTTTCTCCAACACTTTTTCTACTTGTTTAATCCTAGAGGTCCCTCTTTGTTCTACTAATGAAGTATTATCATCTTTATTTTGATCCTCCTCCATTACATTCACCACTTACTCTGCTTTATCTGGAGTTTTGAGGTCATTATTGTCTTATTCCTAACTAGAATTATTTGTTTCCCCTTCCTCTATATTTACTCTTCCAATCTGCTCAACTTCCTTTCTTCTATCCTTATTCTCCTCTTAGTTCTCTTTTCCCTTTTAAAATCGTTCTCTCCTCCTTAATCTTTGGTTACTACATGTATGAAATTCTTATAAGATGTTCCTCTAAATCCCCATTCTTCTTTAACTTCATAATCCTCAAACAATATAGAAGTTTTTTGGAAATATCCACATTAATGCACACTCTAGCAAATCCTATTCTTCTCATCATTGCAATGTTTTCATCCATTCCTAAGAGTTTCCCTATTTTTCTAGCTATATAGCTAATCCCTTGCGCAAGCCAATATTCCAAAGGGACTCAATAGAAATTAATACAAAGTGGGATTATTTCCAGTTTTCTTTTTTCTAGAGTTACCCCTAGATGCCATTTCTTCAGCAGAATTAGATGTCTTAGGACATGCGATAGTCCTACTTCTAATACTCTTAGAGCACTCTCATTTAAGTTAAACTTGAACACAAAAAGCTCATCTTCATTCACCATTATGGTTACCAAACCCATATCTCTCTAGGTAAAGTTAGCCCATTTGTTAACAACAAGAAATGTTAGTCTCTTCTCAAGGAAAATACCTAACAAAAATGAGCTTTATTTTTTTAACTCCAATTTGAAGCACCTCTAGTGGTCTAGTGGGGCTTAAATGGTTCCTTGCTTGCTTATTTCACAAACCTTAACTTTCCCAAGGTTTTGGAGTCACCAACAATGGAGCTCGAAGTAGTTTTCCTATTCGCAAGTAGAGTGTCAAAAATTTGAATACCTCTGGTGTTTTAAGGGGGTGTGTGCTTGCAATTGGTATGGTTCTTGTGGAAGTTTGTATATCTTTTTTAAGGTTGGTTGGTGTCATTATTGGTAAGGTTACTGTTTTATGAAGGCGGATGGTTATCAGGTAGGAGGTGGTATTTGTTGCGAGGGTTGGAGGGACAAGGCTGTCAGAAGCGTGTTACTTCTGGGGTAAGGCTATCAAAAGGTTGTTTTCGGGTTAGAGGAGTGAGACTCTCATCGAAAGGTTATTGCATTAGGATATGGATATTTCCATTCTCAGCATTGTTTATTCCTCTTGTCTTTAGCTTTTGAACCATTGATCTTTTTATCCTTATTTTTTGATGCTTCCTTCTTCCTTCCTTCTTTTTTGTGTTCTTTAAAATTCCCTAAAGTTAGACAATACAAGGTAGATACACGCTCGTGTTTTACATCACATGTTGCATTAGATTCTTTTACATCACATATTGCATTAGATTTGTTTTACATCACATGTCAACTGGCTATAACCCCACTTTTCTTTCTCTCTCTTATTCCTTCCCTTTTGGTGTTGCTTACCTAGTCTTCTTCGGTGACAAACCCATCCATCCAACCTATTTCCTTAAAGTTTCAAAGGATTGAGGTAAGTTTTATACATTAATCATTATATTTTTAAGTTGTGAAATAACTTTGAGAGAAATAGTTGCAGTATTCAATTTTATGGGGTTTGTGGAGTATACTGGGATTGCATGTTGAATATGAATTTTATAAGGAATAATGAAGTTGTTTTAGATGATTTCATGGTAAAATTAGACATTTGATATTGGGCCTCGTTTTCGGAACCCAACTATCCGAAATATCATAAGACTTGAGTGTGGTTTCTTATAAGGTTATTTCAATGTAATCTCCTTAACCATCATCGGTTTATCTTCATTCTCCGATACTATAAGTGTTGGGCCTCGTTTCTACCCTCGCAAGGCATGTGCCTGACGTCCTACGCGGCATCTAAACATGCATCCCACAAGGGTAGGATGCTCACACTAGTCAGTCACCAAAACATGAATTGACTTCTTCATATTAATGTTTCTCGTTATCTGATCTTTATAATGATACCAAAATCATTCAAATTGGTTTAGAAATCTGAAAGTTATACCCCAATCATTTTTGGACTATTGTTATACTGAAATAGTACACTACACTCAACTTCCACCCAGAAATTGAAACTCTTAGAGACTGAATTAAAATTTGATTTCTTCAGATAATTTGTAGTTCTATGACTCTAGTTGATTTTGAAATAAGAATCATCTCATTCTAAGTTCTACAGATCAAGAAATGATTAAAACACCTAGGTATGTTCAATAAAATAATCAATTCATGCTCTTCCAATCGATTCCCTCACTTTCTTTCCATCCATATTTTTCAAATCAAAACCAAAGGCTATCAATTTCTATGGAGAGATAGAAGAATGTGTTAGGAATCTATTAGTTCAAAAATCACCTCATTTGGAGGTCGGATGACAAAGTTATGGCCAAAAGAGAAACATGTTCCGAGTTGGAAACCCTTCAGGTGTGATTGCGAGGAACAAAGGTGCGTTGCGAGGATGAAAGTGCGCTCACAAGGAAAAAGGTGCGATTGTAAGGAGGGAAGGTGAGATCGCAAGAGCACTTGGTGTGATCGCGTCCGAAGCTGTCCTGCATATGCATCTTATGCAACATAACTAACTTCAAATGATCTTAACTTTCAACTCTGATGTCCAAAAACTTCATATTATATATCGTTAGAAAGCTAGAGAGATAAACTACAACTTTCATGAAGACAACTTTGTCTAATTAAGTATAGATCAATCTAGTTTTTCCCTTAAAGTCTGAACACAAATTTTTCCCTTATAAAAAAACTTGAAGTTTCAATGTATAACTTGGAAAGTCATAAGCATAACCATTCAACTGCCAACTTTACTTCATTAAACTCTCTAATCTCTACTCGTTTGACTCATCACTTACAACTAATTCTTGTCATTAACAAAAATCCTATCTTTCATTTTCCATAACATCTCATTTATATACATATATCAACAATTCATGTTCAAAATTCATCATCTCAAGTTGATAACTTCTTCAAGTATACCTAAGTTTAACTCAACATCATCCATACACAATTCATATTTCATTAATATCAAAAGATAAGTGTTTTACAAAGCTTTAATGGGCATTTCAAGCCATAATACATCAATGACCCAAAATACAAAAGATACTTGATCAAATAATACTTGAAATGCAACTAAAGCCTAGTGTTCTCATAAAGTAACATAAAACACAAAAAGATGCAACTTTGGAGTGATGCCTCAACTTTTGATCACTCGATCTCTTTTTCATCACCTGAAGATGGGAAGGAATGGGAGTGAGCTTGAAAGCTTATGAGAAATAAGTTTATAATGAGAAACAAGCAAAAACCCTTGAAATATTTATTTCCAATATAAAATTCACATTGAAATCCATGTAACACATATTTCCCAAATTCACAGCTTATCAAACAATTCATAAACATCATGAATCATGAATTCATCAAACTTGTCACAAATCATAAACACATAAGTACATTAGAATGGTTTGGGTGGTCCATAAATAGAACGAACTAACACATTCCCATATAATGGTCCTGTGTACTCGTGAACAAAACGAACTAACACAATCTCACATAGTGGTTTTGCGTAGTCATAAACATGAAGGAGTCCGTGAAGGAGCTCCATGTCACTAATGGGTAGGTGGGAGAAGCATTTAGTTGAAGTGCACTTGACATACAGAATGGACCAAACCAAACCCACATAATTTGTATTTCATAACTTGTAAACTTGTTGCCCAAAATGACACATTTTTGAAACATGATTTCGTAAACTTGATATCCTTTCAAAAACATTTTCATTTTTTCATTTCCTAATTCATATACAAAATTCATATACAAAACACGTAGCACTTTCTCAAAGCATTTAAAGAACAATAATTTCACATTTATAAAGTAGTTGAAATTATTTATTTCCATTTCTTGAATGAAACATTTATGGCTTATTTACTCAATTATAAACATGATACCCACCTTTAATTCCCTTGTTTAAAGACTTGCTCAAAAATGCCTCTCCTCTTGTTCCTCTGACCTCTTTTGATTCCCTTAACATTGACAAAATTCCTAATTTAATAGGAATTCTAATTTGAGGACCCCCAAGACACATTCATTAAAATCAATTCTAGAAAACTTAAACCCGTGCATTTCCTAAGCTTCATAAACCAAATCCCTTCCACAAATTCAAAAGATTAAGCAAGACCTTACCTTGAATCTTCACCAAATAAAGAGTTTCTTGGCTCTTGTGAAAGCTCTTCTCTTCCTCTACCTTTTTCTCTTCTTGAACAACCTCAAAATTTCTCTAGAAAGCTTAGAAAATATGAACCCTAACTCAACTCTCTTCTTTTCTCTCAACCACCGAAACTCTCTTCTTTCTCTCTTCTATTTTCATTCTTCTCCCTCAATTCACGTTTTCTCCTTCTCTTAAATGTAAGACCACATTTTCATCTTCCAATCCTACCCCTAATGAGTGTGAAATGTCCATTTTACCCTTCCTTACCCTATGTTCTTTATCCTTAAGTGACTTGCCAAAAATGCCCTTGAACATTCTTACTACCTTAATACTTTAATTCAATTAACCTATGTCATAAAATCTTACTAACATTAACATAATAATTAACTCCATAAAAATAATTCCTTAAAGACCTCATAATTAATTTAAATCATGCTTTTCATTAAGAAAAAATTTCGATGGCCAACATTTCTCCCCCTTTTAAAAGAATTTCGTCCTCGAAATTCTTACCTGACTCATCTAAAGGCAGGGGTATGTCTCCTCATATCAGTCATAATGTCACCTCAAATTTAAGAATCCAATCATGTAGTTGAATACTTTACATCAAACATAATGCATACACTCTCAGTAGTATATTCTACATCTTATGCTTGTATCCCTGTCAGGAATCAGACTTCAATACTCACTTCTGAATCATTACATATTCATTTTCAGTTTGTTCCTTCATTGATCATTCTTAATATAAACTATTTGATCCACTTAACCTAATTCAATGAAATTCTTCTTCGAAAGAAGGTTTCTTGCTACTATCATCTATATTGTTCATGCAATCTTTATCAATCAACTGTTACCAGGCATTCTTAATACCTCAAAAAGACCAATTTTGACTATTCATAATATCTCAATAAGATCAATCTTTGCCATAACTTATGTGATTAGAATATCCTTTATAATAAGGCTCAGTGAAGCGTTAAGATCATTGCATCTTATCTAGAGATGTATTTATGACAGTTCACCAATTAATAACTTATGCTAAGGATACCTTAATCTCATTTAATTATGACAACATTTCTCCTTTTTCTCCCTTTTCACCTGTCCTCAATCATGTGGACTATGCTACGATTGTGCCCTCCTTTTTTTCTCGAATTCATCACTCATTGTAACATCATCAAGAATCTCAATCTGTCCCCGATTGATCATTATAAGCACTTTCATGTGTTACTCTCGTTCCTCTTAGACTTTAAACTATAGTAACTATGACTAACAAATATCCAGTAAGTCATAGATTGCTTCCTATATCATCTCCACACATATAATACATATGTGGTCAATATTCTCACTTGTTATAGTGATCCCATTATCAGATATGTACTCACAATAACAATTCAGCTTAACCTTTTGAACTTCTATATATGTTGCTATCATTAATCTCATCTTCCAATTATCCTTTATTACATCTTACATATGTATATTCACAATCAACTCAACATTATAGACGTATAATCATCATGAAATTCTGATGTCAATTCTACTAACACATTTTTATGGTGGATTATAACTCTTGTCACATTAATCAAACAGCCACTTTGGTTCCAATTTCTTCTTCTTAAGATCATAACAATTTCTATTTTTATTACATTCTACTTGTACACTTTACTCTCATCATTTCTACTAGTCTCCCTATTTTCCTCAAACAATCTATGATAATACATTCACTTCTTTATCACATTCGAGGATATAACATTACAGTATAATATTGGTGTCATATTTAATAATTCATCCACTAATACAAACACGTTGAATCATTATCTATTATATTTACCCATATACTATTTCTCATTTCTAATTATGCACAAACTTTCATTTTTCTCACATTATGAAAGAGTACCATTCTTCTCAATAATTCTATCAGCTCAAACTCTTAACAATTACTTATGCGTGTAACTCATACACATGTGACTCAGGCTAAGGATCAGTTGCTATTACATGCTAAGACATGTCAGTCAAGAGTGCATGTAACTTGATAAATATTTCCAAAAATACCCATGTAAGATACTAAACCTGGACTTAAACCTGGAATTGCTCTGATACCAACCATATTGGACCCTATTTTCGAAGCCCAACTCTAGAATCATAAAACGTGAGCGTATTTTTCTGTATGGTTATTTCAATGTAATCTCCTTAACCATCATCGGTTCATCTTCATTATTTGATACTATAAATGTTGAGCCCTGTTTCCACCCTCACAAGACACATGCCCAACGTCCTACGTTACATCTCAACATGCATCCCACAAGAGTGGCGTGCTCACACCAGTCAGTCACCAAAACACAAATTGACTTCTTCAGATCAATGTTCCCCATTGTCTGATCTTTTTAATGATACCAAAATCATTCAATTTGGTTTAGAAATTTGAAAGTTATACCCCAGTTATTTTTGGACTATTGTTATACTGAAACAGTACATTATACTCAACTTCCACTAAGAAATTGAAAGTCTTAGAGACTAAATTAAAATTTGATTTCTTCATATAATTTGTAACTCTATGACTCTATTTGATTTTGAAATAAGAATAATCTCATTCGGAGCTCTTTAGATCAAGAGATGATTAAAACATTGAGGTATGTTTAGTAAAATAATCAATTCATGCTCTTCCAACTGATTCCCTCACTTTCTTTCCATTAATATTTTTTAAATCAACACCAAAGGCTTTAAATTTAATTTTAGAGATAGAGGAATGTGTTAGTAATCTATTGGTTCAAAAATCACCTCATTTGGAGGTCGGATGACAAAGTTATGGCCAAAAGAGTCAAACATATTTAGAGTTGGAAAACCTTCGGGTACGATCATGAGGAACAAAGGTGTGATCGCAAGGATGAAGGTGTGTTCGCGAGGAAGGCAGGTGCAATTGCAAATAGAAAGGTACAATCGCAAGTGCTCTTAGTGTGATCACGAGAGTGCTTGGTGTGATCGCGACTAAAGCTGTCTCGCATATACATCATATGCAACATCACTAACTTCAAATGATCATAACTTTCAACTCCGATGTCCAAAAATTTCATATTATATATCGTTAGAAAGCTAGAAAGATAAGCTACAATGATGACAACTTTGTCTAATTCAATTTAGATCAATCCAATTTTGCCCTTGAAATCCGAACATAAATTTTTCCCTTATGAAAAACTTGAAATTTCAATGTACAACTTAAAAAGTCATGAGCATAACTATTCAACTACCAACTTTACCTTATTAAACTCTCTAATCTCTACTCATTTAACTCATCACTTACAACTAATTCTCATCATTCACAAAAATCTTATCTTTCTTTTTCCATAACATCTCGCTTATATACATATATCAACAATTCATGTTCAAAATTCAGCATCTCAAGTTGATAACTTCTTCAAGTATACCTAATTTTAATTCAACATCATCAATACACAATTCATATTTCACTAACATCAAAACATAAGCATTTTACAAAGCTTTAATGGGCATTTCAAGCCACAATACATCAATGTTTCAAAATACAAAAGATACTTGATCAAATAATACTTGAAATGCGATTAAAGCCTGGTGTTCTCATAAACTAACATAAAACACAAAAAGATGCAACTTTGGAGTGATGCCTCGACTCTTGATCACTCGATCTCTTTCTCATCACCTGAATATGGGAAGGAATAGGGGTGAGATTAAAAGCTCGTGGGAAATAAGTATATAATGAGAAACAAGCAAAAACCCTTGAAATATTTATGTCCATTGTAAAATTCACATTGAAATTCATGTTAACATATATTTCCCAAATTCACAACTTATCAAGCAATTCATAAACATCATGAATCATGAATTCATCAAACTTGTCACAAATCATAAATACATAAGCACATTAGAATGGTTTGGGTGGTCTATAAATAGAACGAACAAATCCATTCCCATATAATGGTCCTGTGTAGTCATGAACAGAATGAACTAACACAATCCCACTTAATGGTTTTGCGTAGTCGAAAGCATAAGGGAGTCCGTAAAGGAGCTCCATGTCACTAGCGTGCAGGCGGGAGAAGCCCTTAGTTGAAGTGCACTTGACATATAGAATGGACCAAACCAAACCCACATAACATGTATTTTATAATTTGTAAACTTGTTGCCCAAAATGACACATTTTCGAAACATGATTTCATAAACTTAATATCCTTTCAAAAACATTTTTATTTTTTCATTTCCTAATTCATCCATAAAATTCATAAATAAAGCACGTAGCACTTTCTTAAAGCATTTAAAGAACAATAATTGCATATTTATAAAGTAGTTCATCATCATCATCATCATCACCCAGTCTGAAATCCTGCAATTAAGCGGGATCTGGGGAGGTCTGATAGTACGCAACCTTATCCATACATAGTAGAGAGGCTATTTTTAGTGGACCCACATGCAAATGAGACAATATAAGAATGATGCAAGTTACAGAAACAATTCATTATTAATAATAATAATAATCAAGGGGAATACTGAAGGAAGCCAAATCTGCGAGAACCTAATAGGCTACAAAGTCCATCTCTGCTTGTCATGCAGTAAGTAAGGGGACCTCCCTTAGAGACCCTGTTAGAATGGCCCCCTACTGTCCCTCCCGCACATGCGGGGCAATCTTCACACGTGACACGGTATCTCTTACTAATTATTGCACTGATCTTGAGTAACTGGACAGCTAATCCTTTACCCTGATCCGATCGCGTCAAACTTTTCTATTTCTAGTGACTACCTCATTAAGGGCTAACTCTGACATATCTTCCTTGATCACTTCCCGCCAGTTCTTGTAAGGCCTCCCTCTCCTCCTCTTATATTCACTAAGTGTTATTCCCTCACAGGTTCATACAGGAGCATCTGAGGGCCTCTTTTGCACATGCCCGTACCACCTAAGCCTAGTCTCTCTCAACTTGTCGGCAAAGCTGACTATCCGTATTCTATCTCTTACCACTCAGTTCCAGACCTTATCTCTCCTGGTAATGCCACACATCCACCTAAGTATATGCATTTCTACTACCAACAACTGTCTTATATGCTTATGTTTGGTAGGCCAACACTTTGTCCCATATAGCATGGTTGGACGAATCACCGTTTTATAAAACTTCCCTTTAAAAGAAACATTTATGGCTTATTTACTCAATTATAAACATGAGACCCACCTTGAATTCCTTTGCTTAAAGACTTTCTCAAAAATGCCTCTCCTCTTGTTCCTCTTGCCTCTCTTGATTCCCTTAACATTGACAAAATTCTCAATTCAATAGGAATTCTAATTTGAGGACCCCCATGACACATTCACTAAAATCAATTCTAGAAAACTTAAACCTATGCATTTCCTAAGCTTCATACACCAAAACCCTTCCAAAAGTCTAAAAGATTAAGTAAGACCTTACCTTGAATCTTTACCAAATGAAGAGTTTCTTGGCTTTTATGAAAGCTCTTCTCTTCCTCTGCCTTTTTCTTTTCTTGAACAACCTCAAAATCTCTCTAAAAAGCTTAAAAAAGATGAACCCTAGCTCAACTCTCTTCCTTTCTCTCAACCACCGAAACTCTCTTCTTTCTCTCTTCTATTTTCATTCTTCTCCATCAATTCACGTTTTCTCCTTCTCTTAAATATAAGACCACATTTTCATCTTCCAATCCTACCCTTAATGAGTGTGCAATGTCCATTTTACCCTTCCTTATATGCCTTATGTTCTTTATCCTTAAGTGACTCGCTAAAAATGCCCTTGAACATTCTTACTACGTTAACACTTTAATTCAATTAACCTATGTCATAAAATCTTACTAACATTAACATAATAATTAACTCCACAAAAATAATTCCATAAAGACCTCATAATTAATTTAAATCATGTTTATTCATCAAGAAAAAAATTCAAGGGCCAACATTTCTCCCCCTTTTAAAAGAATTTCGTCCTCGAAATTTTTACCTAACTTATCTAAAGGTAGGGGTATGTCTCCTCATATCAGCCATAATGTCACCTCAAATTGAAGAATCCAATCATGTAATTGGATACTTTACATCAAACATAATGCATGCACTCTCAGTAGTATATTCTACATCTTATGTTTGTATCTCTATCAATGAGCTTCAAGACCTAAAGGATTTTAGGATAAAGTTTACAGGCTCACTCAGTTGCTAAAGGGTTCACTCAGTTGCCAGAGGGTTCACTCAAAGAGAAAGGTTTGACTTTAAGTTATCTTCTCTCCAGTATCCTTGAAGAATACATTTTGAGTGATTATGGAAACGGAAGCTTATGGTGATATAGTGTTACATTAGAGGCTTGTCAAAACCGCTCTCCTAAATAAAGACCTTTGTAAAGAGGTCTATATGGTGCAACCTGAAGGATTTCAAGATCTAGATGGAACTGACATGGTTTTTATGTTAAGCAAATCAATATGTGGTTTACATCCAACCTCCGAAAGTGGTACCTTATATTTAATGAGGTTTTGACCTCTTTGGCTTTATAGAAAGTAATGTTAAAAATGCTTGTATTATAAGGTCAGGGGGAGTAAAATTATCTTCCTATTATTGTATATGGATGATATATTGCTCACGTTGAATAACTTGACCATATTGCATGAGGTTACGAAACTTTTGACCATGTATTTCAATATGAAGGACCTTATTGAAGCATCTTTTGTCCCAGGAATGCAGATTTAACGGGATAGATCTCAACACTCATTAGGCCTTTCATAGAGTGTATATATTGAGTATACGGTTGATTGTAAACCTGTCGTAAAACCTATCTCTCATAGTGATAGATTGACCCTGTTTGGCATTCAACTAATTGCATTAGCTGTTAGCTGATTCTATTAGCTGTTAGCTGATAGCTGATTATATCAGCTGATTTGACCCGCTGATTGCATTAGCTGTTTGTCATTTGATGTTTGGTAAAATTAGCTATTTAATATTAGTTGTTTGTGTGTGAAATGACTTACGAGGACATAACTTTTAAAAATTATAAATGTATGAATATTATATATTTTAGTATTTTGTTAAATATTCTTATAAGAATTTAAATTTTAGATTTTTAATTCTATGAAATTATGTTTATACCTCTAATAAAAATATAAAACATAATAATAATAATAATAATAATAATAATAATAATAATAATAATAATAATAATAATAATAATAATAATAATAATAATCTAACGTTAAATTCTCTATTAATATAAATGATGCAGCGAGCTACATCATATTAGTATTTTTATATAATATGTATTAATTTTATTATTTAATAAAATAAAATAATTATAATTATAATATGACACGATATATAGTAGTTATATACTAAAAATATTAATTTGACGTGACTCTTTATGTTCAAAAACTTAATATTATAGCATTTTTAAATGTAAACTAATATTATAAAATTAAATAAAAATTTGAAAGTTTAATTAACTCCTTTATTATATTCTTCCAAACTTCACGACATAATTGTACGATAAAAAAAGCTAACTTTAAAAACCCATAAAGCAAAAGTAGAGAATAAAGTGGAGAGCAATATTGTCATTAAGCAAACAGCTGACTCCAAAAGCTCCTTATGGAGCTTTTAGAAATCAGCTTATTGAGGTTAAATAAACTAACCAATAAGTAATTTACTAAACACATCAATAGTTTTTTAAGATAGTCAATAAGCTAAAAAACAGCTGATAAGTTGTTTGCCAAACACCTCTAATAACAGGCTTCACAACTAATTTTCATTCACATGCTCTTCAAGGCCTCTCCTATGGCAACGGGCTGGGTGGCCTTTGATCCAGCTTATGGCTCAGATAGGTTATGGGCGAGTCGAGTCAGGTAGACTTGATTACATTTTTTTAAAAAAATTTTGACAAAACAATATCGTTTTTTTTGCAAAAATGACGTCGTTTTGTGAAAAATGATATTGTTTTGTCAAAACAACGTCGTTTTGCACTTTTCCTTTGAGCTAAGCACCCTTGGCCCGTGACCCAGCCAATTCAGATCAAATCGGGTTAAGGTGAGCCAGGCCGGGCAGGCCAAGCAAAAAATGACTGTCTCATGTATTATTATTATTATTATTACTATTATTATTAATGTTATTAATTTTCTTGGTTTTATTATTATATTTTTCTATTTCTTTTTATTATTTTCTTATTATCATCATTTTTAATTTTTTATATTTTATTTATTTTTCTCTTTATGTCAGTTATTTGAAAATAACCTTATATGTGTCTGTTAAGTCAAAATGACTTTACATATATGATTTTGATGAATAACAGACGAAGAATAAAAAGCAGACGGAAAATAAAAAGCAGACGAAGAATGAAAAACAGACGGAGAATGAAAAACAGACGAAGAATGAAAAGCAGACGGAGAATAAAAAACAGACGGAGAATGAATAATAGACGAAGAATGAAAAACAGACAGAGAATGAAAAACAGACGAAGAATGAAAAACAGACGGAGAATGAAAAGCAGACGAAGAATGAAAAGCAGACGGAGAATGAAAAGCAGAC
>JAOSBK010000006.1:21655357-21667503 GCA_027568895.1 Erythroxylum shatona
CACACATATATGAAGTAACAACATCATATACATGAACACGAACAAGCACTGAAAAGAAGAAGGGAAACGAGAATGGGGGCGGAAATAGGGGGTTACAGAGGCGTAATTGAACTGGGGATTGGATTAGTGCTCGGAATCGATCTCTTCCTCTTCTTCAGACAGATTGCCGAAGAGGTACTGCATCATCTGGTGCCTCTTCTCGTCACTCCCATCTCTCTCCCCCAGCGATTAACTGCGATGTTCAACAACGTTCTGGACAACCTAATGAAAAATGAAACTAAGAGAGAGCAGAGAGTAAAGAGTAAAGATTAAAGAGGGGGTAAGACCGGCATAAATCGATCAGCTAACTCCAAACGCTGGTATGGATGAGCTTGTGAAAAATTAGTTGGTTGGGTTGAATCAGCCAACCCAACCAGTTGCTTACCAAACGACCAAATAGCTTTTTAATATGGGTCAAACATCTCTTTTGAGTCAAACAGCTAATAAACAGTTGAAACGTTGTTCACCAAACATAGTCATTATCTTTGGCATAGTATCCAAAGAATGAAGTAAAGAGAGAGGCTATGAGGAATGTTTTTGAAACTGGTATGGTTGATAGCCTGATGTATACTCGGGTAAGTACTAGGCCATTGTATTTACTATTAGACTATTTGGTCAATATCTAATTAACCCAGGTATAGACCATTGGAATGCAGTTAAGCGAGTGTTGAAATACTCAAAGGGAAATGAGGATTATATGTTGACATGTAGAAAAGTTAATAGTCTAAATCTTGTAGGGAATCCCTATTCAAATTTTAGCTATGTGTCCGGATGATTGAAAGTCCACTTAAGGTTATATTTTTATGTTTACAGATGATATAATATCTTAGAAGAGTGTTAAGTAGCCACGAGTGATTTCCTTGACATGTAGAGTGCATGCTATGGGACTGCTTCACAGGCGATTTGACTTAGAAACTTAATTTCTGAGTTGTTTGTGGTTGATTTAATGGCTAGACCCATTCAGTTGAACTGTGATAATCTTGCTGCTATGTTTTTTAGTAACAACAAAGAATATCATAAGGACTTAGCATTTGGAGGTCAAATATTTGACCAGAAAGAAGTTGATACAAAAAATGTGACATTAAGGTGGAGCATTTGAGGATTGAGAAAATGTTGGCTGATCCTTTAACTAAAGGACTTCGCCCACTTGTGTTTGGAAGACAAGTATACAGTATGAGTTTTTTAAAGTTCTTAGACACTATTGGTTAGGGGATCATTTGTTTGCTCCATGTATATTTGTACATTTATACATTTTGATATCATAAATAGTCATAATACATGTGAAAGTTTTAAGATTTGTATCGATCTTTAGCATTTTAAAGCTATTGGGCAAATATACAGAATGACCTTGAGTCTATGTCATTTAGATGCATACATTTTTATATAAATATCCATGAATTTTAATATGACATAGGGAGATGTAAGTTATTAATCTCATAAAGGTTCTCTAATGTAGCTTTGCGTTAGGTTTGAGTACATAAAAGTTTTCTTTGATGTATTTTAATATTTGGTTAGAGAAAACAAGTTTTCTCCAATAGTATTTAGCATTTGGTGAGAGAAAACATGATTTTTCTAATACAGTTTTGTACATGCAGTTTAGTATAAAGGTTAGAGGAAACGAGACTACAAACGAAAATAATTTAGTTTAAATCATACATGTATCATCTTTGTTTGTCACTCTATTTTGCCATTCATGTTAGTGATGTATTTCATATGTGTGATTGTTTTGGATCTATGTCACACATGACATATGTATTTGATACTTTTCGATATCAAAAGCTTTGTGAGACGGAATGATGGAATTTTTGTTATTTTTGAATCGAATGTTTTGTTTTTAAACTTAGTTGACTAATACAATAACATAACTTAATCGAATTTTTAAACTGTTTAGAACTTGATTCATACCGAGAAATTAACTATTGTCCAAGGGGAGAATATTGGATATTTTTGACATTTCCTATAAAGTTAGACAACATTAAAATTCAATTTTGGTTTTTCAATAACTTATCGGTTAAGTTATGTAAATTTGATCTAGATAAAGATAATAAAAGTAGCTCAATAAATGATCTAAGTCAATGGGACAAAGTCCAAGAGAAAAATAGATTTCAATTAGTGTAGATCGAACCCATATAGAGTTGTGATAGGAAAGTCCGATATGGATGTTATATATAGAGGTTGTCTTTGCAGTTGCTTATGTCATTAGTGAACGTAAAGTTACTCTGACTCATTAATAAGTTCATATTTTGAGAAAATTGTAGAAAGACATTGTCTATGTTCCAATGAGCAATTCTCTTGAAAGCAACGATGAATTCGCGCTCGTTTCGATCTTGAAAAACTTGTTTGAATTTATGAAACTGAAATTAGGTATTTTCTTCATTTCTTCGTTTATTTTCCTTTCATGTTCGACCGATATACGTAACTAAGGCCCTATTATGTATTACATAATTTGTTTGTTTATATTATTCTTTATTACTAAGAATAATTTCATGATAAAATAATTATAATTGTACCTTTTCTTTCTTCGTTTGTTATTATATATGGTCTGTCTAAACCGGAACCAAACGTATCGCGAGAACATCAGTGAGACAGAGGGGATAGAATGATATGGCATTAAATATTAAAACGACACGAAATATTGAAAGATCCAAAAAGCGAAAGCGACCGTACCAACGAATGGAGGGGACCGACTGGACTTCTGTAGCGAATATTCACTGCATTTGAATTTTAAGTTTCGAATCCGCTCCACCGCTTTGGCGTTTCCTATCATCTCACGCAATGATAAGTTGATAGCCAGTATTACATGCAAGCATACGTATCAGATAAACGCACTTGCTTTTCACTGATAGGACCAGTAGAAAAAGAAAGGCCTCTGTAGGGCCTGTACAACGCATCCAAGGTAGCGATACCAAGTCTCTTCCGCTTCTTCTTCCTCTCTCTTTCCCTCTCTTCTTTATCTTCTTCTCTCTCCTTAACGCAGCCCCTGAAACCCTAGAACTCAAGCTCAGTTTGGGTTGTGATTGGGTCAAATTGAGCTCGTATTGGGGGCTGAGCTCTGCTGATTTGAGCTTGATTGTGTGTGGCGGTTGTACGGTTTTTGTTATCGGAATCTCTGTATGCGCTTGGTTTTCGGTGCTGTGGATCGTTGGTGTTTGGGATTGAAGAGCTGTATAGATGTCGTCTTTGAGCAGAGAATTGGTGTTCCTCATACTTCAATTCCTTGAAGAAGAGAAATTCAAGGAGTCTGTTCATAAGTAATCCTCTGTACCTTCTTGCACTGTGTCTATAGTTACATTTATATGTCGACGTGTATGTTTGTTCGCATGTGATTGTTTAGTCTTCTTTTTATGTGTAGCTGATTAAGCTTCAAACTTATTAGCCTTAGAGGAACTCCGATTTTGTAGAAGTAGACTTCTCGTGTTGGTTTATTTGGATGGTGGTTTCGGCTGTTTGTAAAAAGCTTGAAATTGTACACGATGAGAATTTCGTGAGTTGTATTTTTCTTTAGATTGTGAAGGGAAATTTAGGGAAATGGGAAGTTCTGAGTGGGGATAGGAAGTTACGGGGGTTCTCTGTCTTAGGTGGTTAATGTTTCTCACGCGTGGAAATCTTACTTGCTCACATAATAGCTTTATACGCAGTTTTTATTGAGTTTATTGCTATGGGCTTGAGTATTGGTGCTCTTCGATATAATTTGATTTAGATTGCAGGGTCTCAGAAAGATCTTGAATGGGAGCTTTTGCATGGTTGTGGTGTTAAGTTTTGATGAATGCGAGGCCTTTAATTAATGTAGCTAAAGACGCATTAATGGTGGCATGTGAAGAGAGTTCAAGTATTCAACAGATTTGTTACACTATTAAAAGTTTCCACGTGGTTGAGTTGAGTTGTGCTGAGCAGGGCCTTTTTCTTTGTCTCGCATGAATATTTTGCACTACAAGAATGAAATTTGCTATTGTTAGTTATGTGGAATAACATGATGAAAACATTGCTCAAATGAAAATGAATTTCTTCCACAGGCTTGAGAAGGAATCAGGTTTTTTCTTCAATATGAAGTATTTTGAGGAGAAAGTTCATGCTGGAGAGTGGGAAGAAGTCGAAAAGTACCTGTCTGGTTTCACCAAAGTTGATGACAATAGATACTCTATGAAAATATTCTTTGAAATCAGAAAGCAGAAGTATCTTGAAGCACTTGACCGGTATGTAGTTGATATCGTTGGTATCAGTAGATAGATATAATTATTGTATCTAACTTAAAAAAGTTTCTATTTGTTGGTTATATTTGATTTCAGACAAGACAAAGGCAAGGCTGTTGAAATTTTAGTCGGCGATTTGAAAGTTTTTTCTACATTTAATGAAGAATTGTACAAAGAGATCACCCAACTTTTAACCCTTGGGAATTTCAGGTAGTTGTCATTTAGACGGTAATCTGTTTTTGATCAATTCAATTTCTGTTAAACTATGAGGCATGTCAGTAAATCCATGAATTGATAATCTATTCCTAATTCAGAAGATCTTCATGAATTGGGGTTGTGAAAGCTTCCAAAAAATGTCAATATGAAAAGCTTCTTGTTTTATAAACTATTATAATTTATTTTACATATTTGATAAAATTCTTTCCTTTTGATGAAAAAGCAATGGAGAAAAGTGCATTAGATAGTGAGAATAATCATGATATTGCTTGCTTCTGATGATACTTTTTTATCTTATGAATAGTACCGTATGACTTGTGTTTTGATTCTGAGCACAGGGAAAATGAACAGCTTTCCAAGTATGGTGATACTAAAACTGCTCGTAGCATAATGCTGGTGGAGTTGAAAAAGCTTATTGAAGCTAATCCTCTTTTTCGTGATAAGCTTGTATTTCCTGTTCTGAAGTCATCAAGATTGAGGACTCTCATAAATCAAAGGTATGTTTATGTTTACTGATTAACAATCAACCATGATTTTGAGTTGATGTCTTCATCATTGGTTTGAATTCTTTTTGGTACTGTGTACTTGTTTTATAATATTTTTTCTTTGAGATTGTTTTATAATATTTACCAAGGAAGATACAGAAGTTATTCTATCTTAATCGGATGAATTGGTATTTTTAATGAATGAAGTATTTATTTTATTATTATCATTGCACAGGGTCTTTGTTTATAATAATCATTCCTGTTTTGTTCATTTAATGACTTATTCACACATGGCAACTCTGCTGTTGGTGGTGTCCTCTTTAAGTGCAGTGGTAATTGTATTTTTACCTCTTCTATAGTATGTGTACTAATTGATCTTGGGATGCTCTCTCTTTTATAAATCCCTCTGTATTTTTCTGTATGTTTTCTCTGATTATGTTAAAAGTATTGGGTGTAGTTGTTGATTTTTAACATTCTTGTATTTATTAGTTTTATCCAATTATATTGTACTTCTTTAATGATGATTGCTGTTTTTTTTTTCGACTATTTTTTCTTTACAGTTTGAACTGGCAGCACCAGCTTTGTAAGAACCCAAGGCCAAACCCAGACATCAAGACTTTATTCACTGATCATACATGTGCAACTCCAAATGGTCCTCTTGCTCCTGCTCCAGTCAATCTTCCTGTTGCTGCTGTTGCAAAGCCAGCTGCTGCTTATACATCTCTTGGGGGTCATGGCGTATGATATCTATTTCACATTTTTCTCAAGTCCATATTAATTTGCTGAACTTCTTTTTGACTTTACATGTTTTGCTTTTCATTTATTCGGTACAGCCATTTCCACCAACTGCAGCAACTGCCAATACTGGTGCATTAGCTGGTTGGATGGCAAATGCTTCTGCTTCTTCCTCTGTGCAAGCTGCTGTTGTTACTGCATCATCCATTCCTGTTCCACAAAATCAAGGTTTGTGTTGTAATGCTGAATGTTGCTCAACATTTAAGCAAAGGGGTTGTGTAGCTAGTGAGCTTAGTATTACGAAACTCCTAATTAGTTCTGTTGGTGAGCTATTGCTTGCTGCACATTTTTGGAACCCACGTAATGAAAAAAAACTTTTGTTTTACTTTTCTGTTTGCTTGTCTAATTTTTCTTGATTGACAATGGAGGGTGTTGATTATTTTGTTATAGGAAATATGAATTATTTTTTTGTGGTCAATTGTGTTGTGGAGGTTTCTTAATAGCATTTTATTTCTCTAGTGTCACTTCTAAAACGACCAAGAACACCACCAACTGCTCCAAACATGTCTGATTTTCAAAGTCCAGATCACGAGCAACTGGTGAAACGTCTACGGCCTGCTCAATCTGTTGAAGAGGTTATTTTCAATTACTGTTCCCTTAATTTAATTCTGGAACTTGTCATTATGCCATTTATAATGTGTTTATAGCTTATATGTAGCGTTTTTGTTGAAAACAGTTAGATTTGATCCTTCCTGTTTCAGGTTACTTATCCAACATCCCGACAGCAAGCTTCTCGATCTCTGGAAGATCTGCCTAGGACAGTTGCCTTGACCATGCATCAAGGTTCAACTGTCATGAGCATGGATTTTCATCCTTCTCATCACACATTACTTCTTGGTATAGTCTTAATCTTCTTAATAATGTTTGTTTTTGGTGAATAACTTTTTGAAGTTCAGAGTGCAATACTTTCAGTCAAACCTTCTGAGCATCCTTGACCGTTGATTATGTTCTGTATATCATTTGTTGGATAGTTGGTTCTGCCAATGGTGAAGTTACATTATGGGAACTTGGGATGCGAGAGAGGTTAGTTTCTAAGCCCTTCAAGGTTTGGGACATGACAACTTGCACCCTACAATTTCAGGTAATTTTATGTGGGCGATCATTCTATGCATATGCCCTTTGAACTTATTTCTTCTATTCTTGTTTGGCCTTGTAATTTTATTGTATGAACCTTGTCAGCGTGATTCATTAGGCTGTTAAACCTAAGGCTATATTTGGGTCATTTATATACCGCTACTATAATTGATGATTTCAAGTGACCAAGTATCAAGATTTACCCTTGGAATTTCTTGCAGGCTTCTCATGTGAAGGATGCACCAATTTCTGTCAACCGTGTTACTTGGAGTCCAGATGGAAATTTTGTGGGTATGTAATAAGTTTCAAAAATGGGCAGTTAGGTGCTCTTTAATATCTTATCTCTTTTTTTGGTTTTACTGCAGGGGCTGCATTTAGTAAACATCTGATTCACTTGTATGGTTATACTGGATCAAATGACTTGCGACAACATTTAGAGGTGTGTTGGTATTGTGCTAGTTGTTTGAAGTAATAAAACATGTAGCCTCATGTTGATTTAACTTGCTTTTTCATCACAGATTGATGCCCATGTTGGTGGTGTTAATGACTTGGCTTTTGCTCACCCAAACAAGCAACTATGCATTGTAACTTGTGGAGATGACAAACTAATAAAGGTAGGAGATATACACCAAAATACAAGATTGACATAGTTGTTCCTACATATTGTAATGAAAGAAGCTGAACAGGTGTGGGATTTAAATGGAAGGAGGCTGTTTAATTTTGAGGGTCATGAGGCACCAGTTTATTCTATCTGTCCACATCACAAAGAGATGATCCAGGTATTTCAACAATTAAGAAATTGGCCTTTTTGTATGTCATGCATCCCCTTTTAGTCTACAAACAAGAAATGCGAGTTAAAGCCAATATTTTCCTGTTGCTTATATATGTCTGTTAACAGTGCAAGTTCTCTTGCAACTATGCTTTATCTTTTCAAATAATTTATTGCTTTGGGTATTAATGTATAGAGTGATCATTTATTTTTAAAATTTGCTTTCTCATAAATCTCTAGTAGTACTAGAACAGCAAATAGAACTTTGGTTTTGCCATTGTAGATCTGGTTGCTTGCTGCTTTTATTGTTGTTAACTACCTTAGCTGTGGGGTGGTTGCAGTTCATATTTTCAACTGCAGTGGATGGTAAAATTAAAGCTTGGCTATATGATAATATTGGATCTAGAGTTGACTATGATGCTCCAGGCCATTGGTGCACTACAATGCTTTACAGCGCTGATGGTAGTAGGTATGATAAGTGAATTTAAAAATGGACCTTAAATCATTTATACCTTTTCTAAGTCCATTTTTTTAATTCTTTGATACCATTTCATCCAATTCCTTCAATTGAATCATTCAATTGAATTTTCCGTTGTCTATGATTGACTTTCTAAAATTTATTTTCTTCAGGTTGTTCTCTTGTGGGACAAGCAAAGAAGGGGAGTCATTCCTAGTTGAATGGAATGAAAGTGAAGGAGCAATAAAGAGGGAATATTCTGGGTTTAGAAAGAAATCACCAGGTGGTGTTGTGCAATTTGACACAACACAAAATCACTTTCTGGCTGCAGGTGAAGATAGCCAGATAAAGTTTTGGGATATGGACAATGTTAATGTGCTGACAAGTATAGAAGCAGAGGGTGGATTACCAGTAAGTTCACAGATCCTTCACAGAATGCTTTACTTTAAGGTCTAGATTCAGCTTGAACTGCTTAAATTTCAGATTAGTTATAGCTGTGTTTTTATGGTTTGGTTGCTAGAAATATAGTCTAAGATTTTATTGTTAAATGTGGCTGGAAAACTAGGAATCATTCCTAGAGCTTAAGAAACACTTTAAGTAGAAAGCATTATACCTTCTAAATGAAAACTCAAATTTGTAGAAAAAGTTAAAGATATCTTGTTATTGAAAGGCTGAGTATACACATATTTGTAGAGAAGAGTAAGAAAGTGTTCATAACAAATTTAAATCCTATTCTAATAGAAATACTATAAGTTCTAAATAATTAGGATAATATATTTAAAATTAGAATATCATATTTAATTTATTACTATTTACTACTACTTATTTAGTAAGGATTCTTAGCATAATCTAAATTTTAGCCTTTATTTCTTTGCTATAAACTCCATTCCCATCCTTTATCCCACCAAATTAAGTCCTGTGGTTGACTAACTTTTCTCTTTTATTTCTTCTATAGACTTTAAGCTATTTTGCATCAATTCTCCCCGGCTTGTCTAAAGTTATCCTCAATTTAGAATGTGACAAATACTGATTATATAAGTTTGGACTCAACTTTTGAAATTCAGATTCTAAAATTCAAGTACTGTTAGAAATTGATTTTTCTTTCCATTTGACAAGAAACTATCGATATCCTTCAGCTCTTGTGGCCACAAATTATTCATCAAGAACATCCTCTATCTCCTCTGGAAGATGAGGGATGAATGGAATTCCTATAGCTGGAGTAGGAGATTGTGTGCCATCATTTCCATGATAAATAGTTAAGTCTGAAATATTAAAGCCATGACTATTCTCATGTCAATTGGTATTTCTTAAACATTAACACTTATGTTTTTGAGGATCTTATATAAGGTCCAACTCTCCCTGAATGAAGTTTCTTATATCTTACTTTTGAAAAATGCTTTAGACAACTCCTAAGTATCACTATAGCCCCTTCATTGAATTCCACCAATTGATAATGTTAATTAGGATGTTCATTTTAAGTCAAGTTGCTGGTTGTTATCTTTTTTCGTACCCCTTTAAAGATATCCCTCATGTGTTGTGCAAAATCTTTAGCTTCAACGCTAACTTGTTTTGTTTGCGGTAAAGGAACCAGATTGTTAGACTTTCTTGGTTGAACTCTCAAAACTATCTCAAAAAGTCTTTTACTTGTTGATCTTTTTATAGGACTGTTGTATGTAAATTCTATCTTAGGAAGAATTAAGTCCCAATTATTCGCATTTTCCCCAACCAAATATCTTAACAAGTCTCCCAAACTTCTATTCACCACCTTTGTTTATCCATCGATTTGGGGAAGGAAAGAACTTGAAAATTGAAACTTAGTATTCTTTGTTTTGTCTAGGGTTATCAAAAAATAACTCATGAACTTCACATCAAGATTGGAGATGATGGTTAAAAGTAATCCATAGAAACATACAACTTCCTAGAAGAATAGTTTTGTAGTGTGAACATGGTTTCATAACAAAACCACATGGCTTCTCTACAACGTAGACATCAAGAACATACATATTGCTGCTTCTTGTAGTCAAATCCATTAATCTTCTGTCATTACTGAATTTTGACTTTGCAAGTGCACTTATTGCAAAGTCGCAACGTCATTCAAATCTACTTGTCCTTCCTCTCCCACTGCAACATAATCTTCATCAAAAATACCAAGGATATTATTAAGTCCAGAGCCAATAAGCTTTGGAACACGAAATAGTTGTTGGTTAATCTTTTCATCTCCCTGTTCTGTTATTTTAGCTTGCTGTCCTATTCTTTCAGCTTACCGCCTTGTTGTTTCAATCTATTGTTCTTGTATTCTGATTTGTTGCTCAAGGTTTTGATCTTGTTGTTTAGGTGTTTCAGCTTGTTGTTCAAGTGTTCCAACTTGTTCAGATGTTTCAACTTTAGGGTTCCCTAGAGAATCCACTTCATTCTATTTTCATTCATCTTTGACGCTTTGTTGATCTCCTACAGTCAAACTCTCCATGTCATCAAGTATTTGAGTAACATCTACATGTAGGCTTGAAGATTCCAATTGATCAATTGAAGGGAAGGTATAAATAATTTCACCACCCATAATAAACACTCACTCTAAGTTAGTGCCTTTTAAATTCGAGGAATCAAAATCCAAATATGATTGTTTGACAAAGATTTTCCCTTGCACTCTGTGTTGTTGATCAGTATCAGTTCCTTCGTCTTGCTTACTACCAACTTCTCCATGTTTAGCATCAAACATAGGTTGTTGGTTTCCATACTTTTTTCTTGTGGGAGTTTTCACTTTTAGGGAATGCATGTCAAGGTTGTCTAGTTTCCAAAAATTACCCAACGTACTTCCTTGTAGGAGTTGTTACATGTAAGTTGTTTTTTAGAGCACCTTGTGATCGAGAATCTTTTATATCCAATTTTTTCATAATTATCAAATCCATTTCATCTCGCTTTTAGTCATTGAGTATTCTTCTATGTGGCCTTACATTATATGTCACCATTGTGAACAAAAGCTTTGATACCAAATTGATACAAGACAAACAGAAGTATTTGCTACTAGCTAAAACTCACAAAATTAGGAGATATATCTTATTTTACGCTGCTGAAATATTAAGTTTCAGGTCTGAATTTTATCTTGGAATTCTAAAATTTCAGATTTGGTATAGCTGGGTTTTTAGTGTTTGATTGCTGAAAATTATACTAGGATTTTAGGGTTTAATATAGTTGGAATTTAGGTTTGATATGGCTAGAATTTACGGTTTTGGTTTCTTAGATTTGCAATGGCCCTACAAGCCCACACAATGAGGAAAGTTAGACAATACACAAGCCCAAGTGAGGTTTTATCCTAAAACTAATTGGCAATAGGTGAAGTAGCCCACTAGGCTTTTCTTTCCCCTCTTTCTTCGACGTGGGACACTCACATGTAGGTATTCTCAACACTTCCCATCACATGTGAGTCCCTTTTTAACTTGGATAATCTGGAGAGGTACGTGAACAATCCTCATCAGGGTTGAACTTCAAATAGGTCCCTTTTTGGGGAAAACAATATTGCTGAGCCACTTGCTCCATGCAGACTTCAAATCCTTCTCCAGTTGCTTAAATGATGGGCCCCCTTTTGGGGCAAACAGTGGGCCAAGATCTTCATTGGCTCTAATACCATGTTAGATTTGCAGTGGGCCTATAAGCTCACACGAGGAGGAAAGTTAGACAACACACAAGCAGAAGTGAGGTTCCATCGTAAAATTAGTTGGCAATAGGTGGAATAGCCCTCTAGGCTTATATGTTAGTCTTCTTTCGTCTCTTTCTTCGATGTGGGAAATTCACATGCAGGTATTCTCAACATGGTTGTTGGAATTTAGTGAGGACACAAACAAGGGAAGGTAGAAAACTAGGAATTATTCATGAGGTTTAAGAATCACTCTTAGAAGAAATCATCACCCCTTCTAAGATATGAAAAAATCCAGGATATCTTGTCATTAAAGGGTTGAGTGTAGACATTTATATAGAAGTTCTTAGAACCTTATTCTAGTAAGGAAGGGTTCTTAACAAATTTAAATCCTATTCAGATAAAAGTTGTACTGTTAGGGCCAATGACAATAATATTACTAAGCCTAGGATATGGAGAGTGTATTCACGTAGAAAGAAAGAGGGGGCTG
>JAOSBK010000006.1:21680825-21698970 GCA_027568895.1 Erythroxylum shatona
ATAAAAATATGCAATGTGACCTATTAGCCCGTCCCAATTTACCAATATACCCTTCCCATCGGTGATGGGATGTTACAATTATGCATACTGCTAAAAATTTTAAACTTGGTGTTTGTGGAATTGAGTTTCTGTCATTTTTTTTCACGACGTACTGTGCCTTCGCCGAGACCAAATCCATATTTTTCGCTATGGCGAACTTCATTCTTCGCCACGGCAGTGATTACGCTTGACAAGTTCGTCGCAGCGAGCTAATTTTTCTCTGCAGTGCCACACTGTTGCAAGACCAATTTATTTTAGGAAATTTGCCTCAATTTAACAATTCTCCCTCATTCGACTCTTTTCACTTTTGTTTGTCAAAAAATTTATAAGTTTCAAAGTGATTCTTGAGTTTTTGAAAATACTTACCATTCTTTAAATCATAGTCAGATTTGGCTAATTTTACTGTCGATGTTTTCAATACAAAGTAAGTGAAGGCATGTTGACAAAGTCACACTATATGCTTTTAAGACTTGAGATTGTTCATTGAGATACTACCCTTGCTAGAAAGATATTTGGGCTTAAATTTTTTTAATTCTTGTGTGCATTTGCTTACTTCATATCTATCTAGAACTTGTTTGAATTTTTAATCAAATCTTTATGAACTAGAATTTTTATAACATGATAGAGGCATTCTTTCAAAACCCTTTGTCCTAAACACAATCCCATAAACACTTATCCATTGCTAGCCCCTTGAGCCCTAACTTTTGAGTACAAGCACGCATCTTTATATGGTGTCAATAGGTTATTTTGCATTCTCTTCTAGTTCTCTCATATGAAAAAAAGAAGAAGTGTTCTACTTGTGTGTTCTAAAAAAAGGAAAGAGAAAAGAAAAAAAAGCAACAAATATATTTTTATATGTATGTGATATATTTATGTTCTCAAAAAGAAAAAAATAAATAATATCATTTATTTAAATATTGGCTTACTATTGACATCTATTTTATAATTATAGTGCATGTACTCATACTTTGTCTTCCTTCATCCATTCCATCCATTTCATTTAGCCTTCCGTGCATTACAACCTTGAAAAGTCCTCTTAATTTTCAAAATTATAATTCTTGTAGTGGAGAAGTAGGACTGTTACAAGCTTATGGTAAAGAATGGACTAAGCGAATTTTAGAGTGAAAATATCCCTAAACACAAGTTAGATGAGAGCAAACACCTTAACTTGAGTGAAATCTCTTTTATTCAATCTCTTGGATTAAACTCTTATAGTGTTTATTTTCTTAGCACTCTTTCAGTCTGCTTTGGTTGATTTATGAGAAAGTGATTTTTGCCAATCTCGTATTATTGTTTTAAGCATGGTTAGAATTTTTCTTCTGCACTTGATTCTCTTTGACTCTTGTAAACTTTGTCCAGGAGTACAAAGGTCTAAGTGTGGGAGAATTTGATTGAGCCCAAGTTTATTATGTAAATTGGCAACACTTTCATGGCCTTTACTATACTTTTTGACTTCTAATTCTTGATTTTATGCTTAAATTAACCATTGAGTGTGCACTTTTTATTTTATGCAATTTGATAGTAAAAATTATCCCAATTGTTATTAATTGCACTTCTTAATTTTTCTAACAACAATTGATACTGCAAATTGCTATTGTTGATTGTAGGAACCTCCAGGAGGAGGGAGTCAATGTGCTGAATTGTAGTCAATAGGAGACCAGAGCTTTCGGGAAAAGTTCATCACGGTGAGACCATCTATCACTGCCGCGAAACACAAAGAATCAGGCTGAGTTTTCAAGGAACGTTTGTTGCGGTGAAGATTAATTCTTTTGCCGAGGCGAGCTTGTCTGTCGCCGCAATGAAACGTCGAAAACTAAACATATTTGGAAAAATCTCTCACTGTATGACCTAACTCATTGACTCAAAGTTTAAAAACCTGCCAAATTAGGTTATGAAAAGAGATTTTTGTTTACAAAAGAGCCGACACCCACATCACACATGCACTTCTCATCTCTCTCACTCTCGACCTTCATCCATCAAGCATTTTTACTTTTTTTCGTCGCTCTCATCACCTGTTGTTGCTGTCATGGACGCTATCGATGTGTCTACAATTATGAGTGCTCCTGTAGTGATGCTTGGCTAAGCACCATTTCCTCTTAAAGATGTAGTGACGGCGTGAGTTCAATAGGCTTCAAAGGGGAGTGGTTCATTTATGTTTGACTACATTGTTATGAACTTCTGAGTTAGGATTTATGATTTGTAGTTAGATTTTCTTGATTATAGTTTAATCAAGTATTGAATAATGTATTGCGTTATGGATGGTTAATGTAGAACCTTGAGTTTTAATATATGAATTTTCATATATGTCTTTTTGGTGAATGTGTTAATTGTCTTTTATCTGCCTAGTTATGTTTGATATTGAGATAATGCTTGATCCAAATTGACCACTTGCATTAACTAGCCCATTACACACACTAAGATGCATTCAACAATGTTTTAAGAAATGGAGTTCATTGATTAAAACCTTGGACTTAAAGAGTTCTTTAAGGTTTATCATTTGAAAACTTAGTGATTTTCGCTCCTAAAAGATTTGTTTTAAACTATGATGGCCAAATCTCATTTTGAAGAGGATTTTATCATATTTGATTATTGTTTGAGTTTTTGCTTTTCATTTCCTAAAAATCCGAAGATACCTTTTTATACACTTTTCTTTCATTTAGTTCAATTTACTTAGTTTTATAAAAAATCCAAAATCCCACTCTTAACTAACTTAGTTTGCATTCAATGACAATTAGGCTAGCTTAGATCATTTGCACTAGGTTCCGATTAAGTGAGACGACCTAAGGTTGCACTCTATATTGCAATCCTTGAAATTAATTTTTTGATTCGGTTTCCAAGGGATTAATCCAAAGATTGAACCACGCTGATCAAGCTTAGTGAGTAATAACTAATCTATACCTAAACTGACAACTAATTATATAAAATCATGATATAAAAGAAGCATGCATTAAACGTTTATCAATATGAACAATTCAAACATAATGTATCCTTGAACAGATTGTACAGAAAATAGAACTGAATATCAAAAGAGGGTATAAACCCTTCAGAATCAGAATATAATATCTTTGTTTAGATTAAAAATCAAACATATTTCATAATAGAAAAATTAGATGATTGTTAATCCATTAACAAAAGTGGATAATGGGACTTATATAGAGGGAGACCGAAGTCTCAACACTAAAGCATCACAAAGGGAGACTGAAGTCTCAACATCAAAGTGTCGCATAGGGAGACTGAAGTCTCAACATCGAAGTGTCGCATAGTGAGACTGAGGTCTTAATACCAAAGTGTCACAGAACTAGCTGTAGACCATTCTAGGCATGCCTATTTACCCACAACTAGGATTAAACAAATTCAAAGATAGAAATGTCTAAAATTCAATTCATATATCAATCAATGTTTTCATATCATGTATTCATGCATATCATGTTCTTGCAACTTTGCAAATCATTCAATGATCCAATTCAATAGAAAACAAAACAGTTAAAGCAAAACTATCAAATTTTACTTACTGATACTTACAAAAATTGACCATGTAAATGACTTACAAAAACTCAAGGATTACTTACTGAATTTCATATGAATATTTATAAAAAATTATTTACAAAAGATCATACTAGATTACTTACAAAAGCTCCATTTTTTTGCTTATTGCCTCCATATCTCAGCAATATCTGGAATTGGTCGCTCTATAGGTTTCTAATTTATCAAAAACCCTTTGATGCATGAATTTATGCAATAACAAGTGCTTATGGGTTCTTATGATGTTGTTGTAGCATTTTTTGTGTCGAATCGCTCTAACCTAGTGAGCTCATTCCAATAGTAAGAAGCACAAAAATATGATGCTGATCAATAATGGAAGACTCGAGGAAACCGCAAATATCACATATGATTTCAATGTTCAACTCTTAATTTTTTCCCCACAGCCTAAACCACATTTCCTTATAGGTTCATAATAAAGGGAAGTGAAGAATTCGAGTGTGAGCTCCTAGTAGACAGGATATTAGAAGTGTGTAAACTTCACCCACTAAATTATTTCTTCTATATTCTTTACCCTATCCTGTAATTCTAACTTAAGAAGCGTTTCAAAATCAAATTATTTTAGGACTACTATTTTTTTAATATTAAGGGATTGGAAACAAATACCTTCCTCCTCAGTATAAATTGGGAAGGGTATTCTAAAGCCTGCTGCCCTATTCTTTCACCCTTAGCTCAAGACTTGGTTTCATTTAGATGGCTGATTGCACTTTGCTAGCTGCTTGATGCGTGGTATACTAGATTGCAAGTAGATGAAGGTTGGAATTGTTGGCCCCCAAATTTTTTTATGTGAACTAAGCATGGTTTAAATTAATTTTGAGGTTTTGATGGATTAAAATTTTCAGAGTTAATTATTATGTCAGGGTTAGTATGATTTTATTGCGTGGGTTAATTGAATTAAGGTAGTGAGATTGCATAAGGGCATTTTTGGTACTTCACTTAAGGACAAAGACCATAAGGCTTATAAGGAAAGGTAAAATGGACTTTGTACACTCATTAAGTATAGAATGGGAAGAGGAAAATGTTGTCTTGCTTATGGGCAAAGGAAAAAAAAAATAGAAAGGAGAGAAAGAAGAGAATACCGAAAACAAAGAGAGAAAGAGAAAGAGAGTTTCAGTGTTTGAGAGAAAATAAGACAGTTGAGCTAGGTTTCCATCTTTCTTTGTTTTAAGAGAGATTTTGGGTTATGCAAGAAGGGAAAAACAAAGAGGAAGAGAAGAGCTTCCATTTGACCAAACAATCTTATTATTTAGTGAAGATTCAAGGTAAGGTTGATTTTAATCCTTTGGATTTATGGAAGGGTTTTAATTCATGAAGCTTAGGAAATGCATGGGTTTTAGTATTCTTGAACCAGTTTTAGTGAATGTACTTTATGGTTTTTCCATTTGCAACCCTATTGAATTGGGATTTTTGCCTATGTAAAGGAAATCAAGATAGACAAGAGGAGCAAGAGGAGTGGAACATTTGAGCAAGTTATAAGCAAGACTTCAAGGTGGGTTACATTTTTATAATTGAGTAATAAGCCATTGATGTTTCTTCCAAATCTAGAAAGTTAAATGTTTTCTATTGCATTTTAAATGTGCATTTATTGCTCTTATAATTCTTTGAGAAAGTGCTATGTGTTTGGTATTTGAACATCGTATCGATGATTTAAGAAAAGAATATAAAATTGTTTTTTAAAAAAGATACTATATTTATGAAATCATTTTTCAAAAAAAGTGTCATTTTGGGTAACAAGTTTACAAGTTTTGAAATACATGTTATGTTGGTTTAGTTTGGTTCATTTTGTATGTCAAGTGCATTTTGACTAAAGGCTTTTCCCGTTTACCCACTAGTGGCATGGAGTTGCTTCACGAAGTCCCTCATGTTTACGACTATGTAAAACCACTACGTGGGATTGTGATAGTTCATTCTATTTACGACTACATAGGACCATTATGTAGGAATGTGTTAGTTCGTTCTATTTATGGACCTCCAATACCATTTTGATGTGCTTATGTGTTGACAAGTTTATTGAATGCATGATTTGGGTTGCTTATAAATTGTTTGATAAATTGAGAATTGGGAAATATGTGTTTCAAAATTCAATGTGAGTTTTACAATGGAAATGAATACTTCAATGGTTTTTACTTCTTTGTCGATTATAAAACTGTTACCCATGAGCTTTTTATGCTCTACCCCATTCCGTCCCATCTTCAGCTGATGAGTAAGAGATCGAGTGATCGAGAGTCGAGGGATCACTCCAAAGTTGCATCTTTTTGTATTTTATGTTAGTTTATAAGAACACAAGGCTTTAGCCTCATTTCAAGTTTTATTCACTCATGTGTATTTCGTATTTTTGGGTTTTGAAACAATTAAGTATTATAGCTTGAAATGCCTATTAAAACTTTGTAAAACTCTTATCTTTTGATGTAAATGAAATATATTTCGTTTGCTCATGACGTTCCAAATTTGTACACTACATTTTCAAGTTTTCATAGGGAAAAACTTAGTGTTCTGAATTCAGAGGAAAATCTATGTTAATCTATGCTGAATTAGACAAAGTTGTCTTCTTGAAATTATAGCTTATCTTTCTAACTTTCCAACGATAGATAATATGAAATTTTTGGATATCAGAGTTAATAGATATGATCATTATAAGTAGTGATGCTGCAGAGGATGTATATGCAGGATAACTTCAGTCGCGATCGGACCAGGAACTCTCACAATCACACCTTCATTCCTCACAAATGCACCTTCATTCCTCGCAATTGCACCTTCATTTCTCATGATCATACCTCTATTCCTCGCGATCGCACTTGAAGGGTGAAGGGTTTCCCATCGCTGAACATGTTTGATGTTTTTGGTCATAACTTTATCGTCTGACCTGCAAATGACTTGATTTTTAAGCCAATAGATTCCTAACACTTTTCTCTATCTCACCACAAAAATTGGTAGCCTTAGGCTTTGATTCAACAAAGAATGATGGAAATAAAGTGAGGGAATCAGTTGGAAGAGAGTGAATTGGTTACTTTGCTGAACATAATTAAGTATTTTAATCATATCTTGAGCTATAGAGCTCATAATAAGATGATTCTTATTTCAAATTGAACGAGAGACATAGAGCTACGATTGTTTTGAAGAATCCTTTTTAATGTTAGCTTTTTGAATAGTGTGGTCTTCAAAATCAGGGCCCAACACTTATGGTATCAGAGCAAGAAGATGACCTATTGATAGTTAAGAAGATTACATTAAAATAACCCTACAGGGTGATATGCTAACGTTTATGAGTCTAGATAGTTGGGCTCCAGAAATAGGATCCAACAGGAATAAATTAGAAATTTCAAATTCAATTAGATAGAAGTGAGGGCGTTTAGAGCTTCTAAAGTTAGAGAGATAAAGTTAAAATGAAAGTGAAATAAAAGTGAAGTAATAATTGAATATATAGGTGAATGAAGGGTAAAATGGTAAAGATTTAAACTAAAATTCATGTGGGACAAGTTTACCTGCAACAATTGTGGCCTACAATTTTATTTATTTATTTTTCCATCTACATATTCCCAATATCACTTTAACTATTTATAACTCATTCACTACTCTTTTGCTTACTTCCTCGATCCACTAATTCATGTCGAAGTTCTATGATTTCCTGACCTTATTTGAAAATGAAACAACCTAAGTACAGAATTCAAACTATCTAAAAATCAAAGGAAATAACATGGAATTAACAATCCATGGTTTGCCTCCCTTGCAGTACTTTTTTTAACATCAGTAGCTCGATGCTCTTCTTTCATTATGTGCCTCAATGTAGTTTGCAAAAGGTCCTTGCTCCCTATAATATCTATCCTCCATCATTGTTCATCACATTTCATCTTGGCATCTATTTTTTTAGATTTCTCTACTGTATGCCCCAAACTTCTTTCTCAAATTTTTTTAAACACATAAAATTGTGAAAAAACCTTAGACTACAAGAATTAAACGAATCTTCTCCCTGAATAGTGCCAAAAAACTTGATGAGGTGTTGGTTGTGGGTAAGTTTTAATAAATAATCCTCGATAATCTACAAGCACACAGTTCGTTATCATAGTACCTAAGGTGTCGATCACACAAGGAGGAATAATCTAATCCTCAAATCTGAGGCCAGAAACAAATCACAAAAATTCGAAATGTACGAAAGTAAAAGTGAGAATTTAATTCAATCAAACAAATTAAAAATTGAACATGAAAAATATTAATTATTCAACAATTGCAACACACACCCAAGAATCAACCTAAAGAAATTACTTATTGAGAGACAGGGAATTTTACCTATCTTTAATGCTAACCTAACAGATTATGAATTACTGAATTGTTAGTTTTAGATGATCTTAGGATTAATTACTCTCTCTCAAGTTATAACCATTAACTCTAAATCATAAACACTATTCAGACTACGAAAATTGCAGTTTCCTAATTAACAATCAATCCAAAACCTTTATTAGTTATGAAGTTCTTTAATAAACTATCAGAAACCTATGCAAGATCTCTCTTCACACAATTTCTTAGCCCCTGAATTTTTTTCTTGAAGAATCAGCATGAGTTAAATAATTTTGAGGTTTTGATGGATTTAATTTTTGGAGTTATTATTATGTTAATGTTAGCAAGATTATATGACATAGGTAAATTGAATTAAAGTGTTAAGATAGTAAGATTGCGTGAAGGGCATTTTTGAAAGACCACTTAAGGTTAAAAGAACCTAAGCTCATAAGGAAGGTAAAATTGGACATTTCACAATCATTAATGGAATAATTGGAAGAAGAGGTGTTGGCTTGCTTTTAAATGAAGAAGAAAAAAATGAAAATTAGAAAGAAAGAAGAGAGGTTTCGGTGAAAGAGTGAAAAGAAAGAAAGTTAAGCTAGGTTTTGATTTTTCTTAGTCTTAAAGAGTGATTTTGAAGTTGTTCAAGAAGGGAAAAAGGAAGAGGAGAAATAGAGCTTCCATTAGAGCTAACGATCTCACCATTTGATTTTAATCATTTGGATTTTTAAAAGGATTGTGGTTTGTAAAGCTTAAGAAATGTATGGGTTTAAGAACTCTAGGATCAATTTTAGTGGATATGTCTTATGGGTTCTCTAATTTGAATCCCTATTGAATGAGAATTTTGTCTTTGATAAAAGGGAATCAAAGGAGACAAGAGAAGCAAGAGTAGAGGCATTTTGAGCAAAGTTTTAAGCAAGGAAATCAAGGTGGGTTTCATGTTTATAATTGAGCAATGAGCCATTAATGTTTTTCCAAATAATGAAAATAAAATGATTTCAATTACTTCATAAATATTGTTTTTATTGCTATTGAATGATTTGAGAATTTGCTACATGTTTTGGTGTATGAATTTTGATGATAAATTGTGATATGAAAATGATTTTGAAAAGATTTTATGTTTATGAAATTAAATTTTTGAAATGAGTCATTTGGGTAATATGTTTACAAGATGTGAAATGCATGATTATGTGGGTTTGTGGTGGTCCCCTATGGTAAGTTAAATGCACTTCGACAAAAGGCTTCTCCCGCCAGCTCACTAGTGGCATGGAGCTCCTTCGTGGACTCCCCTAAGTTCACGTCTACATAGGACCATTATGTGGAATTGTATAATACATTCTGTTTTCAGATCCACCCAAGCCATTTTGATGTGCTTATATGCTCATGATATTTTGATAAGATTGCTGCATACATGATTTGTTTTATTTGCGATTTTGGTTGAAAATTTAGGAACCATGTATTTTATGATTCAATGAGAATTTTTTATGACAATGAACATTTTAAATGGTTTTGCTTGTTATTCATTATAAACTTGTCACCCACGAGCTTTTAAGCTCACCCCCCTTTTCATCCCATCTTTAGGTGAAGAAAATGAGATTGAGTAACCAAGAGTTGAGGCGTCAATCTACTTTTGCAATGCTTCTGTGTATTAAGTTAGATTTTTTGAAAGCTATACTTTAGCTACACTTTGAGGGTTGTTGGGGTTTGGTGTCTTTTGTATTTTGAATTTTGGATACCAATGATGTAATCTGTCTTGAAATGTCATTACAGTTTTGTAAACTTCTATTTTATTGTTAACAAAATATGGATTATGTATGGATGATGTGAGTTGAAATTAGATGTACTTGGAAAAGTTATCCAATAGAGTTGATGAACTTTGAACATGAATTGTTGTGGTTTATAAGTGAGAGGTTATAGAAATGAAAGATAGGAGTTTATGGATGATGAGAATTGAATGTAAGTGATGAATCAAATGAATAGAGATTAGGGAGTTTAATGAAGTAAAGTTGGTAGTTGAATGGTTATGCTGAGACTTTATAAGTTGGACATTGCAAATTTCAAGTTTTTCATAAGGGTCAAATTGGGTTCAGACTTCAGCAGAAAATGGATGAATCTAGGTAGAATTAGTCAAAATTGTATTCTTGAAAGTTATAGCTTATCTTTTTAGCTTTCCATTCATATAAAGTATGAGATTTTTAGACAATGGAGTTGAGAGATATGATCATTAGAAGTTTGTGATGCTGATTAAGATGGACATTCGGGATAGCTATATTATTTTGAAATTTTGACCCTTATAGACGCAGAAATTGTTTTTAATTCTTTACAAAATTATAAATCTAGAAGTCTTCTTTAAAATGGTCTTTGAATGTCCTTAATCTGATATTTGTAGTGAAATTTATGCTAATTTTACCAATACAGTTCGGAAGAAGAAAGTAGGAAGGGAGAAGTCGCGATTGCAACTTTGCAGACTTGCGCGAAACGCGATCATGACTTCGTAGTCGCTCGCACGATCATGACCCACCGATCTTCCCTCTCAAACCTGAACATCTTCCACTCTTTGACCCTAACTTTGTCATCTGACCTCCAAATGACCTAATTTTTGAAGCATTAGATTCCTAGTACATTTCTCTATCTGTCCATAAACATTTATAACTTTTTGTATTGATTTATAAAAGATTGATTAAATCAAATTAAGGGTATCAATTGGAAAAGTATGAATTGGATATTTTACTAATCATGCTTCAGCATTTTGATGATATCTTGATCTGTAGAGCTCCAAATAAGATAAATCTTGTTTTGAAATAAGCTAGAGACATAGAAATACAAATTATTTTAAGAACTTGAATTTTAATTCAGTCTTTAAGACTTTCAATTTCTGGATGAAATTTGAGCATAGTGTATTGTTTCAGTCTAAGAATAGTCCAAAACTATTTGGGCTATAACTTTCATATTTTTGAACCAAATTGAACTTTTTTGGTGTCTTTAGAAACTTAAGAAAATGGGGGGGCAAATGTTCTGAAGAAGTCCAATTGAAACTCTAGTTGGAGGGTTCCTAAAATATGTTCTTAAATAAAAGAAATGAGTTTGCTTTTGATGTTGGACTGGTGTGGGCATGCCACCCATGTGGGATGATGGCTAATGAGGGTTCATTGTAACAACCCTACAAGGTAATATGCACGCTCAAGTCTTATAATTTTCTGAGCAAGAGTTGGGGTCTGAAAATGAGGTGCAACACAATTTACCCGATTTGATTTAATTATAACTTTTAATAAATCTCCTAACTCTTGTTAGCCTAATTTAATTCATTGTAACGACCCTAGAAGGTAATATGCATGCTCAAGTCTTACGATTTTCTGAGAAAGAGTTGGGCTCCGAAAATGAGGTCCAACACAATTTACCCGATTTGATTTAATTATAACTTTTAATAAATCTCTTAACTCTTGTTAGCCCAATTTAATCATTTTTCATTCGATTTACCTCTTAGTTTACTATCTAATTATGAAATTGCATAATTAAATCACAACAAATCAAATAAACATATAACAAACCAAATTTCTTTAATTAAAGAATAAAACTCCAAAGGTGAGTTTAGAACATCCTCATCATTCAAGATCCTATCATTAACTATTCAATCCAATTCTATACAATAATAAAATTAAAAGAACAAGAAATACGATCTAAATAGATGATGGGAAGAAACTCCTGATTTGGGAAGTATGTTGAGTCAACTTCTTCTCCTCTTTTCTCTTCCTTCTTCTCTTCCTCTATCTCTCAATGAATTCTCTCTAGGTTTTCTCAAAGGTGGCTGATACAAAAGCTCCCTTCTGCTTCTTTTTCTTGTTCTTCAAATATCCTTTTGTATTCTGAGCAACGTTAGGGTTTTTTGGGGTCCGAAAGGTCTAAAAAATCCCTCGAAACATGACATTTTAGAGTGTCAGTGCATCTGCCTAACGTTGGCCATGATTATGATCCACATCTGAGCTTTCTTTCATGATTGTGGCATGCAGGCCATGATCATGGGCTAACTTTAGTGCTTTTATCATGATCATGTTTTGTTGTGCCACGATCTTGGGCTATTATTGACCCAATGTCTCAAAAACATATTCGTTTTTTGATGTTGACCTTAAAACACTAGTAAACACATCAAGATACCTTAAAAACATAATAATTAAGTTCAAAGACTTATACTGACCCATAAAACACCTAAAACATAAATAATTAACAAACTAACAAAATTCTAACCTAAACCCATACTAAACGATTGAATTAACAATTAAATACATGTCAAACTAAGCCTTAAAACATGATGCAATTACACTTATCAGTGATCAACTAACACTACCTTATATAGTTATAGTGTGATAGCTTAGGTATTTTTAGAACTTATTTTGGCATAATAAACTCAAATTCGATTCCTTCATAAAAGTTTTAGACCTATGTTTTTAGTTTAATCTCTAATTAAAGTTATCCCATTTAGATAATTATAGGTTAAGATATGGCTAAAATATAAATGTTTGTTCAGTGGAATTACTCCATCTAAAGAGATACACACTCAAATTAACTCACTTCAGTCTTATTATGTAAGACCAATGCCAAAGACAATTCCAAATGAAATAAAAACATCCCAATTTCATATATAATACTTCTATTAACAAAACCCCCTCATGTCACAGTCAAAAGCTCAAACAATATATCAAACTTTTTGTACCGTTAAAGGAGTGTTTCAAAATCCTTATTCTTCACTCTACTGTTGGATCAAAAATAAAAACATAACATAAATGCAGTGGCAATAACATAACCAAATCAACATGTTTTAGCCACACATGATACAGTATAAGGAAAACAATTTACATAAAAACAAGTTGGTAGAAATATACTGACTCCTTCCTACAGCTTTGATTCTTTTCTTTTGCATCCTCTCCAAGTCCTTGCTATAGCTTTGACTCTATTGTATCCTTTCCTTTGTCAATGTATCCCCTCGTTCTTGTTATATCATCGACCAATCCGATCTACCACTTGATTTTCTTGGACAACTTGGTTAATAAGAACCTTTGGTGGGAAAGGAGAAGAAATATTTTAAGGAGATTTTTCTCAGAAGAAAGAAGCCAAAAAATGAGACCTTCTTATTTAAGTTTTAGCTATGCATGCATGAGAGGAGAGAGCGAGCCAAAAATGCTAGAATTCTTCTTACTCTCCTTGTGAATTTTGGTTACCATGAAAGAAAGAAGGCCAATGCATCACTTCATTCCTTAATCAATCATAAATAAGGTAATAAATGAGATACTTCTTATTTGTTTAAGATGGCTATATGAAAAGACCAATAACCTAAATGAGACCTTCTCATTTTTGGTTATGGATGAAAGAAGGAAGAGAGGGTACATCAAATGCACCTCCTCCTTTTTTTAATCAAATGAATGCCAAAAAGTTACATTACATTCCATCAATTAAAGACAACAATTAAACCATTTAATGATAAGTTCGTTACTCCATTTAATGACAATAAAGCATGGTAAAAAAACTATCTTTAATTTAGCAATTCAATGCTAAATGTGGAGCTGCACATTTAGGTATAAAAAACTGAAATATGCCCTCCTTCTTTCTTTAATAACTTTGTTTTAATTTAATTAACCTAATTAATCAAATCAAACCAAAGTCAAGCCCAATATTAAGTGTTTATTTAGGCTTCTAATTAAAGTAAGCCCAACATTCAATCATGGGCTTTAAAACCTCTATTTATATTTCTTACTTCGCTTAGTTACCTTCCTAGAAGCTAAGTGGAGAATCTAATTGGACCTAGATAATTTAAGCTTCAATAAGCCCGAAATTAATTTCATCTTATTAACCAAATGTCATTCCATTAAAGATAATTAGTTGAACTTTTGAATTACTAAATATTATGAGAACATATGTTTCAAATAAGATATCCAATTGCAAACTTTATTATGATCCATATTATAATTATTTGAACAATAAAGGGTAAAATTATTATTTTACCTTTATATTGATTTTTATTTCTTGATCTCGTGGTTTACTTTATATGGTGATTAACACATAAGATCTCATCTTGGTTTTAAGACTTGATGGGTAGCTAGTCCATCAAACTACTGGTGTCAATTTAATCACCAAACTCCGTAAAACATCTAGAAGTGATGATATCATTATAAACTCTTTATTTAAGTGAATGTTCCCTAATACATTTTTCAATTAATAATTCCAACATGTAGACACTAGATTGATACTATGTAAAAATCCATTATGATCATATCAAGAATTATAATGAAACACATATGAGTTTACCACTCATTAAGATTGTGATTTGTAATAAAAGAATGCTAAGGTGTATGTTTTAAGATTAAAGTAATAACTTACTTTATTCTTTAAAAATATACTTGATTCTAGGTTCATTTAAGTGAATCAACTAATTTAGATTCTAATAATGTACATGTTTCCTATACATCTCCATATATATGTACATCACTTACAAAAGAATCTTAGTACCTTATGACTAGATATATAATACTCATATATATAAAACCAAACTCTTTTATTTTATTAATAATAATTTTTTAATTACAAAAGTAACTGGAAGAAAATTAAGTTATATGAGAATACACTTGCTTTCTAGGGTATTATATTTATATAACTCCAACACTTGAAGCACTAACAAACACATCAAGGTACTTTAAAAATCTAATATTTAAGGTCAAAAGCTTGTATTAACCCTTAAAACACAAATAATTAACAAACTAATACAATTATAACCTAAACACGTACTAAATGATTAAATTAACAACTAAATTCATATCAAACTATGCGCTAAAACACAATGCAATTTACACTTATCACATCCCCACACTTAAACATTTACTTGTCTTTAAATAATCATAACAACAAACAATACAAAATCACAAAGCACACAATGCAATAATGAGACAATGGCTTTAGCTTCATAAAACAAATTTAACTTTAAACACAATCATTCAAGTTGTTCCAAATCATTAACATGCAAAATCCATGTCCAAAAGCTCTGGACTAAATATACATATTGACAAAAACTTAAGTTGCTAAGTTTATTCACCCCTTTCAATTGTACGCACACATTAATAATTATTTGGTCATTTAAACGTTGTAATTAATCCTAAGTACATTTTCATGAAAAGTTAAGCTACTTATAAGTTCGGTATGTTTTATTAGAAAACATTCTTTTTTTTAACTTTTTTTGGACATAGACCTAGTCTTTGTACATGAAGGCAAACATTAGTGATGAATGTCCACCCGGTTACTTGACTAAGTCTTGTTTTTATTAAGTTGCATGGTTGGAATGTCATTATAGCCTTTTGACACGAAGGCACACATTTGTGATGCATGTCGATCTAGTTACATGGTTACATCATGTTCTCCACTGGCTACTAGCTCTATTCATAACCCAAAGACTAGTGGAATAGTTATTTATTTAAAATTTAAAAACACATTTTTTAATCAATTAATACTTACCTTGTTGCTTTAGCAACTTGTTTTCATGAAAAATACTAGCAAAGCTACTTAGTCGAAATACCTAAAATTATGAATGAATGTGACAACTTATAGGGTGATAAACTAACACTAAATGCTAAGTAACTTGTATATTTTAGGTAAAGAACCCAGATCAACAATTTTGTGAGCTAATGAATCTTCATAACCTAATAGATTATGTTCAAAATTAAATCAATTTCATTCCATCTAATCCATCGATAAATTCACATAATTCACAATATGCAACCTAAATAGACTAACATATCAACATGAAAAACTCACATTCAAAGTAAAACACACGACCCTCCCCACACTTGAATAACACATTGTCCTCAACGTGAAAAGGAGGCAAACAAACACGTATGGAAGGAAATAATATAAAATAAAATAAAATAGAACAAAAATAAAGAATAAATTTAAAATAAAAGTGTTAGAAACAAAACCTTATGGGGATCAAGGTTATAATGGTGAGGTGTTGAGACGAAATCCACTTAACGCTCGAGATTGTTGTCTTATCTTGGAATTGTTTAAAGAGAGAAAGAGAATTAGTAATCCCATATCATTTCAAATCATTAAAATTTTATTTAAAATTCAAAACAAATCTAACTAAACATAACAATTTAAATTTAACTCCTGAGTGTGCTAATTTATGGTCGTTAGCTTGACCTTGCATTATTGGAAACTTAGCCGGGATCAATTATGAGCGGCTTACTTCTACCCTTTTCATTCAACATTAGTTTTGTAGCCTATAAGTAAGTAAAAATTGCAAAATAGTCAGAAGGACAATATTGATAAAATTATGAAAACCAATTAAGCTCAGTAATGTCCTTTTTTCTAGGGAATACCAAAACTCTCTGAATCTTCTACAGAATCTAACAGTTTGCCTAGTAAGAGGGTGAGTTGTTCTCTTCTTGGTTTTTACTCATTTTCCCTCATCTCCTCTTCTTCTTTAGCTTCTTGAATAGAGATTTCTATAGCTTCTTCACACTTGATGTCCATTGTCAACTATTCTTCGTCCTCTCATTCCTTTAAAGATTCGAGCATGTCATTGTTTCTAAACGAGTCGCCCTCCTTCAAATTATTTAATACATCATTCATGTTGAATGTCACTTAGTCATCACTAATCCGAATAATGAAGTTCTCTTCAAGGACATCTTCCTAGGTTGTTTCGATGTTTAAGCATGGTATACCAAGATATAGGGACTAATAGAGAGGGTTGTCATTCTTTTCTTCATCTCTTCGTTTTCTATAAGATGGGGTTCAGCTTAATTTCCCACTGTTTTTCCTTGCTCTTCCCCATTTCTAAATATGATAACCTCTTATTTCCCTTGTTGATGTAATTCCATATTGCTCAGAGAGTCTTCCACACTTTTTTTACAAAATTCACGGGAAAGCTATCTATCTTAAATCTCTAGATTGTGAATAGAAGTGGCATGATTTTTCGTTACTTGATTGAATTGCTCTTCCAATATATTCTAGGTCTCTACCAGGTTTGTTAGCTTATCCTTGATTTTGTCTAATTTGGAATCCTATGAACTGGACTCATCTTGATGAAATCCTAATAAGTCTTGATGTCCTATGTGAGTACTTAAATTGTTAGGACAATATAAATCTGGGTGGTTCTACCAACCCAAAGTGTACATGGTCATATGAGGATAATGATTTCCCCAACTAAATTGGCAGTCCTTGGCTCCCAATAATATATATCCTCCATGATCATTCTTTTTATCTCTTCTTAATATCTATTTTCTTGATTCTTCATCGCTACCTTGTGATGTCTAAATCAATGTGTTTTTGACTTTTCACCCAAACTTTCTACACTTTTTTTTCTTGTGATTAGGTACCACAATCACAAAAGATAGTGAAATGCATTAGAATACAAGAATTAAACTAATTGTACATCTCTTTGTCAACAACGTCAAAAATTTGATCGTGTCGTTTGAGCTTGTAAAATTTATAAGCCCTCAAATACTGCAAGTGTATGATTCATAACTATAGTATAAAAGGTGTCAATCCCATGAGGAAGGAGACTAATCTAATCCTAAAATCTAAGGCGCCAACAATATATAAAACTAAAAATAAACAATGAAACGGAAAGTAATCACGATAATTACATTCAACCACTTAAATTAGAAATTAAACATGAAGGAATTAGCAATTGAGCAATAAGTACGCACAATGGAAATCAGCCAAAAAGTTATCCAAGTTATGAGAAAGGAGATTTTATTTATCGTTAATGCTAACCTATCCAATTATATGTCAATGGAGTGTCAGTTTTAGACTGTCCTAGGACTAATCACTCTTTCTCAAGTTATAACCATTAAACCCTAAACTATAAACCCCAATTAGATTAAATAATTTGTAATCTCTCAATTCACAAATTATCTAAAACCTAATTTGATTTGAAGCAATCTAATAAACTATTGGAACATCACATGAGATCTTTCTCCACACAATTACTAATATGATTTGTCACGGTTTCTATTAAATCCCATAACTCTCATTAATCTAATTTAATTTCATTCAATTCACCCTCTTAGTTTATTACTGAAATATATAAGATCGTAATCAAATTACACTACAAAAAAAGAAGACAATCTGCGACGTTTGACTGAGGAAACGTCGCAGATTGTATAACGTTATGGTGATGTTTTTGAAACGTCAGTAAAAGGCTAAGGTTTCTGCGATGTTGTATTAAAACGACACAGAAAGGATGTACTAATTGAGACGTTGTACAATTAAAACGTGGCCAAATACATATTACGACTTTATTGTGAACCAA
>JAOSBK010000006.1:21699070-21711633 GCA_027568895.1 Erythroxylum shatona
AAACCTTGAGGTCTTGTGTTCGAGTTGTGACTCACGCAAGAACCAAAGAGGACAATACCTTGAGTGACGGCGGTAGAGGCCGGGCTCTACAAGAGGGGTATTATAGCTTAACTGCATTTTACTTTATATTTTATTTATTTGTAATGTTTTTAACCTCCCAGGTTTTTGGTTTTTAGCCTTTTGTACATTAAGTTAAGCTACAAGCCATGAACTTAATGTAATGTAGATATATAACTTTGTCTATTATTACAAATTCAAATTTAAAAAAAAACGTAATGACTAGATTAATAAAACTAAGGTTTTCCTAATATCAAAGTCCTCGGTAACGACCCAAAAACTTGATTTATTTGTTTTGAGTGTGTCAATTATGAATTAACTATAAGTACATGACATAGCTGTAGCTAGTATTAAAAAATATAAGCTGATCCCCTAAAGATGATCATTATTAGTAATTACTGTTATCATATTATCTAGCCTATGAATTTAGTTTTGATTTTTAATTAAAGAAAGTAAAAATTATGCAAATAAAATTAAATAGGTAGCAATATCGAACAAAGAAATAAAAAATCACTTATAAACATATTAATATCAAGAATTAGTGTCTAAGTTACGAATCCCTAAAAAACTAGGTAGCGAACCGTAACGCTACACAAAATAAATAAACTTAGAACTATAGCTAGTGATAAATATAGGTCGATCACATAAAGAGTGTGTGTAAAGTTTTTCGATTGCAAAGAATTGATGTTTTATTTTTTTAGGGGGCATTTAGTTTGCTCTCAAATAAGAAAATAAAGTGAAATTAAACTAGCGAAAGCAAACTAAAAAAAATCAAAAGTGTAAAAGTGATGATTGGATTTGGAATTAGTTCAATCTTAGCCTACACACGAATAAGCATACTTTAATGTCCTGTTAGTCTCATACCTCTCCTAGCAATTGTTAATCATAGGATATCAATGAGCTCTATTAACCCTAGTTTTCCCTTAGGTTATGTTTAGTTAAACAAGCTCTTTAACTAAACCTATCCATCCAACAAGCTAGAACAAGTTCTTTAGATTTAATAGGACATTCGCATTATGAGTTAGGAAAATAGATTAATCAAGGAAATAACTACATAAGCTCTGATCATTTAACCAAGGTTATGTTATCCCTGATGATTCAATATCATTAATTGCCATAAATGAATCTAAACACAATCATTAAGTGTTGTATTTAAGATTATAGCAATGGGTTCATAGATAAATGATCTAATGAGAAGGAGAATAACAATCATCCATATATTAATACCCTAATCAATAAATGTATAATATTATAAACAACCCCCAAGGAGAATTATTTAACAGTATATAATAAAGATATGCTAAAAAGTGTTCTTCGGCTTTGATTTCACCTCAAAACTAGAATGGGAAAGCCTAGCCCTCTATGAGTCTCTTAAGAGTGCGTGCTTTACCCCTCATTTTCTCCCAAAACTAATCCATGCTATGTTTATCAACTCAAATGTCATTTTATATTAAAACTTAGGTTTCTGGGGGGTCATACAGTTGGATCTTAGTTTTATGTTTCAAGGGGTGTTTGATGTGTTTGTGAGCATTGGAAATTAGGAAATTGGAGAATGAAGAAGATGAAGGCTAGATAAAGCAGGTCATGATCATGACTGAGAGAAAATTTCTAGAGTCACAATCATGACTCCTACGTCATAATAATGATAGAATGTCTAGGTGTGCCTTTTTTATCTGTTTTAGTATTTGAGGGTTAGAACAGATCAAAATGGAAAACCATGTTTACACCCCCAAGAACCTAACACTCTATATAAGGATATAAAAGACAAAAAACATGCAACAGTCATTGAAAAAAATGGATTAAACAAGGGAGATCAAAATGAACATCCAGGAATTCCAACATTCTAGATCAAGTCTCCAATAGAGGTTTTCTTCTTTTCCTTTAGTTATTTCATTATTCTAGGATGTTAAACATGTTTATGAATTTCTAATTTTCATATTAGGATTTATTTTGTGAATTTGATTATTATTTATTTCAATACATATTTTTGTGTTTATGATAACTGTACACGTTTATACTGGCCAATAAATCAAGAGAGTGAGTAAAAAATATTCATATTAGATTATGCAACGAGAGTTAGCAGTTTGATAGTCCTACAATTATCAAATTAACAATCATTTGAAGAGAGATCTTGTTTGAGAAATTAATTATCTTTTAGATAACTTCATATCTAATTGAAAATGTTAGGGAATGTTTTGTGAATTGAGGGGTTGCAAATCTAGAATTTTTGAATTCAATTTGGGTTAATTGATTAGATCTTAATAATGAGTAATCAATAACTTAGGAGAGCAATAGTTGTCAAAAAATGGATAAGATAAGGAGACACTCCTATATCTCTCTAAACCTTAAATCTTTATTGGATCTATCATCTTCACCAACTAACCCTACCTTCCTTGATTTCACATCTCAAGCACCAACTAGTCCACTACTCCTTAGCTTCCATTTTTGCTTGGGTGTATCAGCTAGGGGCATCCTTGCCTTTATCTGCAACTTCTAACCCTTGCTACCTTTCTTTCACATCTTTAGAACCAACTAGCCGCCCTTCTTACTCTGCTTCCTTTTCTATTTGGCCAAGGCCTGTCTTCCGCTTCCTACCTTAATACTCCATTGTGTGTCTCAATCCCTTAAAAAATAACTAGACACCCACTAAACAACATAATGGAGATAGAATTTCCACTCTACCCTTAGCTTTCCACTCTTCTCCTTTGTTGACCACAAAAAAACCAGATTCACACAAGACCCTTTGAACCCCATTTTCCATCCCACTCTATAAATCATCCTAGCCTAGCCCTAACCCTAGTCCCAACACCAAAGCTCTCATCCCAAGAAGTGAGTTTATCTTTAAAAAAGACTGAAGTTAGAAAGACATGGAAACAAGTTATAGATGACAACTCGAATACTTCTTTGTTCTACAATCTTCCTATCAAACTTGAAGGGAAGTTGATGATGGCTCCAAACATTGACATCCTACCAGAATGAGCAAGGATATGAGAAGTGATGATTATTAGATTCTTTATGGATAAATGTCCTATCTTTCCTGTGATACAAGCATGGACTCAAAGAAATAGGAAAGGTAGAGGTTTATAAGAGGTAATGTTAATTGAGGAAGATAACATAATAACCTTCAACTCTAAATCTGAAGCTCAAAAGGTGATAGAAGAAGGCCCTTTGCATATCTCTCAACTTCCATTATCTCTTCAAAATTGGCAACTAGGAATTGAATTAGAGAAAATCATATTGAAAAATATTCCTTTATAAGTGAATATTGATATGTGCTTAATTATTGATACATTTAATCCTTGACACTTACTGATTAATTCCTTAAAATGGTTAAGACATGCACTTTAGTTCATTTTTGGTTTTAGGTAAAATTTGAAAGCATAAGAGCTAAAGTGAGTTCAATGCATGTGCTTTGAGTTCGTGAGATTCACTCTCACATGTCTTCACAAAGTAAGAAGGAGAAGTATTAGAGTAAGAGGAGGCAAGAAAATTGTAAAGCCCCAACATATACCCTAGAAGTATTATAGCATGTCTAGGGTGTATTAAGAAGTGAGTATAGTAAATGAATTAAGTGCTTCTAAGTATAGTAAGAGACATAGTGGTACTTAATGTAAAAGATTTCGGTAAATGGGAAATTTGTTCATTTCGGTATGAACATACCTCTATAATTTGGCCACATCTTGGCCTGTAGATCTCAAAATTGAATAATTACAATTGGAAGTAAATATAGAGACGTAGATATAAAACTTTCATGAAGGAATTGAAATTTTATTATGCCTCTAAGATTTTTTAATTCTTGATTGAAGTTGAGTTATGGTTGTTGTTCCTATTTTCAAATAGCCTGTAGTGTTTTGGGTATAACTCCTGGAAAAATTAACCACATTGCATAAAACTTATTATATTATAAAATTAATACATAGGGGAATGAAATTAATTTATAATATTATAGGTCAACATGGGAAGTAAAGGAAAAAGAAGGACCAATATGTAATTTTTCTAAAATTAACAAATGGACCAATTGGATTAAGGCATGTGTGACCAATAATAATAAAGCATGTATGTCCAATAGTAATTAAGCATATGTCTGAGTCTTGATAGTTCTACAATGGGGATAAGGAGAGGGGAGATGCATAACATTTTGTGGGTTCTATGTTCGGATTTTTCTCCTCTCCATTTCACCTTTTTTATCCCATAATTTTTATATAAGAAATCAAACCAATCTTAGGTAGAAAACAAGGTAAAAGTTAGGGATTTTTTCTTCATCTTTACCTCTTCTTACCTTGCTTATGAAGGAATGAAATTATAAGGTAAGAAGGGGGATTGATAGGTATTTTTTTTATGTTTCTAGTTGGTGAGTCAAGCAAAGCCAAAGAGGAAGGGAAGGAAAGGCAATAGAAGGCCTACTTTGTTAATTTTGAGGTTTGGGACTTCACTTAGTTGATTTTTGTATTTATGTATGACTGAATGAATATAAAGATTCATCTGGATGTGGAATTATTTCTTTGGGTACAAAACTAAATTTCAGTACAACGTTTCATCCTGAGACATACGGACAGAGTGAGAGGATTATTAGAACTGTGAGGATATGTTCAAAGCTTGTGTTTTTGAGTTTAAAGAAGCATGGAATCAATATTTAGCACTGTTTGAATTTGCATATAATAATCACTATCACAATAGTATCGGCATGGTACCTTATGAAGCCTTATATGGCAGAAAATGTCGATTACCACTATATTGGGATGAAGAGGGTTTAAGGATCATTGAAAGTCCAGAATTGATTCAGTAGTGGACAAAGTGAAATTGATTTGTAGCCGAATTAAGGCGGCTTAAGATAGACAAAAGAGTTATGCCGATCATCATCTAAGGGATATGGAATACCAAGTGAGTGATAAGGTGTTTTTGAGAGTATCACCTTGGCGAGGAGTGTTGAGATTTGGTAAAAAGGGTTAGTTATGCCCTATATATATTAGTCTATATGAGATTATTGGGATCGTAGGGCCATTAGCTTACAAACTAGCATTACTGGTTGAAATGGCTTAGATTCACAATGTGTTTTATGTTAGTAAGCTTAGGACATATCGCTTAGATCTGACATATGTGTTACTAACATAGGAGGTTGAAATTACAAGTAATTTGAGTTATGCGGAGGAACCAGTTAAAATAGTGGGTTATTAGACTAAAAAATTGAGAAATTGAGTGATTCCATTGGTTAAAGTCCTTTGGAGGAAACATTTGAGAGAAGAAAACACATGGGAAACTGAGGAAAACATGAGGAAACATTACCCCTATCTATTTGATCAATCTGGTAAGAATTTTGAAGATGAAATTTCTTGTGGGGGAGAACTGTAATAGCTCGTTTTCTGTATTAAGGGTTAGAACCTTAGATTGTTGCATATGAGTCAAATCATTTTAGCATTCATGAAATGCATTTCATTCACATTCATATCATTAAGCATATACACATGAATTATGATTTCGTACATATTGCAAAGATAGTATATGCACTCAATTGACATATTTCGGGGTATGAAAGGATTAAAATGATCATGATGTAAATTGTGTATTGTTGATGTCTTGAATTTTCATTTGATTGGTTACAATTAGTAAATTTGGAATTAATTGTTACCATTAGAATAGTGACAAATTAATATGTGTATTTCAACTAGGAAAATACTAAGTGGTAAGACAAATTGACACATGGAAATTTAGGATGATTAAGACTATGAAGTAATTGACAAATGGCTGCATGATTTAGTGTCAAGTGGACAAGTAATTAGGTGACATTTAGCATAGGTAATTAGTTGACAAATGGCAGCATGATTGAATGACAAATGAACTAGTAATTAGGAGACATGTGGCAGTCTAAGGAGGAGATAAATGGCTTACGTGCCAAATGACACATGTTAAGGTAGTTTTGAGACACCTTGCACCTAGTTGAATTAAGCTAAGTTGCTACTGGAAAGTCCACCTTCTTCTTCTCCTTTCTCCACTGAAAGTTACTGCTAACACATATCTCTATAATTTCATTTCAACCTTGCTAAATGATGACATCAACTTTATATTTTTAACCTTCATAAGATAACCAAAGAACTAGTTTTTTGTTATTCTTTGTCCTAGCCAAAAATCAACTTATTTTCACCTTTACTTTTTGATAATCTTGCAAGCTTGGAGGGCTAGATTAGCTTGAGGTTTTGTGGTAGAATTTGAGTATAACAAGTAAGTAGAAATCTGATCTTTAAGGCATGTGATTATGATGATTGAATAAGGAAATATTGTAGAAGATGATGATGAGGTGAGGTGGAATAAGTTAAATGAACATGGATTTTTTTATATGGAAACTTTGATGTCTTTCTTTTTTTTAGAGTGTAACATGAGGGGTTTTGTTAATATATGTATCCTAGATGAAAATGGGATGTTGATGGTTCATTTGCATGTGTCTTTGGCGTTACGTTTTCATAATATAACCGAAGTGAGTTAATTAGAGTGTGTACGTCATTAGATGGAGTGCTTCCACTGAACAAGCATCTTTATTTTAAATATATCTTGATCTGTAGATATCCAAATGGGATTATTTTAATTTTATATTAAACTAGATACATATATCTACAATTTCCATGAAGGAATTGAATTTACGTTCTATCTCTAAGGGTTTTGAAATTTGGCTTGAAATTGAATACTGGTTCTGTCTTTATTTAAGAACAGTCTGTAGTATTTTGGGTATAAATCTAGGAATAATAAACCAAACTGCATTACCTTTATGTAATTAGTAACATTTTTTTAAAAGAATATATTGCCTAAATATCTCATTTTCTATGTCATAATGGCCATAGAAAACTGACCTGAAAACTTATCCTGAGAAAAGCTGGAAAATGGAGAATGAATGAGTACTTTTCTAGTCTATTTTTGCACATATGAAAATGATAGTTTATGAACTATTTTATTGATGATTTAAGTTGGTAATTGAAGTATAATTGATGAGGAATTCATGCTAAATATAGGTGTCATTAAGAGGTTTTCAAATCTGGAAATTTTGAGTTGTAAGTGTGTTTGCAAACCAATGAATGTTAATGACAAAAGTGAACAGAATTTTGTAAGCCTTAGTGCAACCAATTGGAAGTTAAATTAACCTGAAATCAATTAACCTTAAGGGACATAGAATCTGGAAATTTTCAGGTGTTAGTGATGTCTTTAAGCTTGTTAAATTCATAAGGTGTTGAAGGTAGAAAAGTTACACACATTAGTGATGTTGACAAATTCTAGAATTTTAGTTTCAGACTTATGTACATGTTGAACTAGATGAGAAAATTTCACTCTAATTGATATATTTGTACTTGATTAAGGTGATGAATGAGCCTAGATTGTTTCTTGATTAATTGGTTAAGATCTTGATAAGTTTATGTAGTTAAATGATGTCATTATCCAAAGAATGGACTGTTTTGATATGTTGAGTTCAAATCTGGAAATTCTGATTTGTTAAAGGAATAATTGAGTTCTTTAATTCAAACATGATCTTAAAGGACATGAGAAATATGTATAAGGTATGGATGAATGATCATTGAAGAACATAGGGTAATTATGAATGAGAATTGGGTAATTGTATGAGTATATGTTTTTAGAAAAAGTTTGGTGAATGTATAGATTTAGCTTGCTAAAATTCCAGATCTAAAATAACAATTTTGTGTGTTTTATAAGAGGTTTTTGATCATGGAAATATTCAAGGATAAATGTAAAGTATGGTAACTTAATGGTACAAACCTGATTGCAAAATGGTAGTATACAAAATATGATGTTTGATTGGTCAAAATTTATGAACAGTCACATACTCGAAAAGGTCATGTTAGACCTCGTTTTCGAAATCCAACTCTTGCTCTGATACCAAACATATTGGACCCTATTTTCGAAGTCCAACCCTTGAACCATAAAATGTGGGAGTAATCCAATGAAATCATGAAGCTTAAAGTCTCATACCGTTCTGATTTTTTTTTTTGGATTTGACCAATTAATAACCAACAATCCATTCTTATGATTGTGTCCTCAATCATATTGTACCTACCAAAATTCTCCGAGAGAAATTATACTAACTCCTTCAGGAAAAGTTCGCCACGGCGACAAATATAACTTTGCCACGGCGACCTTGAAAGACTGACTTCGTCATGGCTAAGCCAAGGAGTTTGCCATAGTGAACAGATGGGAATTTTTACTGAGATCCTTTGGGAAAAATTCGTTGCAGCGATCCTTGTGGTTTCGCCGCAGCGAAACCCCTGGAATCTCATCCCCTAAAACCTAAAATTTCTAATGGTTTCTACACACTTTTTCCTTGTTTTCAATTTACATTGTCCCAAATTCACTCCCTCGCAGCGAAACCCCTGGAATCTCAACCCCTAAAACCTAAAATTTCCAATGGTTTCTACATCACTCTTTCCTTGCCCTGGAATCTCAACCCCTAAAACCTAAAATTTCTAATGGTTTCTACACACTTTTTCCTTGCTTTCAATTTACATTGTCCCAAATTCACTCCCTCGCAGCGAAACCCCTGGAATCTCAACCCCTAAAACCAAAAATTTCCAATGGTTTCTACATCACTCTTTCCTTGCTTTCAATTTATGTTGTCCCAAATTCTCTCCCTCTAATGCATCATCATTTCATAACAATTCAATATTATCTCATCATACTCTCTAATAACTTTTCATTTAATTCATTTCTTATAACTAATTCTCATACTTCACAATTTCCTATCTTTCTTTTTCCATAACATCTCACTTATGTAACAACAATTCGTGTTCAAAATTCATCATCTCAAATCGATAACTTTCTCAAGTATAACTAAATTCAACTCAATCTTATTCATACACAAATTCATTCTTCCATTCAACATCATCCATACATGATTCATAATTCATTAACATCAAAAGATAAGAGTTCTTACAAGGCTGTAATGACATTTCAAACCACAATACATCAATGTCTTAAAATCCCAAAATACATAAGATACTTGAATTAATAATCCTTGAAATGTGACTAAAACCTCATGGTTACAAAATCTAGCTTAAAATACAAAATATGTAGGACTCGAAGCGATGCCTTGACTCTTGAAACAAGCAAAAACCCTTTTATAAAACTCATTTTCATTTACCCTTTTCATAACCATAGTAATTCCGCATTTAAAAATCATAAAACACTTATTTCATAAAATTCTCAATTTGTCAAACAATTCACAATAGTGCAAATCATGCATGCATCTATCTTGTCAAACATATCATAAGCACATAAGCACATCAAAATGGTTTGGGTAGATCCATAAACATGACGCACTACACATTTCCATATAATGGTCCTGTGTAGTCGTAAACTTGAGGGAGTCCATGAGGAGCTTTGTGCCACTAGCGGGCAGGCGGGAAAAGCCTTTAACTTGGTCAACGTGCACATGACATTCTTGAGGGACTACCGCAAACTAACATAACACATATTTCATAATTTGTAAACTTGTTACCTAAAATGGCACTTTTCTTTTTAAAAACTTGTTTTTCATATACTTGATATATTTTGGAAACCATTTCCGAAAAGATGATTTCATAAACATGTATCTTTTCAAGAGAAATCCTTTTTAAAGTCTTTTCATCAATCACCAACAAAATTCATGTAGCAAACATATAACAATCTCACAATACAATTAAGAAGCAAATAAATGCAACATCTATGATGTAATTGAAACCATTAAGTTTCCTTGATTCAAAGAAAAAAAATAGTAGCTTATTTACTCTACTATAAACATGTACCCACCTTGATTTCCTTGCTTAAAGACTTGCTCAAAGATGCCTCACCCTCTACTCATATTGCCTTCCTTGATGTCCTTTAACAATAGCCAAAAATTCCATTCAATTGGAGTATCAATTTATGATTATGTAAATGAAGAAATTTGATTATACTTCCTTTTAGAAAAATGTCCCCTATTGTCTTAAGTTTCTAATGACTCCAAAATTATTCAATTTGGTTCAATAATCTAAAAGTTATACCTCAAACTTTTTCAGATTGTTCTTATACCAAAATAGTATTCTATACTCAACTTCCACCTAAACATTTAGATCCTTAGAGACTGAATTTAAACTTAATTTCTTCATATAACTTATATCCCTATGTCTCTAGTTTACTCCAAATCAAAAATCACTCCATTTGGATCCCTACAAAAAAGTTATCATCAAAATACCCAAGCATGTTCTGTGCTGAAAAGTTCGCCGCGGCGACTCTGAAAAGTTCACGTGAAAATTTACATGTTTGTAGCGGCGAACTTGTCCAGAAACATGCTCCAAGAACATGTTTCGCTCCATTTTTAACCTTTTCATTTCCCCCCTTTCATATATAACCCATCTTAACACTAACCCATCTTTTCTACTTCATTTTCAACTCCATTTCAACCCAAAATCATTCACAAATACATCATAATCTATCTCTGATCATTAACCCTAAAAGATTAAAACATTTGCCTCTATTATTCATCAACAATTTCCCACACATAAATCAACTTCATTTGAGTTTCATTTAACCATACCCATGAAATTTAAAGCATAACTTACTTGTTGAAGCTTCAATGTCTTAAAAATCTTCAAGATATCCCAAAAACCCTAGCTTTCTCTCTTTTCCTCTTCTTTCCTCCCTTTTCTCTCTTCCACTCATGTTTTCTTCTTCATTTTCAAGAAAGACAACTTCTTATTCTTCTTTTTATACCCTTAATAAGTGTGCAATGTCCATTTTGCCCCTTGCCTAATGCCTTATGTCTTATATCCTTAAGTGTCATGCCCAATTTGCCTTTATAACATCTTACTACTTTAATACTTCAATTCCATCAATTTACCTATGTCATAAAATAGTACAAACATTAACATAATAATTAACTCTACAAAATAATCCATCAACCTCATAATTCATTTAAATCATGCTTAATTTATATGAAAAATTTTGGGGGCCAACAGGTCAATTGAGCATGCATTGACCATAACACATATACATGTGTATGATTGATTACTTATTTGATTAAAAAAGTTAGTAATGGGTACATATGTGTGTATTTCATGATTTAGAAGAATAAATTGACTGATAGCTTCAAGAAAGCCATCTAGAGCATACTGTAAGATAACCTAGATGTTTACTCACTATATTTGAATTGTTCTTAATTAACGGTTAGACATTAAACTGTTACTAGTATGATTGTGTTAATTCTAGACATTGATGGTCCCAGGAGTTTAATATTCAGGACTGTATTAGAAAGGTTAGCAAATTGAAAGTGAATATGAAAATTGTGTTCTCAACTATACATTGAATGTCAGACTTATATCTAATGAATAAGTTATTTGAAAGTGCACACTGAATGAGAGTTATTGATATCATTATATGTGAAATGAAGCATTTTCATTACATTGATATGCATGATCAGATAAAGGAGTTATGACCGGAGTAACGAATGTGAAAAAGAGCTTAAAGCTCAAAAATGTGCACACAGAGCCACAGGCTCAACGATTAATGAACTTGGTATCCATAATAGGTACCGGATAGTATCTAAAATGAGTTCAGTATCTAAAATAGATATGGAACAATTAAATAGGCACTCGGTCACTACAAAACAAAAATGAAAATGGAATCTCATATATATATATATATATATATATATATATATGTATGTATGTATGTATCATGTGAATGATCCTAATTAAAAAGTACTGAAGTGTGTTGATATAGTGATATGCAATACTTATATACATATTGATTATATGAATGACTGAGGTGAGAGACTGGATTGTTTTCAAAGGATTATATGACATGTTTGTATGATAATGTGCTTATTGAGATATGATGTATAGTGTGATTTGGTATACAAAACTATCTGGTAATTGATTCAAGCTAATGCGATATACTTGTGAATTTGGTTGTATACTTGTGATGCTGTGTTTTGACTCTAGTGAACACATCGATGATGGTTCACTTAGTAAGTTTACAAAACTCATCAAAATTGCAACGTTATTTTTCAGGTACTGAGGAGACCTAACTTCTAATGCAATCTAGTAGTAGTATAGTATTGTCAATTCTGGAATCAAGAATTGTTCAAAGGTCTGGTCAATAGACGTCTGAGGAGTTTAGATAGATTATTTATGTTAGCATCGCATTTCATGTTAGATGTTTTTGTAATGTAAATATATGGATTATGAGATGTAATGATAATGTAAACGATGCTTGTTAAATGATCACTTATGTTCTATATGATGCCATAATAGTGACTATCATTGCTCTAACATGTCATTCTCTTAGGGTATATGCTTGATTATTCTAAAGAATGTCAGGCATATGTTCTATGGTAGTGGGATGTTACAATTTTGGTATTGGCCCTGAATTTTTTTATTAAGCATGATTTAAATTAATTATGAGGTTTTGATAGATAAATTTTGGAGTTAATTATTATGTCAAAGTTAGTAGGATTTATTGCATGGGTTAATGGAATTAAAGTGCTAAGGTAATAA
>JAOSBK010000006.1:21738553-21748774 GCA_027568895.1 Erythroxylum shatona
AGTTTCTTTGAAATTTGAATTTCCGAGACTTTATTGTATTGGGGCTAGAAATGCCCACTAAAGCTTTGTAAGAATTCATATTGTGATATTAATGAAAGACATTTGGGTTTTATTGTGTTTTGCCGATGTTTGTTCTAAAGGTGACGTTGCATTGTTTTGTAAATGTCCATAAGGATAGGTTTGTGTATGCTGTGCTTTGAGGTAAATTTTGGACTGATATGGATTGAATGGAATCAAGTAGCCTTCTTGAAAGTTATAGAGAAATTTCATAGCTTTCCCGCGATGTATAATATGCTATTTTTGGATGTGGGAATTGAAAGCTGTGAATTGTTGAAGTTGGGTGCAGGTGCTGTCAAAAATGACAAATTTCTGGACAGAAACTTTAAGTGAATTTTTGACTCTCATAGAATTAGAAATGGTTCATTAGGTCTTCCTGAAAGTTGTATATTGTCTTTTTATCTTTCCATTGATATAAAATATGACATTTTTGGACAATGTAGTGGGAAGTTATGATGTTTATAAGTTATGTTGCTGTTTAGGATGTCTTTTTCCAGGCAGTCATTTTGAAGTGATTTTTTACTCCTTTAGAGGCCAAATTGGTTTTTAAGTCCTTCATGGAAGTTGTAGAGCTTCCTGTTAACTTTTAATTAATACTAAATTTGCAAATTTTGGAGTTCTGAGTCAAAAGATATGAATTTTAGAAGTTGGAAAGTCGAAGAGAAGAAGGCAGAACTCGCATGCGTCCTCGCGAGGGCCAGAGCTCACGTGCACTCAAGAGGGCGAGTGCCTCGCAATCGCAAGCGCTCGTGATGGCGAGCGCCGTTTTGAAATTTTTTTTTCTTTTTTCTTTTTCTCCCTAATCCAACCTATTTCCATTCTTTTACTTATAAGTTTTCCGTCCGACCTCCGATTGACCCGATTTTTGAAGCGTTGAATTCCTAAGACTTTCCTCTACCTCTCCATAAAAAACATTTATAGCTTTTGAGATTGCTTTGAAAAAGATGAATTAAATCAAAGTGAGACGATCGGTTGAAAAAGTTTGAACATGCTTCCGTATTTTGGTGATATCTTGATCTATAGAGATCCGAATGAGGTGATTTTTAGTTCTGAATAAACTAGAGACATAAAACTTCAACTTATCTGAAGGAACCAATTTTCAATTTAGGCCCTAAGATTTTCAATTTTAGGAGTGAATTAGGTTGTGATATTCAGTCTTGGTTATCCCAAAAGCTGTTCGGAAGTAAGTAAGATGAGTTCGTTTTTTTAAGGTTTGACTTGGTGGGGAATTCCTCCCTTGTGGGATGCGCGACTAGATGTCACGTAGAACATCGGGCATGTGACTCGCAGGGGTGGAGTTCCAACATATGGACTCAAGGTTAGCTGACTTTACGACTTGATCTCCTATGGCAGATGACCTATATCAAACAATACTCGTGATCAACGAATCTCTCACCATATATTATGTCTAAATGCTCTTATGTGTCCCTAAGGATGCCAAACTATACTCTCATACCAAAAATTGTAGCAAACCACTACTATAAGATATATGCTTGAAATTCTTAAGAATATCTAAGCATATACCCTATAGGAATGGCATGTTAGAGCAGTCATATTCACTTAATATGGTATCATACACATCATAAGTAAACGTAAAAACAACTTATCTCATTTCATTAACAAAACATGTTTTTCACTGTTATTTCAATACAAACCATCCATATATTTACAATACAGAAACCATATGTGATCACACTGCTTTAAACAAAAGATTCTACATGAAATGAAAACTATAAAAAATACTCTATCTAAAATCCTCAAATGACAGCTGGCCAGACCTTTGAGCCATATCTTGATCAGAAATAAATAGTACTAAATTTTAGTTAGTTTGTTCTACTAGGAAGGTCTCCCCCTCAGTACCGGAAAATCAACGTTTCAATTTTGATGAGTTTTACGAACTCAGTTAGTGAACCATCATCGATGCGTTCACTCAAAATAGAACACATATATATATCAATGAATAACATTCAACTCAATCAAAGTAACACTTCATTCAGAGCTATAACTCATATTCTACAATTTGCATCATAATACAAGAAACATTTAAACATACAATCACTTTTTAAGTAATTCCAGAAGTACATTCTAAATGCAAGAATATCATGTAATCATTTCAGGACATAACACTCATTTATCACAATTCTTCATATCACCATCAAAGTCATAAGCAGTTCTCAATATCAACACAATATAGTTGAACATTCATTTGCAATCAATATCATGAACACATTTAAAGATACAAATGCAAATGTAAATGAGACTCATTCCATTTTAACTTTGTTGTGATCAAGTGCCTACCTCACTATCCTATATTTGTTGTGGATATTGGATTTTTTCAGTACTTTCCTATATCCACTGTGAATACTAGGCTCATTAAATATTGAGGCTGAGGCTCTGATGCACACAATTAAGCTTAAAGCTCTTTTCACGTTGGCTACTCCAATCATAACTCCTTTACGTGAATGTACATCATGTAATGGAGTATAATAGTTCACTTAATATATCATCAGTCACTTTCAGTCAATGAGCACATTCAATTTTCACAGTTCATTGGATCTAAGTCTGAAATTCAACAAATAGTTGAGCTTTCAATTTCCTTATTCACATTCAAATCTCAAATAACAAACACTCCCAATACAATCCTAAATATCAAACTCCTCGGACAATTAATTGTTCGAAACCAGTAATATCACAATTATATCAATATCAATTCAATATATAGGAATTAATTTTAATCAACACAATTTGAAAAGAACACATGACCAATCAAAATCTCACATCTAGGTTACCCACTATACATATAATTCAAACAAAAACATAAATATTTAAGTTTATACAACTAGGTTAACTCACAATACACTCCAATTAGCAATTGCTTCGATGTGCCAGCAATGTCTGGATGGTGTCAGTCGATGTGTGCCTCTAAATCAAACAATACACACATGTAAATATTACTAATTGATAAATCAAATTAATGCTCAAAGTTACACATGTATATATATCATGTTTAATGTATGCTCAATTGATTAAATTGGGGTATGAAATCTTATTCACAAATCATACTTATACATTCATCATAGTTTGTGCATCATGTACTTTGCAATTAGGTTTATGCCTTAACACACTTGATCACTTTCAATTCATCACCCAAATATTTATCATTCTCTTTCCTAGGATTATACATGCACATAATTTCCTAGTTCTCATTCAACCATTCCCAATTCATCACTTACATACGTTGAATCACATTACATTCATGAGAACATCTTTATATCATTTTCAATTCATAATTTACACTTATCCTTTAACATTTTTCATGATCAAAGGCCTCTTATAACACACATACAATTGTTGTTTTAAATCTGGAATTTCAACAAGCTAGATTTATACATTCACCAAACTTTTTCCAGCAATATATATTCATACATTTACCCAATTCTCATTTATAATTACCGCAAGCTCTTCAAAGCTCAATCATCCATACCTTATACACATATCTCATATTATGAAAATAATGTTTGCATATAACGAAGCTCATTATGAACTTCATAATGTACTGATTGAACATTTGTGGGAACAACATAGTAATTCAGGGTATTAGTGGTTAAATGTGTAATAAAAATATTATATTTATGTAAGTTAATAATTTGTTTTTTGCAATAAAATTAATTATATATGTTAAATAATATCAATTTATTATAAAGAGTATATTAATTAATTAATAATAATGATTTTATTTTAATTTTATAAATAAATATAAATTAATTTAATTAATAACTAAATTATTGTGGAATATTCTTTGAAGATACTTGATTACCAAATTTGGTGGAGTGGTTGCAGTATTAAAAATTTTGGTATAAAAAAATTCTTGGAATCTTCTATTTTACACTAAATTTGGCGTAAAATTTTGGTGTAATGGTTGGAGATGGCCTAATATCAACACCAATCCTAGCATCACCGGATTGGTCCTTAACTTTCAAGTTCATCTGCGACGCCAGAGACCAAGTTGTGGGTCATATTGGGCCAAAAAAAGGATAAGAAGTTTCATGTAGTATACTATGCAAGCAAGACACTACTGGGCCATAACTCAACTACACCACCATTAAAAAAGTGTTACTAGCAGTGGTGTATGCATGTGACAAGTTTCGTTCATACCTTTTAGGCTCTAAAGTGATCATTTTTACAAATCACACTGTACTTTAGTATCTTTCACCAAGTAGGACACAAAACTGAGACTTATTCGATGGATATTACTATTACAAGAATTCGACTTCAAAATATGAGACAAAAAGGAAGTAGAGAATATGGTCGCAAACCACTTATCACATCTAGAAGGAGGGAAAATTGAGCAGAGTGAAGATATTAACAAGAGATTCCTAGATGAAATCTGATGTTACTTGACAGCATGGTGACACCATGGTTTGCCGATGTAGCAAATTTTTTAACCAACAGTAAGCTTCCTTTTAAAGTTATCATATCAACAGAGAAAATAATTATTGTCTGAGTGTATCCATTACTTATGGGATGACCTAATCCTATATCAGACATGTGTTAATGGATTAATAAGAAGGTGTGGCCTGGAGGAAAGATGTCAGAAATATTGATGTAGTAGTCACGAAGATAATTATGTTGGACATTATGGCATGAACAAAATGGCAGCTCAAGTATTCAAATGTGGATTTTATTAGCCGCATCTATTTGAAGATGTCCGAGCATTCATGGCACAATGCGATGGGTGTCAAAGAGTGGGGAACATCTTGAAAAGAGATGAGATGCCCTTATCTAACATCTTAGAAGTCAAAGTTTTTAAAGTGTGAGGACTTAACTTTATTGGGGCTTTCCCATCCTCTATGGGGAAGATGTACATTTTAGTCAACGTGGACTATGCATCACAATGAGCTAAAGCTATGGCAACTCCAACGAATCATGGAAATTTCATTTAGAAATTCATTAAAAGATTATTCAACCGACTTGGAGTGATAAGAACAATAATAAACAGTGGAGAAGCACATTTTTGTCATAAATCTTTCAATGATCTTTTTAAAAGATGTGGAGTTCACTATGGTGTCGCCACTCCTTCCCATCCGCAAACCAGTGAACAATTGGAAATCGTGAACCATGAGCTAAAATGTATATTAGAAAAGATGGTAAATAGTTTAAGGGAGGACTGGGCATAAAAGCTAGATGATAACCTGTGGGCTTATCAAACCACTTTCAAAACCATAATCAAATTGACTCCCTTTAGGCTCATATATGGTAAAGCTTGTCATCTACTCGTGGAACTTGAACCTAAAGCATACTAGGAAATAAAAAGCTTTAAACTTTGATTTGAAGCAAGCAGGTGAGTGAAGGCTCCTACAATTATACGAATGCAATGAATTTTGCTTTAATGGATATGAGAATGCCAAATTATACAAGGAAAAGGTGAAGAAGTGGAATGATTCTCATATTAAAAAGAAATAGTTCAAAGTTCAAAGTAGGAGCCATGATTTTATTATACAATTCAAAATTGAAGTTGTTTCCTAAAAAGCTCAAATCATGGTCGAGTGCGCCTTTCAAAGTATCCCACGTATTCAAACATGGAGCTTTAGAATTAGAAAATCATAACAAGGAAACCTTCAAGGTGAATTAACATATATGCAAAACGTATCTCAGAGGAGTATTCTCACAAGAAAGGGAAGTAATTTCTTTCCTTTCAAATGATTCAAAATGCTTTAAATGATGGATGGTCAAGCTAAAGACCATAACTAACAAATTTTGGTAGTTAGGTTTATTTTGAAATCTAGAATTAGAGTTTTTAATTACAATTATTTGGAATGGTTTGGATGGCTAAATTACTTGGTATTGAAGATAATATAAGTTAAGGAAGCATGCTTGAAGGTTACATAAAGAAAGAATGACAAAACAAGACAAGGGTATCAAGATTTATCATGTCATAATCGTGCATATTATGTCACAATCGTGCAAGGATTAAAATCCCTTTTGTCACGATTGTGATATGTTATTAGACATACAAGACACATGATTTTCACCCTTTTAAGCTCATTTTACCCCTCCTTCTATAACGCCTTAGTTTTTCTTTTTTCTCTTGCATCATTCAACCAAATCTTCCTTCCTCTTACCTATATTTTGTAGTTTACACACAAATCTTTGAGTGATTTCCATAAGATTTAGTGGTATTTGTATTCCTTGATGTTTTTTGGCTTGTTGTTAGTGTATTTTGTTTTTTTTATCTAGTTTGCATATTTACGCTTCACAATGGGACTAAGATCCAAATGCTCATAACTGAAAGGAAAAGAGTGAGTAGCAAGGCGAGGTGCGTGGAATAGGGCTGCAAATTTTTTAGTATCTTTTTTTATATTAGATTCCAAAACATTCGCTCTAGAAGTGTTTGTGCACCTAGGTATTTTGATTTTGATATCTTGTACAATCTTGGGTTGAAGGATAAGGTTGACAATTTAAATCATAAAATTTAATGGGAAATTTTCATTAATTTTAACTATGTTATCTATAAAGAAATAACTCATGAATTTTATGCTTCGTTTCAATTTGAGTTGCAAAACCTAGCCAAATTTTGGTTTTGTTTACGAGGCCAACCATATCAATTGAATTATGATATTATGTCTGAATTTGGTGGATTTTTGAATTTGAACATAATTGATACATATGATAATTTTCGTGCTAGACCCAAGTAATATGGTTGGATAGCTTTAACGTTAGGAATGCCCATAATAATGTTTTGTGTACAAACATTTGTTACTTTATAAATTTATATGTCACACTATTTTTGATAAATCAGAAAGCAAAAAATGTTCTATGAAAGAATTGTTCATTTTGTGGTGCATGGACAATGATGTTAAAGTTTACATAATTACTTATATCTTTAATACTATAACTGCTACTCTTAAAAAGAAAAAGAGTTATCTTTGCATGGGATATCTAGTTACCATAATTGATAATTATTATGGTGTGAAAGTTGATGGACTAAATGTTGTTTTACCTGAGTTTCTTAATCGCACCCATCTAAGGAGAGCTAAGATCTTGGCAGTCCATTATATAGAATTCCGAGATGGCAATTCCGAGATACATGTGAAACATAGGACAGGGTAGGCTAGTTTGACCTCTGCACCACCTCAGTAGCAAAATGAAGACTCATCTATTGAAGAGATCGAGAATGATGAAGAGGATAGCTAGGAGAAGGCCCTCAATTTGGTTTTTGACAACAACAAACTTTTGAAAGAGATGGCGTAAGAATAGTGACAACAATGAGGTGACATCAAGAAGATTTACAAATATTTTGCTGCTTAGGGTGTTCAAATTCCATCTCCATCACCATCGCCACCTCGATTACCTTAGCAGGCTTATCTTTTATTTGTGTTATTTCTTGCTATTTTTATATATATGGTGTTTGTTCTCTCACATTGAGGACAATATGTTGTCTAGGAGTGGGGAGGTTTGCATTGACATTACCATCATAAGGGTGAATTTTGCATATCATATTGTTAGTTTTTGATTAGTTTGACATGGTGTGAGCATATGTGTGAATTGTGTCAATGTGTCAATGGCATTAACTTAACGGGAGTAGTTTATCTTTGAACATAGTCATTGAATTCGTAAAGGCATATTGGAATGTGAATTTTATATTTTAATTATCTTTAATTAAATTTGCATGTTAATTAGGATATGACATTAGTTTATTCACCTTAGGAAATTTATTGTATACATTTATAATTATAAGTCAATTGAATGAGTTCGTATCATTAGTAATCTTTCATGAGGATTATTAGTATCATTAGAAATCTTTCATGAGGATTATTGGCTAAAAAGAAATGAGGTAGGCTATGTGAAATTGATAATTAAAAAAGAGACTGTCTTAAATAAATAACCTTTCATCTGGACCTTTTAAAATAAATATTGGGTTATGAATAGAGCTAGTAGCTAGTTGAAAATGTGATATAGTTGAGTAACTGGGGACATTCATGACAAAATGTTTGTCTTCACTTCAAAAGATTATAATGGCACTCCAACCAAGCTAATTAACAAAACATGACCTAGTTGAATAACAGGGGGACATTAATGACAAGGTGTTTACCTTCATGTCAAAAGAGTAGGTTAACGTTAAAGAAAATTAAAAACTGGTGTTTATATAAACAAATCCTACTATTCTTTAAAAATAGCAAAAATTTTCATGAAAGGATACTTAGTGATAGTTGCAATTTTGGTTGATTACTAATTATCAATGTATGTGTACAAGTGTTATGGGTGAATGAATATGGCATTAATATTTTAATTAATGTGTATATTCAATCGAAGTGCTTAGCTATAATACACATAGGTTAGTATGTTAGTACAACTTGAACGATTGATGTTTGCGGTTAAATTGATTTCATGAAGTTAGATTTCATTGTCTCATTAATGAATGTTGCATAAATGTATCTGTTTACATTTGATTTGTTTGTGTTTTGTTTTGTTTTTGTTTAAGGACAAGAGGTTTAAGTGTGGAGATGTTGATGGGTGTAGTTTATACTATGTTTCGATAGGTTTTTTAGTGTGTTTAAAGGTGTCTATTAGATGATTATTGCATGTATAGGCTTATAATTATTTTAATATGATTGTTTGTTTATGTTTTAAGTGTTATGTAGTTTAGAGCATGATTTTAGATCTTAATCTTGTGTTTCTTAAGGTGTTTGATGTGTTTGTTAGTGATGGAAACCAGATAAGTGAATAATGAAGGAAGCTAGAACGTGTATAGGTTACATGGCAAGGTCATGGTCTTGCATGCAATGTCATGATTATGACAGAAGGTTTTTTTTACAGGGTCACGATCATGCATGCAATGTCACAATCGTGAAAGAATATTTTTTTGCATTGTCACGATCGTTAGGGACACTTCCCAAGAGTGAGATTTTTCATTTGTTTTGAGGTTTGGGGTAATTTTTGAACCAAACGAAGTGGATAAGCCTTAGAATTAACCTTAAGATGTAAAACTACTATAAAAGAACTTAAAGCACTCCAAAAGAAGTAGCCACCATCTTACTAAATTGGATCAAACAAGGAGAATCAAGAAGAGCACTGGAGATTTCCATATTCAATTCCAAATCAAGTTTTTTGTTCTTTCCCTTTATTATTTTCATTAAACTTGATATGTAAAATGGTTTCTTTTTGTTGTTTACGTTTATGATGTTTTAAATTTCCATATTAGGATTTGTTCTTAAGTTGTTTTGTGACTTGATTATTGTTGAATTTAATACAATATTCTGGTGTGGTGATATTTGTGTATGTCAATACTTTGACATAAATCGAGAGAGTTAGTTAGGTTATGCAATGAGAGTTAGCAATTTAATAAATCATGTAAATATCAAATTGATAATCATATGAAGAGAGATCTTATATGAGAACTCAATTATTCAATAGATTACTTCAAAACTAGTTGAAAACGTTAGGAAGTTTTTATGAATCGAGAGGCTGAAATTTTTTAATTTCATAATCAATTAGTGTTAATCAATTATGGTTAAGTGATTAGGTATTGAGAGAGAGTAATCAATCTATTATAATTCTAGGATCAACACCTAATGGAATCAATAGTTGTTAAGGGAACAAAACACCGAAAAATAAATCCTAAGCTTCATCCTTAATCAACTTTACATAATTGTGGCAGCTCAATTGTTAGTTGGTTATTTGCTTAATTTTATTTGATTGCTTTAATTTTTTATTTACTTTCATTAAATTCATATTCTAATACCTTATACAAAGTTAGGTTCAGTTAGTTTCAACTATTTCCCCATGAGATTGTTACCTTTGATACTATAAGTTTACGATTCGTATTCTTGCGAATATTGAGAGTTTTATTATAGGTAAACCTTGCTCAACAACTACTTCCATTACTTGTGATTTTATGAGTTGATTAACCAAAAAGGATATATTAAACTAGATCAATAAGTTTTTAGACACTAAAACTACATTCTCTGTAACATCCCATCACCAATGGGAAGGATAAAATAGTAATTTTGGAATAGGTTATGAGTGTGGAAACTTATCTCAGCATGTTCATGCATAATATGGCCTCCATATATATATGAATGGAAATTTTTGTATATGCACATGACTGTACATGCATTCATGACATTTCCCGGCATATGTGTTTATAAATGTGATTTTTGTGAA
>JAOSBK010000006.1:21748874-21764551 GCA_027568895.1 Erythroxylum shatona
ATCGATGATGGTTACCTCACTGAGTTCGCAAACTCACCCAAAATTGCAATATATTTTTCAGGACCGAGAGTAGACTCCTAGCTCCAAAGGGGCTTTTCCTGCCATGTAGATTGAATTGGCGAGAGAAGTCATGGCTCACAGGTCGATCAGTTGGGATTTTTAGGATGACCTACATTTTGTATTAGTTTTTTTGGAGTGATGTACAGACAATGAAAAACTGACTGATATGTATAAACTTCTGATTTTGATGAATGAAATGAGGAAAACGTTGGTTTCAAAAAATTAGTGATTTTCATATTGATGTCTTATTATTATGATGCTACAGTAGTGATTGTTCCTAGCTCACCCTTATCGTAGGATATGTATCGGAATGATCTACGGGCGTCCCGGTATATACCCTATGGTAAGGGGGCGCTACATTCTCTTAAGCTACATCCATATATTCTCTAACTGGTTAATCCATATCTCTATAAAGATAATACACCTTTGAATATAATACGATTTCTAGGATACCATATGAAAGTTTTCAACCAAAACCAAAAAGATCATATAGGTCATTTATGAGTGCTTCGTTCAAATGATATATATATATATATATATATATATATATATATATATATGTTTCCTCTGGAGTTAGTACAAATTCTCTAGTATAATCATGTCTCTAGACGAAGAATATGAATATTTCTTTTAAAATTAGTACACAGTCATTGATATAGCCATATCTCTGAACTATGGATCTCATTTTTTCTTTAGAAATTACTTCTTTCTCTGAAACAATAATGTCTGAGATTATGTTATTGTTTGTATCTTTAGTAATACTACACAATCTCTTTTAGTTGTATTCTATATTGTGTCCTTAATTACATTTGATCCATATAGGAAACAGACTAGCACACAGGTGTTGGCTAGATTGTGTTCCTCTAAAAATTGTGATTTTCTTCAATTTTTTTACTTGAAATATCCTCCAAATGGTAAATAGTTTTATCTCATAGTCAATTTATAACTATTACCTAAAATAAAATCATAAAGTAACAAAAGGTAATTTGATATGAAAAACAAAATCCTTAATAAAATGTGTGTATTTTTTATTCATATCAAACGAATTTCAATCTCAAAACGGAAGTTATTCATCTTAATGGTTATTAATAAACTAAGTAAATATCGGTATTGTATTTCTGTTTCCCACCTATATGCAAGAAGCATTGCCAAACTATTTGTGGAGCATATCTTTAAATATATCAAATTTGAGATCTTATTTTCATCAATCAATTATAGAAGGAATTATTTTTCCTAAAATGGATAAAGGTGAAAGTATTTCCCGCTTATTATTTACAAAATAATAGTTAGATGAAAATATTAAATTAAAATTTAGACATTTATCTCATATGCATGGTAGGAGATACTCTAAAGAGATAAGATATTTGTTAATTAGTCTATGTTCTTAGAATAACTAAAGAACTTTACGATTTCAAGAATCCATTAGAATGACTTCTCCTAGCTTGTTTTATTTCTTTATTGTTAGATTTCTTATTCTTAATATGAACTAAATTGGGATAGATCAAGATATGATGATCGTTAAAACTATTATTTTGGATTGATTCTTTCATTTAATGAAAGCTCCAAGTTTTTTTGAAATATTCATGATTACTTATTATGGTTGAATTAAAATATGCTAGTGTTTTAATTCAATTTCAAATTTCATATACATGGATTAAGAATTCATATGGATGAATAAATCATAGAATGAATAATAAGAGTTATATGTAATTCTAGAAATAGGACCCTTAAATCTTTTGTGTTAGAGTAAAATATGTCATGGAAATTCAAAAAATGAGTTAATGCTTTCTTAATGATTTTGATTAGGAATTGAATCCAATTATTTAACTGAAGGATATAGGTTGTGTTTCTTGAGAAAGAATATAGATGTAGCTTTCAAACTTCTACTACTCGAAGAAACTAAGGATAATCGTTAATCAAGATAAATTTAGGCATAAAAAGGCCTAGGGGGATTTTTTGTAGTTGGATCTTATTTATCAATTGATTGCTCCATTCTAGGTCATTTCTTTGATATTTATTTTATTTTAGTAATTTTTGTTTGTTAATCATTATTTTTAGGTCAATCATTCATTTTATTAGATTAAATAATAGAAAGATAATTAGTAATATTATTTGTATTCCTCATGGATATACACTCTTATTCACTAAGCTATACTATAAGAATGATCAAGATAATATGATTAAAATGGTTCAATAACTTATGTTGTTTGATGGCTTACCTAATGAGGATCCAATTGCACAAATCAACAACTTTTTAGAGATCTATGATACCTTTAAGATTAATAGAGCTTTGTAGGATGCTAATCAGTTAAGCCTTTTAGATTAGGGGACAAAGCAAATTTATGGTTAAGGTCTTTGCCTACTAGATCCATTACCACATAGAACAGCCTTGCTAAGATTATTTTATCCAATTATTTTCCTTTAGCATGAATAGCAAAACTTAGACAAGACATCTTTTCCTTTCAACAATTAGAGATTGAAAAGTTGTATAAGATGTGAGAGAGATGAAGGAATTATTAATAAAGTGCTCACACCATGGAATTGATTTGGGATTGCAAATGCAAACATTTCATTGTAGGTTGAGTTATTCATCCAAGTAGTTGATTAAAGCATCTTTGGATGGAGCCACTAGCTTTAAATTATGGAGGAACTACAAAAGCTTATTGAATATTACCATGAATAATTACTTGTAGGGGAGTCTAAGGTTGAATCCATAATCAAATGGCTTCCATAATGTTGATATGGTGACAATTTTAAAGTCAAAGGTGGAAGCATTAAGTTAGAACATTGGCAATATGGGATTGGTAGCTTAACTAGAACAAGTGATGAATTGTGACATTTGTGATAGGGGACACCCTAATCATAAATGACAGGGCCCTTAAAATATAGGATAGCTAACTAAGTAAGTTGTTTTCCTTTTTTTCATAAATAGGTCTCAGTAACCCCTTTAATAACATATGTAATCTAGGGTAGATAAACCATCCAAACTTTTTTGTATAATAACTAAGGACAATAAGGACAAGGTCCTCCACTCAGATTTTAAAATTAATAACAGTAACCAAGGAAGCCGATTCTTGTGGAGCTCATGAAGTAATTCATTACTACATCTGCAACTCGTTTCCAAATTACTAAAATGACTTTTTAAAATCAATAAGCCTCCATCCATAACTTGTAAAATCATATTAGACAGCTTATTAAAATTGTCTTTAAAAACTTGAGGGAGCAAGTGAGCATGGTGACTTTAACGAGTAGAAAAGAGTTTAAAGTTGAAAAGAAAAATGGTTTTATGAAAGAAATGAAGGATGACCAGAAGGAGAAAGAGAAAGAGGAAGAGATTAAGAAGAAAGTGGTCAAAGAGCACTAACTAAAAATTCATATCCAACAATGAGATAAATAAAAGGGAAGATAAAGTTGGTAAGTTTTTAGGATTTTAAAACAATTACATTTTAACATTCCTTTTTCTTTAAGCAATTTCACATACGATAAACATATGTCAAGTTCTTAAAGTATCTTCTTTCTAACAAGAAGAAGCTCGAGGAGTGCTCTATACCATCCTACATAACAAGCTACCCTAAAAATTAAAGGATCAAGGGGTTTTCATGTTCCTTGTAATATTGTTATTTTTTAAATCAAAAGGTCATTAGTAGATTTAGGAGTTAGTATTAATTTGATGCCATATAACATGTTTAAGATATCAGGATTAGGTGAACCTAAATCGACTACGATAAGCATTTAATTAGTGCACAGGCAAATTATTATAACAACATTATAGAAGATAGTTTGGTTAAAGTTGACAAATTAAGAGATTCCCTTAATCTTAGTATGACCTTTCTTAGCTATTTCTAAAGTTTTGATAGATGATTATGATGTGAAATTAATCCTAAGGGTATGGGACAAGGAATTAGATTTTATGATATTTGAAGCCATAAAGCATCCCCTTAACAAAGATAATACTTGTTTCTCTATATGTGTGATTGATATTGAAGTTTCTTATGTTATACAATAAATAATCATAAAAGATCCAATGGAGACATGTATCATACAAGGAAAAGAAGGGGTTATAGATAACCAAATTCTAGTTGAGCATATGGCATGTTTGGAAGTTAATGAGCCTATGAATAAGAAGAAGAACTTTTAGGAGATTAAAGGAGAGTAGAATTAGGCATTCAATTGAGGGTCTGAATAAGTGAATTGCTTGAGAAAAAGTCTAGCTATAGGACTCATAAAGAAGCACTTGTTAGGAGGCAATCCAAAAAATAGTTATTTTGTTTCAATTTGGTACCTTTTGGGATCTTTAAAATTAGTTTTAGTATATTTTTCCTTGATGATGATTTTGTTGCATGTGTTTTAAGTGAAAAATAGTTTTAAAATCATGGATTTAAATATAATTTGATGGTCCTTCATTATTGGTTAGGGATTTTCTTACTTGGGATAAGATTTAGTTGAGTTTTACAAACTATCTAGGCAATATTGTACCTAAAATGAATCCTTATTTTTTTCAACATCCCAACATGTTTCTAGAAAGTGAGCTAGTAACTAAAAAAGCCTCAGTGATAGATTATAAATTAAGGATTATTGATGACATTAGATAAGGTCAACATTCCTTTATTATCAGAGACGTATCACTTATCTTAATTTCTATCCTTCCCTTATTTTCTAGTTTTTCATTGTTATTTGTATATTGTGTACATTAAGTACAATTTACAACTTAAGTGTGGAGGATGACATTAATTACTTGTGCTTAAAATTTTTGTTATGATTAGCATAATACGAAAAATTTACTCTCATGTGAAAAGGTTAGGTGAATTTTTAAATAAGCCTCAAAATCACTCGTGTTAATTTAAAGTCAAAGGCTTTTTCTTTCTTTAAATAAAGGTTATGAAAATGTTTGAAAATTGAAGCATCTTTTTCATGTATACTTTATACCTTAGGTTGAATTTTGTGGATAGAGTTAAAGTTTGAAAGATTATGGTGTTAAATAGCATTGATTCATGACTTGATATGCCTAAATTTGATGAACTTTGTAATTGATTGAATAACAAAAAAGTCTAGATTGATCTTATTGATTTATTAAATTCATTGCCACATATTTAAGTTAAGAGTGATGAAATTGATTTGCTTGTAGACAAACAAATGCTTAAGTGTGGGGATTCAACAAATGCTAATTAGACTATGTTCTTATCATGATTTTGAGAGTTCTTCTTAAACTTTGATTTTTTTTATAGGATTTACTGCTAAATGTGGCTTATATTTTTTGCTCCTATTGAAGAAGAATGGTCCCAAGTAAGTAGGAGCCATATTAGACAAGTTTGGGCATAATTTTAGAGAAGTATGGGTCAAACGTGGACTTGTATTTTTAGAATATGATTAAAACTTAAAATTTTGTTCCACTCATATAGGCTATCGGTTCATTATATTTCTTTAAAGATTTGTCACATGAACAATACAACTTAAACCTAAACTCATGTTTATAGCCTTCAGACCTTTTTTCTCATAATAAACTCTTAGAATTTTTATGAAAATTCTAGAGTTTCATATTTAAAAGGATAAAGAGGGGAAAAGGATAGGGGAGCAATCATAAGGAATTGAATTAAAGCATCTAGGGACAAGAGAGGAGCAACTTTGGAGATGGAGAAGATGATTCCATCAAGATTCAACTAAAGAACTTCAAGATTTCAAGAATAAATGAGAATGACTTCTTCTATCTTGTTTTTCTTTTGATTGTTATTGGTTTTCTTATTCTTAGTACGAATAAGATTGGGATCAATCTAAATGGGATGAATCCTAGAACTATATGTTTAGATTGATTCTTTGATGTAATAAAAGACCCAATTTTTCTTATGAATGATTCATGTTTATTTCTTACTATTGAATTGATTTTCGCTAGCATTTTGATTCAATTTTAGATCTCATATATAAGCTTGAAAAATCATATGTGTGAATAGATGAATAATAATTTTTTTATGAAATCCTAGAGATAGGACCCCATAAATCTTTTAGATTAAAGTCAAATCTAACAACCAAATTCATAAGATAAGTTAACAAGTTCTTAAGGACTTTGATTAGAAAGAGATTTCAATAAATCAACTTAAGGATGAGTAAAATTTCATGAGAAAAAATGTGGGTAACGTTGAAATTTACACCGATTTAAGAAACTAGAGTTAATAATTTAATCAAAACAAATTTAAGCATAGAAAGGGTCTATATGAGTCTACATCTAAATCTTGTTTATCAATTGGTGGCTTTAGTCTTGTTTATTACTTTGATTTGCTATTTTAGTTTAGTTAATCATTTCTTTTAAACTAGTCATCCATTTTGTTGGATTAGAAAATAAGAATAATAAGTATTTTTGAAAAATAAATAAATAAATATCATTTATAATGGAAAAAAATGCAATCAGACAAGTACAGGATGATATAGATACAAAAAATGGAGAGACTATGAGATTGGAAATCCAAACCTCATAGTAAAGCTACAACATAAACTGGATTAATCAAAACAAGATTACAATAGACCCCAAATAAATTTCATGGAAAACTTGAGGCTATCAATAACATGGTTAGCTATCAGTAATATGGTTAGCCATCAGTATCTCTCCAATGCAAGAACAAGTGTTATTTGTAAATGAATATTTATCTAAGTGAACATCCCTAAATATTCTTTGGTTTCTTTCCAACCATATCGAGTAAACTAAACAAGTTATAACTAGACTCAGACACTTCTTGTCCTCACCAATCCTTTTATAGAGATTTTCAGTCCACCCCAAAATGTCTTCCCATTCATTCACAGGAAAAACTAAATTCATCCTTGCCTAGAAAGTAGAAGAGAACCTACACTTGAAGAATAGATGGTTGGCAATTTCAAGTTAAGTGTTACATAAAACACAGATCTGATCATTGCTCCCCTTCAGTCTATCCTTGGTCTTCAACTTTCCTTTAGCAGCCAACTATGTTATAAAGGAAGCCTTGGGCATGAGTGATCCATTTCATACTATATTGTACCAAGGAACAATTGGATGAAGAGGTCTTATAGCTTTCATGCAAGAAGACTTGGTGAAATCTCCGCTATTGCTTGCAGACCAAATTAGTCCATCCTTGATGGATGAATTAGGCATGTGACCAAAAAAGAATATTTTGAAACATGTGAACTCTCCTTCATGTGATCTTCCACTCATTGTCAACAATGATATGATAGACCTTGGTGTAGATTGTCTATCTACCTAATAAATTGGACAGCTCATCCCTATTAATCTGAGGACTTGGAGGCTGAAGAGTATGAATTCTAGTAAAAAGTTTGGATAATAGTAAAATAAAAAATGAAAAGAGTTTCTCATGAATTGGTAATGAATGTGATTTTCTTTTCTATTTATTATAATGTGAGATATGCTTGGCAATTCCAAGACTCTGCATGCTAATCAATTTAGGGCATATACTAAGTTCCAATTGAATGTTACATGATTCAGATTACACAAAATTTATGGCCTTTAAAACAAGTAACCAAATCACATGATATTTATCAACAAATTTTAATTATAACATTTTGTTCGGGCTATTTGGCAGTATGTCGTTTAACTATCAAGAACTATACGCCGCCTATCAATCTTCGAGTACTGAATAGGCTTGGATTACAGCTAGCTTAACAAAAGTCGAGCACCTGGCTATAATTTCTGGATATTTTAGGTGGGTTTTTATAATGCTTATGCTAATAACAAACAAATGGCCTCATCTGGACTTGGCTGTTGCTGCAGTGGGATCAGTATGTAATCTATTTATTCCAGGAGTCAGCATACAAGATAGCGGACATTGAGAAATGCAGCGTTCTCCGAATATACGAGGCTTTCTTTAGGCGCTAATGATCAACATTTGGCTGGGTTTTATTGACAATACAAAACCATAATCTACAATATCATTTTCTTCATTGTCCTCGATTTGACCAACGTTAGTATGCTAAATTGCTTAGGAATAGCATGATTTGTAGGAATTGTACAAGTTAAAATGGAAACAGAAGTGTGAGCCTTATCTTTTTGCACCCGCCAAAATCAGAAGGTTATAGGTTTAACATTAGCAAGTCAGATGCGGTTACAATCTAACTGATAAAAATGCCAAACTCTTCTTTACTGTCTGTCTCTAGGAGAATAAGTCAAAAACCAACTCATCAACCAAAGAAGTTAGTATCCCCTTCTCAATCTCTATACCCTCTTCTAATGCTTCTAAATCAAAGTCAAGCCACCTTCCATACTGGGTTCTCATATCCTTGGCTACAAGTTCATCCACCATCATGTCTCCCATGCTTTTCCAACGTAACATTTCCTTGTACAGTTGATTCGCCAACCAACCTTTTCTCTGAAGCAACATCCACATTTTTGCCCATGCTTTGCAGCTCCCACCAAAAACTTGTCCACACATGAAATCCAGGTGGTCACAAATGCAGTCAAACAGAATTTTTCGCCCAAGCTTGGATAATTTCTCTTCATTTCTTTGCATTTGAGTTTCCTGATTCTCCATCCAATCAAATAGATTTGGTCTCATAGCCTTTGGGGACTGGCCTAACAAGAAATCTTTTAGCATTGGCTCCGCATAATTGAATACCTCCCTCACATATGTTAATTCCAAGCTGTTAGAATACTCGGATCGAGGCCCTGAGAATGTTCTAGAATGTTTTCTTTCTTCATCCACTGTACATATTGAGGAGGCCGAGTTGGAGAAATCTATTTTATCTTCCAATGCTAAAGATTCAGTTACAGATGTCTCATTCAACACCTCTGCAGCTTCAGGGGATAAAGAAAACAAGATGCCTGAAAATTGAGAATTTATCTTCTGGTCATTACTTTTACTACATGCATTTTCAGTGAATAAAAAGATGCAAGAAAAATCATGAGCAAATCAGAATACTTCCAGGAAAGGATGATAAGTTTCAACTGAGCTACCCTGAGATGTGTCCACGTATATAGAGGGAAAGAGTCATAAAGAATCGAGTATATCTGTTGCTAATGTTTGACCCAATCTAAATGCCACAAATTCCCGGATAAAATCAATCAGCTCCTTCACTTTCTCAGTGACAATTTTTGGTTGTACCATAATGAGAAATTATGGTACAAATTCTGATGCATGCTTTACCAAGTGACTGGAAAGAAAATGAGGGTGGATAATGTCTTTACCTTTGGCATTCGTGCAGCATCCACTGATGAAAGAATGTTCAAGAGTTGAAACAGGACAAGGCTCAAGACATTCGAGTTCTTTTTCGGTTTCACTGTAATTGCTACAACTGTACTCTTCTGTCTCGTCTGACTGTATTTCTACCCCTTGAGATAACTGCAATCATCCATTAAATTCAGTATTGGTGTAAATTTTGCGCAAACCATCTCTTCGTTTCTTAAGATGATTAAAATCCAAGGCCTTTCTATTTCTCCGATAATAAGAATAGAACCTGAATGGCATTCTACAACATAAAAGTTTCACGAGCTGAAATAAGCATAGCTAGACATATAATTGGACACATGAAGAATAGACTGTGATAGGTTGGACAACAGTTCCAGTGTCCTTAACAAGTTTTCATAATTAAGAAGCTATTAAAAATTCCGTCCAAATGATTATGTGCCAAGCTCCCAGCTGTTACACTCAACCCAATTCTTAGGACTTACCCACACCAGCAGATTACAAACTAGCATTTAGATTTTTGAAGATCAAGAAATGGAAAATGTACAAAAACCAGGGTTTTTTATAGAGTTATGTCCATCTTTGGTGTTAGCAATAACACTTATCCATAATTTAATAAAAGGGAAGCAACTACACAACAAGAACAAATCAAGAGCAGAAAATTGTGGAACCAAGTCAGTTTCAAACACAATTCGGAACATTGGTGAACATGACCATTTATAAGTGTTCGTTTTTGGTCTGTATGATGGACAACCTAGCAGCTATTATTATTAATTTGATACCAGTAACAACTAGACAAATTATTTACAAAGACACACCACCATAAAAGTCAATGAAAAGAGAGAAAGGTAAATCCAACTTCTAAAGTTAGCATGTTACACTATTGACTCCATTTCAGGCAACAGTTTAAACATCAAATGCGTAAATTTCATAGATACTCAATCAGTACATCATGTTGTTGCCTTCAGGGAAAAAACCAAACCGAGCCTTACTATACGGTAATCAATTACACAAACAGGAAAAACGAAGAAAACAAAGCAGTAAGATAAACTGCAGAACTAATCGTAAGAGACAGACCTGCCAGTTTTGGCACATGATAGGCTGCTGATCCATTGTTGGCAAGCAGTCAAAATCACGAGGGTGGTCTGATTTATCTTCATCTAGAACAAGATGAAACATAATGTCCTGGTTTTTGTGCTTGGTTCTCACCATGTCAAGTGTAGGTTCTAGAATCTCTGAGGTAGGCTTTGAACTAGCATAAGTCTCCTCCCTGATAATATTAAAATTAAATGACTCAGTTCTGTTCATTAATTCTCTCGGCTTCTCTTCAAGCAGAACACTCGAAGCTTCACTACCCATTACATTCAGCTGTGGCAAGGAGTACATTAAATACTTTGAATAAAATGGATCACTACTGCCAACAGCATCAGTGTCAGTGCTGTTACTTTCTGCTGCCACATGAACAGGGGACTGAAGACGAGGCATAGCCTTCATTATGGGAGATGTAAATGTAAATGAAACAACATCAGTTCCATGTTTCGCATTATAGGCAACTGCCATATTTCCATCTCTTGTAACATTACCTTCTGTAGGCCTCTCAACTTCATCAAAGGACAACTCATCAGAAAGATTCCTGTCAGTTTCAAAATCTCTATTTACATGTTTCTTTTGAGATGGGATATTAGCTTTCTCCCTTTCAGAATCTGGATCTCTAGAGGCATTTTTTCTGGAAGGACTTTCAGGCTTTATAACAACCTTGTTCACAATCCTATTTGGCCCAGTAGAACCACCCACTGATTGAAGTTTTTTCTTCTGGCGGTTAGAGAATGAATTATCCTTATTGACCAATGTATTTTGTTTCTGGCTATTCTGCCTAAGTACATTGTTGGCCATGTTTTCAGAAGTTCTTTTCTGAATATTCTTTTGCTGCTTAAGCAATTGGTTTGACTTGATTTCATGCGGTACTTTCTGCTTCTTAAAGCTGTCACTCGTTGATGTTGACCCCTCTCTCCTCTGAATACTGGCCTTTACTTGTGCTGCTTGTGAAACGGACTTTCCCTTGTTCTTCAAATTACTGGAATTCCCTTCTGAAAACACGGAAGCCTTGCTTAATGGCAAGTTTTCTGATCCATTTTGTTTCTTGTCAATAGGTTGTCCTCTGCAGGACTTCTTGGATTGTGGGTCTACTTTTTGTGGCCTTGATGCCTTTTTGGCCGCTTCCATGTTTTGTTTCAAGTCTCGCAAAGGAACTGAAGGGGAGCCAATTAATGAAACTCTACTGGTAGTAGCTGCCTTAGGACTCGCGCCTATGATTTTTGCTGCAGTCTCCATTACACAGGTCGCATTCTTTACCGGGTTAAATCCAGGACTCCTAACTGGAGAAAAAAGTTTATTGTGGGTATTGGGAATTGGTTTCGCAGACTTAGGAGGCAATATTTCAGTCTGAAATCTCTCAAAAGGCCGACTTTGTGCTTTATGAGACATAGATGCAACAGATTTCCAATAATCCCTTTCCTGCTCACAGTGCCTGTTTAAGTTTTTCATGGTGTCATAATCACTCAACAAATTGGAGCTAGCCCTATTGAGTTGAGGTGTTCTAGGCAAGTGGCAGTCAGAAAATAGGGTAAGAGAAGGCTCGAGAACACTGGATGTCGGCAAGGAATCCAAGCCCATAAGCCTGGCGATTACTCCCGGTGCTCTTGTCGCATATCCTTCATCACTAGTTACAGATAAACTACAACTAAAGTCGCTGCTTCCTCTTCTAGTTGAGTTTGCTCCCTTGTTGCCCACCTCCATCTAGATGTACAACAAAATAACCAAACAATCACAGTGAAGTTTCAGAAAGGGCATCCAAAGATAGACAGCGAGTAGAAAAAGAGAACATAATAAAAACAAACTCTTACAGTATAAATGGGCGGTTCTGACGAGCTTTCAACAATTTCAATTCTTTGCCTTACTTCTACAAAAGGAATGGAAACGAGATAAACTTCAAACTATAAATAAAGAAAAAATACCTAACAAAAAAAGGTTCACAATAGATTAATAGGCTTGCGTATTAGAACCAAAAGAAGTCGCTTGCCAGGAAAGCCATTGTTGTTCGAGAAAAGTTTCTTTCGAGACTTTCCATTCCAGTCAAACAGGTGAAACGGACCTGCTTTTGAACGCTTTCTCTCACCATCCATCATGTAATCTGAAAACTGTAATAGACTTCGAGTCATACTTGAACTTATGAACATAAAATGCGAGTCACTGTTTCTCAAATCTCTAATCCACAAGTCAAAATAAGTATAGCGTTATGCAGACTAAATCCAAAACTAAACCATCAACTTTGGAAACGCAAATAAGATCTTTGAACCAGAATCCTCCCCAAGTGTCAGCTCCGTTGCTCATTCATCAATAGCAGACTTCTACCAGTTAATCACATCATTCGAATCCCCCATTACCGACATAAGCAAGTATGAGGTTCAAAAGAAAAAGAATGGAAAGAAAAAACACCCAAAAAGCTTCAATTTCTAGCAACCAAGATCTTACCTTTTGAAATGCAAGATCAAAAGCTCCTCCTTGGACTTCCCGTGCAAACAGGAAATAATCCAAATCCCACAATATTAGAAGTCAGTAAACGCAATGCGTGTAAATTGAATTACAAACAAAACAACTACCAACTCAAATCATATTGTTGCTCCGTCAAAATGCACAAAAGACACACTTTGAAAGAGTTTCGACCAGTCCAGCAGTCACCCATTAACCATTATCAGCAGAAGCCTCATTTTTTAAAATGAAAAACTTTCCCTCGAGAGGGTATATTAGGAACTTTCAACAAGCGACGAGACGAAAACAACTGTACCCCTACAAAGGACTCAAGAAGACAACTTGACCCAGAAAAAAGAGAAGCAAAGAAAAGCCAAAGAACGGTGACATTCGCAGTGATAGGGACTGAATTAGATCAGGAAAGGTCCAAAAGAATAAGCAGTGTAAAATGTGTCAGTTTACGTGTGGGGAAAGCGAGTGTGTGATTGAGTGGTTGCATTTGTGTACTATTTTGACACCGCCTAGATTTAAGGCTTAAGGTAAGTGGCAACCGAACCAGAGGCAGAGGCAAACACAGCCAGTGTGTTTTATGAGAAGACAATCAATGGAGGTGAGTTGTTTCTCATTGTACCTTTCCCATTTATCGCCACGTGGCAATCATAAATGGTCGTGGTCCTACCGGTTTGGTGTGCACCACTTAATTGGGAGGATTAATTAGTCCTATCGTAGGGATGGTAAATAGAAAAATATCTTAGTGCATTTTTTTTCCGTTTCATAACCTCTAGTAAAAATACTGAGAAATGTAATTTTGTTTAGAAGAATACCATGAGAAGTGATATTTAAAATGTAACATCCCATCACGAATAAGAAGGGTAAAATAGTAAATTGGAACGAGTTATGGGTGTTTAAGATTGTCTTGACATGTTCATGCATACACATACACGTAAATAGTGACTTTTGCACATATAAATAACTGTATATGCATTCATGACATTTCTCGGTATATGTAGTCATAAATATGATTATTGTGAAAAATGTGATTTTTGTGCTTGAAAATTTAATTAGAGTGGGTCTTTGTGTGTTTTAAATTTTGGGAGATTTTTAGAAATTTTGCTGAAAATATTCGGGGGAAAATTTCTGGACCGAAAAAATTGCCAAGTGGCAGACTGATTGATTTCCGGTACTGGAAATGACTGTCAAATGACACTGAAAATTTAAATACATGAGTTTTGAATTTATTAATTTGAGCCATTAAAATTTGGGGAGAATTTGGAGTAGAAATTGGAAATCAAATGGACTAGTTACTAAAGTGGACCAATTGGAATCATAAGGAAGAGACACGTGGCAAGTGACATGTGGCCCACCACAAATTATGCCACGAAATTTGTAAAATGAAAGACCACATTTGGGTCTTTCATTTAGCCATTAGATACTTCTTATTTGAAGGAATTAAAAGTGATTTAGATGGAAGTTCTCCATCATCTACGTAGCCTCCTTCATCTCCTTTTTTCTTCATTTCTTTCTTCATGCTTTACTTCTCACGACACTTTCTTCTTCAAAGCTTCAACGTTGGACTTTGCCTTCTTTCTTCACTATCCACTTAAATACCTTGCTACTTTCTTCTTGATGCTAATGGAATCCAACCTATTCCACCTTACCAAGGTGAAGATAGTGTTTATGGAAGAGCTAGGGTTGCTTGTGATTTGAAAGAGCTTGGAAGTAAGTATCTTGATAACATCATGGGTTTTGGTTAAATGAAACAATTGTGATGATAGTTTAGAGGCTAATTGCATGACATGGGATTTTGGGTATATGTCGTGGATAGTGATGGGTGTATGTGTGTGTGTGTATAAATTTCTTGCCTTGATGAATGAAAGATGATATAGAATTTATTGAATGTGTGTTGGGATAGGTTTTAGATGTGAAAGTAGAGGTAGAAGAGTGTAGGAAATGTATGGATGTTTGAAAGTTGTGTGCTAAAATTTTGTGGATTAATGTTCAAGGCTAAAATTGTGAGCTAGTTATGGTGGATTTATGAGGTGAATTGAGAGAGAATTGGATGAGAAATGGTATGGAAGAGGTAGAAATTAAGTTAGGTTGAGAATCTGAAAAATTGGATGTGTATATGTTTCAATATTTTTGGTCATAACTTTTTATATGGTTATGCTATTGAGATGAGGTTTAGCTTGAATTAAACTTGAGAACTTTGGCTAGAATTCTTATGAAGGAAGTTCTGTCCAATTATGGCTTTAAGGGTAATGAATTTTGTCTTAAGAGTAGGCAATATGTGTAGGGTAAATAATCATGATTCTAACATTAAAGATTTGTGACCAGAAACTTTGGAGAATTTTCTAGGCTAAAGTAGACAGATTTTGGGAAATTGGTCTTCATGAAAGTTGAATATTTTCTTGTTATCTTTCTATCACCACTAAGTATGACATTTTTCGATTTTTAGGTTGAAAGTTATGAGTTGTGAATGTTCAGGTGATTTTTCTAAGATTAATGTGCTTTGTGTGTGAAATGTTTCTAAGTATGGAGTTTGTGGTTACTATGTTCTGAAGCCAATTCTAGACTGTTATGGTTTAAATTAGCTTACGTGATCTTATGGAAAGTTGTAGATGTCTTAGCTTTGTAATGAGGTATAATATGCTAATTTTGGATGTAGGGATTATAAGTTATGAATTTTTAAAGTTTGGATATGGTTTAGGTGATATGTTTAGTTAACAATCTTAAATAGGGCAGCCACAATAATGGGAGAATTTGACCTAGTTAGAGATGGAATTTACTTCCAAGTCCTTCATGAGAATTGTAGCATGTTTGCTGATCTTTCCAGTGATATAAATAATGGAATTTTTGAACAATGGGATAGGAAGTTATGATTTTTGGAAGATTGTGTTACTGTTGAGGATGACACTTATATGGGCAGAAACTTTG
>JAOSBK010000006.1:21797769-21813690 GCA_027568895.1 Erythroxylum shatona
CCGCCTTTCGTTTTGTTCCGCTTTTGATTCGATTCGCTCTCGATTCCGCTTTCGTATTCGATTTGCTTTGGATACTTCCGCTTTATGATTCGATTGTTCTTCGTTTGCTTCCGCTTTGTTCTCAATTCCATTAAGAATCCGATTTCTGTTCGCATCCGTTTTGTTCAGTTTCAAATATGTTGTTGCTTTTGAATTCAATATTTCCCGGATCTTTGTTATTCGTTTCTGTTTTCATTTCCGTTTTATCCGGCTGGGGTCCGGTTCCAGGATCAAGTCACAACAATAAGCCTCGATTTGGTCTCCTTTTTTTGCATGAGGTACTTAAGGGCTACATGATTAGAAAAACAATAACCTTAGTACCCAACAAATATGACCAAAACTTTTCTAAAAAAACACAACAATATATAGCTCTTTTGTGATCGTATGGTAGTTGAGTTGTGCGTCATCGAAAGTACGAGAAGCGTAGGCAATTGTGTGCAAAATTCACCCCTCTCACTATCCAAGGATTGCTCCCATGGCAAAGTCACTTGCATCGCACATAATCTCAAAAGGAAGCTCCCAATTCGGTGGTCGGTTGTTTCAGAGTTTCGAATGCTCGTTTGCATGCATTGTCGAAAACAAATTTGACATCCTTCTCCAAAAGCTTGAAAAGAGGTGCGACAATCTTCAAAAAATCCTTGATGAAGTGTCAATAAAATCCTACATGATCAAGCAAAAAAACGAACATCCCGCATGCATGAGGGGTAAGGCAAAGACAAAATAATATCAATTTTCACTTTATCGACCTCTAAACCGCTTGAAAAAACCACATGCCCTAAACAATTCCTTGTTCAACCATAAAATGACACTTCTCATAATTCAAAATAGGGTTGGTTTCCATACATCTTTTTAGCACTAAAGATAGATTTTTAAGACAATAATCAAACGAATCACCATAAATAGAAAAATTATCCTTAAATACCTCAATAATTTGTTCAATATAATCTGAAAAGATACTCATCATGAATAAAAAGTCGCAGGAGCGTTGCATAAACCAAAGGGCATCCTTCTGTATGCAAATATGCCAAAGGGGCATATGAAAGTAATCTTTTCTTAATCTTTAGGATCGGTCACAATCTGATTGTATCCACTATAACCATCAAGGAAACAATAAAAAGACTTACCTTCTAGTCGTTCCAACATCTGGTCCATAAACAACAAAAGGAAGTTATTTTTATGCGTCACTGTATTCAGCTTCCTATAATCCACACACATGCGTCATCCACTTTGTTTCCTTTAAGGTATAAACTCATCATCTTTTTTCTTCACCAAAGTGATCCCCGTCTTCTTCGGAACCATGTGGATAGGCACCACCCATCTACTATAAGTTATTAGATAAATAACACCTACATCCAAAAGCTTAAGTAACTCGATTTTTACCACCTCCATCATAGGTGGATTGAGGTGGCACTGTATCTCCCTTGTTGGATTTGAATTTTCCTCCAATATTATGCGATGCATACACATTGAAGGAGTAATACCTTTGATGTTAGCCAACGTCCATCCTATGGTCGTCTTATGTTCGCGAAGAATATTCAATAACTATTCCTCCTACACACTTGTTAGATTCTGTTTAATAATAACCGGTAAAGTATTGTTATCACCAAAGAACATATACTGAAGATTATTAGTCAAAGGTTTTAGCACAAGCTCAGGTGAATGCATAACAGATGGTAAAAGTTTCTTATGCAATAAAGGAAGATCGATGAAAACCACCTTATAAGGAATGGGGGAAAGTACATGTAAAGCAAAAACAGAATCAACGACTTTCAGAAGCAAGCACAATGGACATATATCATCATCATAATCACCACTATAAGTCACGACATTCTCACTACCAAAACCATGCCACAGTGTCAAGTCCAGACCATTATTGAATTCTAACTTGATATGATCATACATAAGCTCATCAATATCATCTAGAAAATTAATCGAGTAAACATGATCAAGTGGATATCGGAGAGCATTATTAATATTGAATTTAACCACATCATCTCCTACAGTCATAGAAAGTAGATCATGTTCACAATCAATCTTGATTCTAGCAGTCTTTAGAAAGGGTCTACTAAACAAAATAGGTGTACTCCTGTGTGAAGTGTCTATAGCGATTTCAAGTACATAAAAGTCACAAGGAATTAGCAAAGCACCTATTTTAACCAAGACATCCTCTACTAAACCAAGCAGATAAACAAAGGAACAATCCACTAACTGTATAACCACACTTATAATATGTAAAGGCTTAAGACTCAAGACATCATACACATGTTTAGGCATCTCACAATTGGATGTGCCTAAGTCAAACAAAGCTCTCTCAAGCGAGGTGTTACCTATTATGCACAGAATGGCAAACACATTGAGGTCTTTCAGTTTGCATAGGATATTCGGTTTCATCATAGCAGAAACTACCTCGCCCATATTCACTATCTTGTAACCTTTCAATCGATGGGTGTGATTGGTCATGCAAAGTTTTTTCAAGAATTTCGTGTGCTTTGGGACTTAGTGAATTGTATCAATAAGTGGAATATTGATCTCCACCTTCTTGAACAAATTGAAGATATCCTTCTCTTTCTCCTCTTGCTTGGCCTTTGAACTCCTAACACTCAAAGGAAACGGAGGAATCAGTTGAAAATCAGAATTGACAGGTTTAGAATTTACCTTTGGCACCCTGTCAAAAGCTATGATTTGGGCAAAAATTAGAGGAACCAAATCTTACTTGTTTCTGGAATTTTCAGTCAACTTCTGTCCATTATGTTATGAAGAATCAAGTTCAGTTCTGCCCCTGGAAGTTTCAGCTTCATTATGATCAACAAGGAGTGGAGAAGTTAGTCCTAATTTAGGGTTAGGATCTACGGCCATAGGCTGTTTAACATGGTTAGTGTGTATCTCGATTTCCTCTCCCTCACCCAAGGCAATCCCCTTCTTTTTTCACTCAACTAGAGCCCTTCTGTTGTGAAGCTCAACAGCTTGGACAGATTCCTTGGGATGCAAGGCTAGAGAGGGTAGCCTGCCACTGTTTTACACCCCAAGTTTACTCATCGAGGATGTAATTTGGCCCACTTGCTTCTCAAGATTTTGGATACTAGCATCTATTTCCTACTAGAAAGACAAGAAGTTTTACTACATTCCAATAGTGTTAGTAGCCATATTTTTTACAAGTTCCTTTAAATCAAAAATTTCAGCATTAGAAGTAGAAGAAGAAGGAACCGAATTTTAAGGATTTGGCCTTGAGGCACAGGTCTGATTTTGCTAGAAATCGCTCTTCCTCCATTGTTCATTGGTTTCTATGGGTTTCCATCGCGCAAATTTAGATGGTCGTGCCACCTCGGATTGTACGTCGATGAGAATGGATCATATTTATGCTGTGGATTCTTGTTGAATCCACCACCGATCGCATGGGCATATTTCATCGAGTTGTCCTCCATTGCAGGATACAAATCAGAAGTGTGTCCACTAAGAGAACAAATGCCGCATGTCCTGTCTTGCTGAACACTACCATTTAACATAGCATGCATTAGCGAGGTTAGTTCATCAATTTTATTTTCTAATGAAACACTACTTACCTCGCTGACACGTTTCGCGTGGAATTCTCCTCGTATGCCAAACTGTTTAGAATTTGCTGCCATATTTGAAATCAAGTAATAGGCAGCATCGAGCATCTTATTTACCAAAGCCCCTCCACTCGTGACATCAATGATACTTTTATCTTGGGGTGTCAATCCATCGTAAAAGTATTAAATGAGAAGCTGATCAGGATTTTGGTGGTGGGGGCATTGTAAGTATAGCTCCCAAAACTCGGAGAATGTCTCACCATGCATCTGTCTTATGCCACAAATTTCCTTCCGAACATTTGCAGTTCACGAAGCAGGAAAGTACTTCTCTAAGAACTTGCACTTCAAATCGTTCCATTACATTACCGAACTAGGGGGAATTGAAAACAACCAACTCTTGGCTGAACCTTTCAATGAGAAAGGAAAGGCTTTTAGTTTAACCAAATTCTCATCCACCCCTTGCGGTTTCATTCCATTACATACCATGTGAAAGTACTTATATGGGTCTTCTCCTGCAAGACCGTTAAAACTAGGCAACAAATGTATAAAATCATACTTTAATTCAAAATTAGCATGCTCTACATTAATACACAAAGGCTAGTTGTCAAGGTTAGGAGCATCACATTCCTTCAGCGCTCTCTGCGAATTGATTGCCATATTTGCGAATTCTATTTGTGAATGCTCCGACTGCTGAAAAAGGTGTGCAAAACTTGAAAGTTCTTCTTCCTTCACCTTGCGCAACATGCACAGTTCAAGGAGAGGTGAACACGGAGGTGTGCGATTAATGAAGAATGATTGCTCTTCGTAGAATTGCTCGATTAATCCATCCGAAAGTTCTTACGCAGAACTTCTGGACAAACAACCTATAAAACAAACAAAAATTAAAAAAACAAGCTGAAAAATACATTAGCAAAACGTTAAATAGATCCCCGGCAATAGCGCCAAAATTTGACAAGGTGTCGTTACTCTTGCAAATTAACCCTACATGAATAACAAGTAATATATGAGAGTAGGAATTGTTCCCTCGGAGATCTGATAATAGTATGCTAACTATTGTCAAACTTGTCAACGAAATTTTAGTCAACGAAAATAGACGCAAAAGCATAAACGAAACAAGAATTTAAAATCTAAAATACAATCTAACCTAAATGATTCAGTATCGAATGCAAGTTACCAACTAAACTAGAAAACAGAACTAGCTAACAAAAAACAGAAATCAAAAGATAATCTGATGCAAACAGAATCAGATTTGACATAGACAAGACTCAATAAAGTCAACTAAACTAAACTCAGACCAATGCACAGAAATAAGTAATTTGGGGGTGATCTCGGTAATTCAGAATTTAAAGAACACAAACTTAAACAAATGTTAAATCAAAGTTCAGTAGAAATAGTAATTAAAAGATTAGGATAAAAACAGAATTACAGAAACTTCAATTGCAAAGGATTTCACCAATGAAACCAATTAATTCATTCATTGTACTCTAAAAATTATTTGTGTACTATGTGCACAGAATCAAGGATCACCAACTTACTGATTTTATGCTTCTTAACTGCTGAGCAAACATAACTTCGTAAACAATCATAAGGTTCATAACTACTAATCCACCTAAATTGCATACGAGCATTATGATAGTTTGATTAATGATCTTGCCTTGAAAATCTCAACAACTACTATCATCATTTTAAGACAAAGTTCGAATTCTCTCAGGATAGGTTTGACAACTACTATCGACAACCTAGCTATAAATCAATTAATTTGGCAATTACTACCATCAATTAATCAAATAGCATCCAAAATCCTTATAAACCTTAATTCCAGATTTTAAGATTTACGAGTTCAGATCAACCATTAAAGGATCAGAATTCAAACACATGTTTGCAACACACGAACACAAGAATTGATTAAGATTAGATCCTTATAAATTAAAATTGGTTCGAAGGGTACTACCTTTTACAATTGAATTAAATATTTAGCCACACATACATTGTACAATTCGGTTACCACTCAATTCTCCAAAGAATTTACGTCTAAAATAGAAAAGAAGAGAAGAAGAATTTTGGCTAGGATTTTAGAGAAGGACTTCAGCTAGGATATGAGAGAACTACCCAAAGGAGGTTGACACTAAACCTAGAGACAAAAGTCGTGTTTTATATATCTCACAATGATGAGGTGGCTGACCTAATTTAGAGACAGGAAATGAAATACGTTCCTGTCAATTTTTTAAAGTTAGTTTCAATAGTGCACAAAAACCAAACAGTTAAAATTTAGGAGCTCAAATTTTATTAGTAGCTTTTTCTTTGAGTTAGCTTCAATCTAAGACTTGAATCACTGAATTCCACTATCTGAGCCAAAAGTTATGATTGTAACATCATCGAAAGGTCATTCTGGAGATCCAGAATCTGATGCAATTTTGGGAATTTATTTCTTCTGAGTTTCAAATCAGAAAAATCTACAATTGGTGCTAAAAAATTCTTCAATGAGTCAAAAATTTAAATATCAAATTTCAAAATTTTTGGTTAAACCAATTTCAAGATAAAAATCCCACAATGACTAGAGGTCAAGTCTTCCATAAATCCAAAAACAATGCAATTCGAGTCTATTTGTTCAAAATCCCACAATGATTAGAGGTCAAGTCTGCCAGAAATCCAAAAATAGTGCAATTCGAGTCTATTTGTTTCATTTATGCATTTTACATCAATGAAACTCGAATAATGCTAAACTTGATAAATCAGTTATAAATGAACATAAAATAAATGTAAATGACTTTGAATTAAGTCCTAAAGATATATGAAAATATGAGTGTATCACCTGCACATGGACAAACACAGACAGGCCTCCCCAACCTAAGTTTTCACAGGTTATTTCAAAATTTTAGGCCCTGGTAAAACCTATTTTTTACCCTAATTAGAAAAGACTACATAAGAGAAGAAAAATGAACTAGAAAGAAAGCCTCCATTTTGCTACTTTGGGAAAAAGCTAAATAAGAGGAAGAAGGAAGAGAGAGAAGAAAAGAAAGAAGAAGGTGGAGCTCAGCTACTTCAATCTCCAATCCTCTGCATTATCCTTTCTTATTTTCATCTTTTATTCCATTCATTTGATGTATGAGATGGAATTGATGATGATGAATCTTAGGTTAAGAATATTCCAACTTCTTTTAGGGATCTATACTTGATTTAATGTTAATCTAGTTGCTTTTATCATTAATAATCTTGGGTGTTGTGATTATTTGTTATAATTGTATGATTTGGTAATAAATCAAGAGAGTTAACTGAATGCAAAAATGATTAGGTTGGTTAATGAGAGTTAAACAATCTAATAATCTCATAAATAATCAAATCGGTAAGTATACAGAGAGATATCTACTATCATGACCCAGTTATTCATATGATTCATGTAAAGTTATGTTTATGCAAATGCACATGTGACTCCATTTTCATTTTACTTTATTATAATCGAGTGCCTATTTATTGTCCCTTATCTATTATGGATATCGGACTCATTTCATTTACTGTCCCATATCTATTGTGGATACCAGGCTCATTGTTAACTAAGCCTATGGCTCTTTGTGCACATTGATGCTATCAATACTTTTCATTCAATGCGCTTATGTCATTTATCACATTCTTTGAACTTGAGTCCAGCATTCAACATTTAGTTGAGTACACATTCTATAGTATACATAAAATTTTAAAACCTTCCATATATAGTCCCAAGTATCAAACTTTTCGAACCAACAATGTCAAAAATCATAGCAATTAGATAAGCAACAGTTCATTAACTGAAAGTTAACCAAAAACAATTCAATCATAGTGACTAGGTTAACTCACAATACGCTCCAGAAAAGTTGTTGTCTTAATGATCCAACAATGTTTGGATTTGATGATCAACTTGTGCTTCTTTAGTCATGCAATGCACATATATTTATGATTATTCACTTACCCACATGTATATGTCTCATGTTCAATACATGCTCAATTGACTTTCTAAGTATGTATCCTTATTCATAAATCTTGACCATTCAAACACCATAGCTTGTACACATCTAGTTTGTAATTAGGTTTATATCTTAAGTAAGTTTGATTACTCTAGATTCATCAATCATACATTCACCAACATTTTATAGCAATACATATTCACATAATTTCCCAATTCTTATTCATTCATACCTGGTTCACATTACTCATATCATTTGGATCACATTTGTATTCATAAGAACACCTTCATTCCATTAACACTCATAAATTCCAGATTTTAGATATATGGATTTCAAAATAATCCATTCCTTAAGTTAAAACATTAATTAACAATCTAAACTTATCAAACCCTTAACCAATTAATCAAACATCAATCTAGGTTCATTTCAGGTCTTCATCAAGTCCAAATACACCAAAGTAAAGTAACTTTTCCTTAGTTGATTCAACAATCACACAAAACAGAAAATTTTCATTTCAAAGCATTGCCTATGATCGTTGAGGACCTTTCCACAATCGTGGGTTAAGTTAACTGAATGTTCACTTTCCATTTTCCTTCAATTTCTCTAAATTCTAACACCTTTATACCAAATTCAAAACATCTTAAAATTAGTCCATTAATTATACCGTAATTATACTTCAATTCCTCATCAATTTCATCTCCAATTCCAACTCAATATCATTTAATTGGTAGCTCATAAACTATTTATCTTTCATACATACAAAAACAAAACAGAAACTTTCATTCACTTAATCTCATCATATATGTAGTCCTAGTTTTTTTCCAAATTTAAGAACACTCCACTAGCACCTTTCTTTAGCATAAATTCAACTTCATTTAAACTGCAAATCTCAACCTAAATCATCCATATAGCAACCTATAACATACAGTTCTCATGCATCAAAACCAAAATAAAAAAGTATCCAATTCATGTATCATTTTTCCTGCACACTTCATCATTAACACTACATGCTATCCATCCTAATTCAATCATCATAAAATTTCTATTACAGCATGCCACAAAGATCAATACTTTACTTACATGTTTAGCTCAAGTTCCACCTCAATTCATCAAGTCTACTTTGCCTTATATGTATGCAAGATCATCTCAAATAAAAGGTGGGAATTGGATGGGTTTTCAACAACAAGAAAATAGCAAAATGAAAGACAACAACATATAGCTTTCTTGATGTAGAATCTTATCAAGATTTTGAAGTGGTGATGAACAAAATAGAAGCCAAATTTCAGAGCTATGGGATGGTGAATAATTTCATGATGAAAGGGAAGAGAGGAGAAGAATGAACACAGTAGAAAAACTTATGCATTAGCTTAACTCATTAGGTGATAGGTGTTGTCATTTCATAATAACACTTGTCCCTATACATGCATTCCATTTGTCCTCTTAATAAGCTGCCAAATGTCACAATTTTGCTAGGCCATTTGTCACTCAAACTCTAACCCATTTGTCACTCAATTATTTATGCTAAATGTCACTTAATTCTACTACCATGTGTAACTTATTTCACAGGCATGTGTCAATTTGACATTTTTCTAAACTAACTGCACATTTTAATTCATCAATTTTCTTAAAAATTAATTCAAATTTACTAATTATAATCCACCAAACCAAAATTCAAGACATAAGCAATACATAATTCACATCATGATCATTTTAAACCTTCCATACCTTGGAATATGTCAATTGAGTGCACATACAATTTTGGCAATGTTTACTAAATCATGACTCATATGTGTATGTGAATGAAATGCATTTCATAAATTCTCAAATGTTATGACTCATGTGCAATAATTTAAGGCTCTAACCCTTAGTATAAAAACTGGCTATTACAATTCTCCCCCTTAAGAAAATTCATTTTTGAAATTCTTACCTGATTGATCAAATAGATAGGGGTATTGTTTCCTTACGTTCTCCTTTGTCTCTTATGTGGCTTTTTCTCTCGAATTATTCCTCCAAAGGACTTTAACCAATGGTATTATTTGGTTTCTCAATTGCTTAGCCTGATAACTAATTATTTTGACCGGTTCCTCTATATAGCTCAAATTAGTTGCAATTTCAACCTCCTGTGTCTGTAATACATGTGTTAGATCTGACCTACATCTCCTGAGCATACTAACATGGAACATATTTTGAATCTAATACATCTCTGATGGTATTACTAACTTATAAGCTAGCAGTCCTATTGTCTCAGTAATCTCATAAGGACCAATGTGTCTAGGGCTTAACTTTCCCGTTTTAGTGAACCTCAACACTCCTTACTAAGGTGACACTTTCAAAAACACCCTATCTCCCATTTGCTACTCCATATCTCTCCAGTACTGATCTACATAACTATTCTACCTATCTTGAGCTTCCTTGATCCTACTACAGATCAATTTTACCTTATCAATGATATCTTAAATCAACTCTAGGCCTTCAACAATCCTTAAGCCCTCTTCATCCCAATATAAAGGTGATCGACACTTTCTGCCATAGAACGCTTCATATGGAGCCATACTAATACTACTATGATAATGATTATTGTATGCAAATTTTAATGAGAGCTACATATTGCTACTTGAAACTTCAAAACATAAGCTCTTAACATATCTCAACAATCTTAATTGTCCTCTCACTCTGTTCATCTATCTAAGGATGAAATATTGTACTAAAATTTAACTTTGTACCCAATGCTGTTTGTAAACTACCCTAAAATCTAAAAGTAAATCTAGGATCCCGGTCTGATACAATTGATATTGGAACTCAATGTAATCTCACTATCTCATTAACGTACCTTCGAGCTAACTGATCCAGTGTGTTATTCTCGTACCATTTTTTTCAAACAATAGTTACTTCATTTACAAAAGAAAGTAGCTATTTACGGATGGGATTTTTAGTAACTGTTTTAGTTCAATACCATTGTGTTGTTGTTGATAGACTAACCTCTATTTTCTTGAAAGGCTAAATAAGAAACACTTAAGGAAGGATGATATCTTAGTGTCCTATGGTATGGAACTCTAAAATCCAAGCTCTAAAGTTATAGTTACGTATAGGATAGGATAAGTGGGATATATTTATGCACCACCACAAAAACATTAAGTGGCATCATTGAGTGAAGATTTTAAAGAAGAAGGCTGGGAGATGATGCTCAACAAATTAGAAGAGAACAAGAAGCAAATAGAGGGCTAAATGGATGCCATTGATACATAAATTAAGGAAACAATTTAACGTCAGCACTACTAAACAAAGAAATTACTAAAAATTTTTATAGTGCAAAGCATTTAAGTCATGTCTCCTACACCATAACCACCACAATCCCCATAAGTGTTATTGCCATTCTTTTTATTTTTTCAATTAATTTATGTTTGAGTCATGTTTTGTTTTCATATTGAGGATAATATATTGTTCAAAAGTGGGGACATATATGTAATTGCATATCATTTATAAGTGACTTTGAATTTGCATTGTTTTAGGTTTTTATTATGTTATCATTGTGTAAATTTTTGTTGCATGACGTTGCATTTTATGTTTATGTGAATTTGTCAATAGCATGAAATTGAAAGGAATTATATTATATCTAAACATGATCATTTAATTTTTGAAGAAACATTAGCTTATAAATTTGTCTTTTAAGTGTTTTGAGGTGAAAATGCTTGTTAGCTAGAACATTTTAACTGTTCTTTCATTTTATGAAACTTTTCTAGATGAAGTTATAACTAAATTCATTTAAATTGGTAAGCATCATTAGTAGCCTTCCATGGGAATGATTGATTAGGAAAATATGATGTAGGTTAAAAAATGTGGACTAAATTTGTTAAATAAATTCCTTATTATGTTGGCCCTTTTTTGAGAAAAATGGTTAAAAATTGAGCTGCTAGCTAGTTGTGAGTTGCGATATAGTTGAGTAATTGAGGGCATTCATGATAAAATATGTTCCTTTATGTCAAAAGGATAAAATGATACTCCAACTAAGCTTGATAAAACATAACCTAGTTGAGTAACTAGGGGACATTTATGAAAGAGTATTTGCCTTCATGTTAAAAGACTAGGTGATTGTTAAATAAAATCTAAAAATATGATGTTGCTGACAAAAATGAACCTATTGATCTTCTTATTAAATGTCAAAAACAATTTTATGAGAGGGTATTTAAAGTTGGCCTACCTCTTTAGTTCGTAAATAAGAATAAGTGCATGCTTACAATTGCAATTGATGTATGAATAAGGTGTCAAAATTTTGGTTGAAATGTGTATTTAAATCAAAGCACTTGAACAAGAATGGGAGAAGTTAGTATGTTCAAACAATTTGAGTGATTGATATTTGTGGCTAAGTTAAATTTATAAAATTTGATGTCATTGTTCCATTATTACATTGTAGCATGATTTTGTGTTTATGTGTTTTATGTTTGTTTATTTTGTGTTTTTAGTTTTGCTCTGAGACAAGCAAAGATTTAAGTGTGGAGAAGTTGACAGGTGTAAATTAAATTGTGTTTGTTAGGTGTTTTATTGTGTTTTTTAGTTTTATCTTAGATGAAATCATGTTTTTAGGACTTAGATTGGTGTTCTTGTTAGTGTTTTATGTGTTTTCTTTGATTAATTATTGTTTAGTGCAAGAATTCGATCTTAATTGTATGTTTTAATGATTGTTTGATGTGTTTGATGATGAGTAGAGATAGAAAAATTTGAAGAAAAGATGAAGGAGCTAGAGAACATGATTTCACACAATTGTGTATGGGATGCATAATTGTGTATGAACACAATAAAACTTTGGTGAAGCTCTCTGGCACGATCGTAACATAGAGCTGGAGTAAGAGTATGCATGATTATGAAAAGACCAATTTTTGGGTTGTAAATTTTTTATACTTTTGATAATTTGGGGCAATTTTTGCAACATAAAGTCATAGAGAAACTCTAGAAGGATGAAGAGTATAAAATGGAATAAAAAATCAAAAATGTGATTGGAAACCACAAAAGAAGAGGTCAAAGAACAACGTCCTGGAGAATACAAGTTGCAGAATTCCAGCTTAAGGCAAAGAAGAGAAAACATCTAGAAATCAATTCTCTACTCTTCTTTTATTCCATTGTTATTGTTGAATGTTAATGATGACTCAATTTGGATATATAGTTACATTTATAAATTGTTAAATTTCTTTTAGGAATTACTCAATTTATTTGTTAAACTCTACATTCTTAATTTAATAAAATATGCTTATGATGTTTATTACTTTCTATTCAATTTGAATCGAGAGATTAAAATGGATCATTTTTTGGTATGTTGCACAGTGAGAGTTAGCACCCAAATAAACCTATAAACATCAAATTAATAGGAAATTGAAAAGAGATCTTAATTTTTTATTAGTTATTCATAAGGTTACTTCAAATCCAATTTTATAGTTAGGAAGAGTTTTAATAGATTAAGAGGTCACAATTCAATTTCTATCTACTTCAATTAAGATTACATAATTTAACCACGAGAGAGGATAATCATAATTATTGCATATCTAGGTTCACGTAGTATTAAATCAAAAAGGTGAAGTGAAAATAAATAAGGATAGAACTAATTCCTAGCTATCTTCATCGATCAATCAACCGTTTCACTATTGGTTATTTCATTATTTAATTATCAATTCTTTATTTTTAGTTTAACTTTTAGTGATTTATCATATTGTTTACCTAAAACAAAGTTTACTAGAATTATTGGGTGACTGTTCCAATCCTTGCGGGACAATATTTTTTATGTTAAAAGATATTAATTGTATAATTAAAGTGAAGAAAGTTTTAATCTAAAACTTCAGCAGGTATCTTTCCCATGTATACATAAAAGTGGAGATGATCTTGAATTATTATAAATATCCCAACTATATAGCTATCTATGTGGAAAATAATGGGATAAGAATGATCCTCTCTCTAATACTTACAACTATTTTAGAAGGAACTAGGAGCTAGAACAGGCAGACTTAAGGGACCGCCTAAGTTTCAATAAAAACCTTTATTTCAACAACCACCATCTTTATAGAACAATGGGATGGAAGAAATGCTCAAACAATATATCTCTTCCATTGATGTAAAATTGGATAATTTGCGTAAATTTGAGTCTCAAGTGGGTTAACTTGAAAAATTGTGCAATCAAATTGTGCATCCATTCACAACTTGAAGAGGTAAGTGAACCAACTAACCAAGATTGTTAGTGAAAGTGATCCAGAAAATATTCCAATTAACTAGGCAAACCCAAGAGATCAAGTGTTGTTCATTATATTAAAAAGTGACAAAACATGTTCCAATTTATAAAGAAGAGGAAGTGTAAAAGTCAAACAAACATGATCAATAAAAGAAGTGAATAAAAGCATATCAATGTCAATCTCGTCTTCATTTGATGTCGTTCTTGAGCTAAAGCCTTCATCTATAGTGATATTATATGCATCATCCATTCCAAACCCTCGAAGGTTAAAAAAAGGGAGGATGAAGACAACTTTAACAAATTACATAATATCTTCAAGAAGTTGTGCTTTAACATCTCTTTTGCTAAAGCATTACCCTGATTCTATCATGTGCAAAATATTTTGAAGGAATCATCTACAATAAAACGAACTTGTAGAGCATGTTATGGTACCTTTAGCTGATGAGTAAAGTACACTTTGTAGAACAAATTGCCTCCAAAGTTATTCCAAGGAGATTTGCTATTCCATATTATTTTTATGTTTTTAATATTCATAAATGTTTATATGATTTAGGTGCAAGTATTAATCTTATATCTTTATCTTTTTTTAGGAAGCTTGGAATATGAGAACTAAAGCCTACATAAGTTTTGTCCAATTAGCTAATAGATCTTTTAGGTACCCAATTAGGGTAATAGAAGACCTTTAGGTTAAAGTGGGAAAACTAATCTTTCATATAAATTTTTTGATAATGAACATTATTTATGACATTAAGTGTAGCACCCCCTTACTGTAGGGTACATACTGGAATTCCTAGATGTCATTTCAGTACATAACTTACGATAAGGGTGAGCTACGTTCAACCATTACAATCACTTCACATGGCATCATATCAAAATTCACTTATAAAGCATCAATAGAAAAACCATAATATTTTGAAACCAACTTTTTTTCTCATTTCACTTCACAAAACCGAAAGCCTACATTGTGTCTTTCAACACTTTCTAGATGTACATCAAGAAAACCTAATACAAAAGTACTACATGAAAGAGGAAAATATACACAATCTAACTAATCTGTCCAAAAATCCCAGCTGGCCTACCTTTGAGCCATGACTTCTCTTGTCAATCACAATCTTCACGGCTGGTAGAGCCTCTCAATAACTAGAGTCATCTCTCGGTCTAGAAAATACAACGTTGCAATTTTGGTGAGTTTTACAAACTCAATAAGGTAACTATCATTGATGGTTCACTCAATTCATGCATCACAACAATTCACTGAATATATAATCACATAGTATACTTTACATAAATTTCACATTTTCACTTAAGCATAGGCATTTCATTTCAACAAATATAATTACAATGTGCATATGAGATGCTCATGAGATGCTTTCCAATTATTACATTGTTGTGACCCAGTGCCTGAACTATCTCGTATCCATTTTGGATACCGGGATCATTAATAACTGTCCCTTATCAGCTTAGGGGTTACAGGGCTCATTTTGCATAGTGAGCCTTAGGTTCTTAATCACTTTTGAGCTCAAGACTCATTTTCACTCGTTGAGCTTTTCACTCTGATCGGTGGCTACTTTGGTCACAACTGTCATTATCTGATTATGCATTCATATATGGACTGCATGTACCACAATCACTCACATTATAAAGCACATAAGTCTTCACATTCACATTCAAGTAGCACTTCAATATCTCAATCTACAATCATATTCATCAGTCCTTCTATCCAGAATCCACAATTAAACACATTCAAGTAGCACTTCAATATCTCAATCTACAATCACGTTCATTGAACCTTCTGTCCAGAATCTACAATTAAACACATTCAATTATCATTCAAAGCATAAGTTAAGCAAACAAGCAATTAAGTGAGACCATCTAGGTTACTCACAAGTTGCTCTCGAAGCTATTGGCTCGAAATCTCGGCAACATCTAGAGGATGGTGCTTAATTCGATCCTCTATAATAGACAACATACACATATATCACAATATGCACAATTATAATTGTTCAATAATGCACATGTATTAAAAGAATTATGTACAATGCATGTTCAAGATAATACTGGGTATTTATCCATCAATTTCATCACAAAATCAATATCTTATCAAAACCCATCTAACTATAATTTATACTTAGATTTATGCCTCACTAAACCATTAAAATCTCTATTCCTTTCTCATTGACTCACT
>JAOSBK010000006.1:21830267-21853791 GCA_027568895.1 Erythroxylum shatona
GAAATTGCTCTTAAGATCTTCATGAAAGTTGTAGGTTGTCTTTTTATCTTTCCGTTGATATAAAGTATGGAATTTTTGGGCAATGGAGAAGGAAGATATGATTTTTAGAAGTTATGATGTTGTTCAGGATGAGTTTGTTGACTAGTCACTTTTGCGTGAACTTTTGACCCCTTTAGAGACTTAAATTATTTTTAAGTCCTTCATGAAACTTGTAATTCTTTCTTTTAACTTTCCATTGATACCAAATTTGCAAAATTTTGGAGTTCTGGGTCACAAGATATGAATTTTAGAAGTTGGAAAGTCAGAAAAGGAGAAGGCAGCATTCGCATGTGCCCTCGCGAGGGCGAGCGCTGATTTGCAATTTTTCCTCCCTATTCCGACCTCTCTCCATTCTTTTAGCCATAACTTTTTCGTCCGACCTTCGATTGACCTGATTTTTAAAGCGTTGGATTTCTAAGACATTCCTTTACCTCTCCACAAAAATTTGTAGGTTTTGATTTTAATTTAAGAAATATGGATTGAATCAAAGTGAGTTGGATATTTTTTTGAACATGCTTCAGTATTTTGGCGATATCTTGATCTATAGAGCTCCGATTAGATTGATTTTTATTTCAAATTAAACTAGAGACATGGAGCTACAACTTATATGAAGGAATTGAATTTCAATTTATCCCTTAAGACTTTCAATTTCTGGAGTGAATTCGGGTGTAGTATTTAGTCTCAGTTTAATTTTAGCCCGATAGTGTTTTGCCCATAACTTCTTCATTTTCAAACCGAATTGAGCGTTTTTGGTGTTTTTAGAAACGTAATGCCATGGGGAACAAATGTTCTGAAGAAGCTAGTCTGAGACTCCAAATGGAAGTTCCCCAATTATGCTCAATGAGTTATAAGAAGTGAGCTCTCCATGCGTTTATGATTCCGAATGTTGGACTTCGGAAACGGGGTTCAACAATTATCATGTGTATGTATGTATTCTAAGTGTTTGTTTGGTTTAGAGCAAGAATTGGACCTTTATTTTATATTTCATGAGGTCTTTAATGTGTTTGTAAGTGTTGAAAATCAGAAAATTGAAGAATAAAGAAGATGGAATAAGTTGGAAGTAAGGCATGATTGTGCCACATTGGAGCACGATTGTGCATGGACTGCATTGCCTTTGACACGATCATGCCTCAGGGAGCATGATCGTCTCAGAAAGGAAAAATCATGGAGAATGATTGTGCCTCCAAAGGCACAATGGAGGCACGATCGTGACAGAGAGTTTCAAATGGACAAAAATAGTCTGGTCCAATCACCATCAACCCAGATCATCAACAATCTTTTATCTTGCAATGCTAAACAAGCTACCTACTGTTGACATAATTGCAAGGTTTACTTACCTTACTAATTGGTGTTGTCTTTGCAGAAGTGATGAGAAAACCTTAAACAATCTTTTCTTCAAATGCAATTATGTCCAAGATGCCTAGAAATCACTAATGCTAAAGTGCTAGTTAAGAGAATTTCCCGAGGTTTTAAGTCAGATTAAGCATTGGTATGTGGATTTGGGATTTCATAACAAAACCATCACGTGGTGCTTTTACAACTCTCTTTCTTTCTTGATCTTAGCAGTTTGGGATAAAAAAAACAACAGAATATTTCATGACAAGTGCCTCACTTTGAACATGTCAACATATATCTATTTCAACATATTAAAACTCACATTAGCATCCATAGACATGAGGATTTGGACTTGCATTATCTCAACAATGTTTGGAGAGTATAAACACCTGCCTTGAGTTGTAATGCTTTGAATATGCATCAAATGTAATTTTATAGTATTTCTATCTCTTATATTTACAAGGTGAGTGTACTGGTACTAGTTTATGTTTGCTTTTATGGCTTAATTTAATTCAACTTGTCTAAAAACACATTATAAAGCATTAATATGTCTATTGAATTCAACAAGAATAAGGTTAGACAAAACAATTCAAGAATAATCCCTAACATAGATTTAGAAACCTATAATCACATTCAACATCCTAATAATCCAAATCAACACCCAAGAAAATCAAATATAAGAAAAGAAAAGAAAAGAAAGAAAAACAATTTTGTGTCTCGATCTTGAATTCTGAAAAGACTAGAGTTGCTTTTGATGTTGTAGAATAATCAATAATTTAATTGTATGATAAGCGTGTTTACGATATCTTAAGGGGATTCATCATCTAGGCACTACTTGTTTGATATTGTTTAATCGTAGTACTTTTTTCATCCTAGTTCATTACTGTTTATTCAGTTTAGTGTTAAATTAAATACACAACTTGATTCAACAGTTAAATAATAGAAAAGGAGTTAATACTAATACTTACAGTCCTCTTGGGATCGACCCGTACTTGTCAGTGCCAGTTACAGCTACATTGTTCACTCGCGATTAAAATATTTAATATCACATGCATCACCCTACTATTAACCGTAGATCTCTAATATGTTTTTGAAGATTTTCTTTAGAAGAAAAATAGAACCATATGTCCCAAGACTAAAGCCTTAACCTTATCATAGATAAATTAGACTTCTAGATGTATTAGTTGATCAATACTATAAAGCACCAAAATATTGACCAAGCTAATCATTAAAAGCAATCATAATCCTCCCATAATGATGGTGTTGGTGATTAGATAGTATGGTACATTTGTCCTCAAAAAGCTTTAAATTTTTAATCTTATAATGGCTTAACTTTGTTTCCACATTATCTCAAGCTTATTTTCTAACAAAAAATCCTGTATCATTTGTTGTATAGAGGGGCTATTTAATTCCCTAACCTTCCAAGAGATTATTGACATAATTAAGAGTTTATGAGCTTAGTTGCTTTAGACAAACTCTTTCTACCCAACTTTCACTTGTTGACAGTTATGTACCCCCTATTGATGGCGTGGTGGTTGCTGTGGTGTTTAGGGGTGATGGTTGAAGTTTTGTAAAATCTAGAATTTCATGAATACAAACAAACAAGCAGATTATAAGGTAAATTTTGGACAAACGGTTTAGAATTTGAAGGTGATTTTTGAGGCAAAATTGTAGAGCAGCATGTGGGCTACAACTTTGATGAAGTTTTTCAATTGGATCAATGGTTTAAAAGGTATGGTTAATTTAGTTCGGATATGTCTGGAAAGGTGTGGCAACGGGTAGATTTAGACAGGTGAATTCGAACACGTTTTCTGGGCGATTGGTTGAAGCAAATATGGTTAAATTATATGCCAAATTGAAGTTCAAGATGTGAACTACAATCTTGAAGAAGGAAGCTTTGTGAAAAGATGAATATATTAAAAGATACGGAGTTTCTTAGTTGGGTGGTTTCTGGGAAAAGGAAATGGCTGAAATTGCGAAACCAAATAATCAGACGATTTTTCTAGCTCATTTTCTGGGCTAATGACTAAACGCAATCTGGTGGAATTATATGTCAAATTGAAGTTTAGAATGTGAACTACAACATTGGTGAAGGAATTTTGTCAAAATGATATGCAGAAAAAAAGAAATGATTTTTCTTATTTTGATTGTTCTGGATTAGGAATCTGGGCAGATTTTCAGGAAATGATGAAAAGGATTGATTTAATGAATTTGGCTGAAATGGAAGATTAGATGAATGAAAGGGAATGATCAGGTGAATAAGGAAAGATAATTGAGTTTTTTTGGATTACACACAAAACCCAATTGATAGTTTTTAGAAACTAACAAAACCTAAATAAAGATGATAACTTGCAAAAGTAAATCCCTCTCATAATTTGAATTTGATAATCTGACTTTCCTTTTGAGAGATTACACATATATATATATGGGAAAAACAAAAATGAATGGCATGTTGGATGGCTACACGAACTAGCCTCTCAACAGGTCATAAATACACATTTAACTCTCCTAAATAGGAAAGTTACACAACAGTAATTGAAGCTAAATAAGTATGAATTAAAACCATCATAAAACAAACATAAAAAGGAGTAATTAAATATTTATTTATCTCACAACTCAGCCGAATTTGACCAAGACTTGGGCTGAGCCTTTGAGCTTCAAATTAGGCTTGAAGATCATCAAAGAGTGCAGCACAAGTTGACCTTCTCAACTGAACAAGCACCAGGATTTTGACCCTAAAAAATCACACATTTGAAGTCCCAAAAGGCCTCAACAAGACTTGTAGCTTTAGGATTAGATTAACATCTTCTTCCTCAAGCTCTGCATCAATTGAATCAATAAGGCCCATGTTAGCAATGTCTTCATAAACTTTAGATGGACCTCCATCACCTATTCTCCTTAGCTACTATCACTTCTTTTGCTAATAAATTCATAGGAGATGATAGTTGCTTACCTCCTAAAGGCTCCCTTCTCCGTTCTTACAATTAGGTAGAATTAGACTTCCGTCCTTTAAGTCACTTTTACCAACACCTCCTTCCACCCTTATCCTTATTCCCCTTCTGGTTGTCTTCCTTCCCCTCCATGTTGGCATCCTTAACTTTCCTTCACACAATAAACTATCATTTCATGTTCCCCCTGATAACAATTCTCCTAATCTTAATAACAGCTTCCATATTTTCCTTTGGACCCTCCTGATTATGACTCTATATTCAATCCAAAACCATCAGCTCAAATAGTATATCAGTTCCCTTTTAACTCTACATAATTACCCTTGATAAAACATCTTCCAATTGTTATCTATTTTTCCCCTTATTCATTCAAAGAAGGCTTCCACTAATAAACCACACTCGCTGAGTCTTTTTAAGAGCGCTTCATTCTCACCTAGCCTCAAAATAAGAATCTCCTTGGCAACTCATTTCCTAAATTCACACACACATAGCCTAGCATACCCATCTCTCCTTCGTTGTGTTGTGGTTTCATTTGTGCTTATTGGTTTCCCAATGAAGCTTGTAAGCATATTTGAGCCTTTAGTAGACTAGAATTCCAATAGAACCCTATACAAAATAATCCACAGCGGCACATTAGTTGGTTTTTTTTTAGGTTTTTCAACCTCATTCCAAGCTTCCAAAATTGCAGAAACAATGGTATCCCAGCACCTTGCACCTTCTGTCAAAACCTCAATCACAGAAGCTACCATAGCTCTCCTATCCATCACCGAGGGGTGATAGTACTCTAATATTCATCCAGCATCTATCCCCAGCTTAGTCCGGGGTTTATAAATTTGGGTTGAGAAGCCTCCGTTGTATCTAGGTGTACAGAGGGTCCACCTCTTAAAGAAGCAGCAAGTTTGGATTTTGGGTTGGAGGGTTAGGGCGGGAAGAAACAGTTCGTCTAAAGTTGTCAAGCTCTTTTCAGTTTTCACAAGCAAAAAGTTGAAATTGGCAACTATGGTTTTCAAAAAATCGTTTCTTAAATGATAAAGAAGGACAGGGCAGGAGCAAGAAAAGTTGGCCAGAAAAAAGACAAACTTACCCTTGGGATTTCGGTTCTATTCCAAGACAGACCTAATACATGAACAAGCAAGGGAGTAAGCAGGACACCGGCGAGCCGGTGCAATATGGAGAGAGAGAGCATCTGTGAGTTAGACCTCCTGTTCAATTGACCCATCACCGTAACAAGGCCGCCGGTATTACATAATTAATATTTGCTACACATTGCATATTGGGTAACGAATTCCCATGTCTTCAAAATTAAAACCTTGTCCTCATGCACAGCAGCCTTCACTATTTAGATTAAATAGAACAGATGATATATACAATTGTGTATTGTGAAGGGAATAAACCAAGTCCCAACTTCGGCAGTTAATTTTCTGAAACGTGATCTACACATCCTTTACTTCTCCCTTTCTTTCTCTCTCTCTCTTTTTTTTTCCTTCTCCCCCTTGGGCTTCTCCATGTGAGAAACCTGTACATAAAATAGGAAAAGATTAGATCGTTACCTCAACGAAAATCTCATTAGTGGAGGAATCGTTCAATCAGGCTTAGTAACGCTAGCCAGAAAACACACAGGACCACAATCCACAAATGCATATTGATACCTTAGCATCTTTACTTACAATATGGGATTTCCACTCGACGTCAGGTTCCTCGGGGATTCCAGTAGGCTGAGACTGATTGCCAACATGGCGAAATATATGGATAAGTACAGCAGCATCAAGAGCTGCATATTCGAGCTGCAAAATGTCATCTTCTTCAGCTTACTTGAGTTCTTACTAGAAGTCAACTCAAGATCAATAGATTTGGTATAATTTCAGCTCTTCCAAATGTATAACAAACACACTCAAATCCAGGGAAAGTAAACATTTTGCCAATGGAACTTTGAGATAGACACACAAGGTTTGATTCCGGATATAAAAGGAAAATGCCAATCCAATCTCTGTGAATCATCCAAAACACTAGACAAATAATGCAACACAACAAGCTATTCTTTGAAAATCTATCACCTCTACAAAAATACGAGATCATGCAAGTGTATAGAAGGGGAGATAACCTTCCTTTTAATTTATTAACATGAGAACATATAGCCTTCCTTTTAATTTATTAACATGTGAACATTTACATCTCTAGAGTGATAATATTACATTTACATCTCTAGAGTGATAATATTCAGACTAGTAACATCATATCTTCTAGAATCTATCAAATCATAATGGAGAGAAAAGGGATACTTGGTTCTGGCTCAAAGGTCTTTGTTCCCAATTGCTGTTTCGTCTTGTCTTGTTCAAACCTGCTCCCAGTATTTTCTAATTAGTGGAAAACAGAATATGTCAGGTAAAAAGGGGACTGTCGAGAGATATGACAGGGAAAGGAGGTGATGGGAGGATTTTTATCTTAAAATTTACCTTTGAGAGCCCTGACAGACCACCTTGTCGTTCCTTGAATACATTCTGAATGTCCAGTAACATTTCATAATGCTTAAAACAGTTCATCTCTTCGTAAGAATGAGCTAACTGCTTTATATCACACAGGAAGTTGTAACCTACAAATCAATAACAAGCATTAAATTTAGTATTATATACATCTTCTACATTCTTCTCCTCTTCTCTATATATAAATTATCACGTTGTCAACATAGAATCAGAAGATAATTTAGAATAATTAAAGAATCATGTCTGACAAGGAAATGATCCATAACATATAGCAGAATCACATGGTACGGGTCATTATTAGAATGGCCCAGTTACTCCTAGTACTAATCAAGCTCAGTATAAGAGTTTCAACTTCTCACTGTCCCTAGTTCCTACAGTAAATGACTCTGGAAACTATAGAAGCAGCATGGTAAAGAGGTTCCTATAAACATAAAGATATTTAGATCCTAAAAGACCTTAATTTAATACACGGGCAATGAGGGATTCTCAGAATGTGCATAGATAAAACCTACCAAGTTTAAGAATTCCAGGGGACTGCAAAATGCGAGTTAGGCTGCTGTCTAGTGAATCAGAGGCATCTCGAAATAACTTTATCAAGTCAAAGATGAAAACTACCTTCTTAGAAGCAATTTGCATGATGGAAACCTGAAAAATATATCACTTGTTTGCATCAAAGAAAGAAACAACGTGAAATGATAAAACGTTTCAACAGTTATTTGATGTAGAGTTTGTTAAATTGATCACACCACTCCAAGTTAAAAGAACTGATGTTCTAGCTTAACTTTATAGCGACCAAAGACAATCAGAACAGAAGAAAGAATCTTTGTACCAGGTGACACTTGTAATAGATAAGAAAGCATAAAATTGAAAATGGTAATATAAGCTTCTGAAGATCAATCTACAGAACAAAATACTTACAATTTGACACGATCATACTCCTTAGTTCTACATTACCAAATCAAAGGTCAAAATAGGTAAAAGGATGTACAAAACAATTGATCTGCAAAAGAATATAGAGACAATTCAGAATTTACCTTGTTTGGTTTGCAGCCCTTTACATAATTAGGTTTCCATTCACAATCAACACCCACAACTTTACAATTCTCAATGTGCCACGTTGCATCACGCAAACCATCAACTTCATCAACCCAAATAATGTCTTCAACATTTAACTCATTCAGGTCTAAATAACTATCATGCAAAAGGCATGCCTCAGGTCCTAAAAAGCACAATGTAAAGCACCATGAGCATTCCTAATATGACTAATTGAAGAGTTGATAACTATCACCTTGTAAACAACTGGAAACAAGACACTTGAAGTAGTCCAACACAGTGTTTATGCATACGCTTCTTCATCCCTAAGAACAGAGTCAACACCTACCATTCCCATAATGGCGAAAGTAACAAACGTGCAACACTAGAATTCCTTGCTTAGGCTTAAATCAGTTTTTTCTGAGTCCATTGATGAAATTGAAACCAAATATGTGTGTGAAGAGTAAAACTCTCAAAAGAACAAATTATAAAGGAATAGTTTTTACTTTCTTAGCCATCCAAAACTTGAGTTTCCTGTATGAACAAGCAGAATGAGGTTTTTATGAATATTCCTTGCTGTAAAGTAACTCTCTAGAAAAGCATATTAAAAGCCTTTTCAATTCATTATAAACAGAAATCTGTAGCATACAATTGCAGACATCTTGTTCATTGACTAAATGCATTGTGATATGCTTAGAGAATTTAATAAACACAAATTAAAAGTCCTTTATTTTCGTAAATTGGTAGGCATAACTATTTACAGATTACTTTTCTCCATGCACCTACGAAGGTTAAAAATCCTAGTAGATACAGAGGTACTCCTAGCTCCCTCTACAACAGGCTAAACCCTTGGTGGTTGAATGAGATCATATTGAAGAAACCATTTTGGATTCAACAATGACAACCATCATAAACACTATAAACAGTTGACATTATGCATTCTATTCTAAATTGTTCAAATTCTACAATTAGTAGTTGCACTGAAAGGAAAGGACATGAGCATTCATTTTGAATTTAACATCTTCATCTGCCAAGCTCAGATGTTAACATAAATGAGAAACAGTAAAGTATACCTTTTGGTATGGGAAATCCTTCAAGAGAGTAACGATTGCAGAGTTCATCAACCTTCTCAGAGTAACCAGCTTCCATAGCCAAGTAAATCTTAAAAATTAAAAATTATAACAAACCATCATCTTTAAGTTGATTTTACTTTCAAGGAAAAATATCAAAAATCATAAACAGTTAAAAATGGTAATCATCCTTTTCCATTAACCTTCCAAACAGAAATCAGCAAAACTCAAATATAGCTTTAAATTACAGGTGTACTGAAACATATTTGCTCTAGATGATAAAACTGCTAACATCTTTAATTCAGACTGATATTCAAAGAATCATCATCAATTCAAACAAGGGAACAAAGTATCAAATTCTGAAAATTTTTAAATGAAATAATTGCTGAAAGACTTGAAAATTAAATCCCGATACGTATTGGAAATAACGTTGCAGATTCAGGGAAATAAGATTACATATGTGATATTTAATCATCATGCAGGTTAATGTCTGCTCACCAAATATTGAATAAGCTGCTTATTTCCATGTGTTTTTGCCTCTGCAAGGTCCCATAATGCTTTCTCAGCTAATTTCTTCAATAAGCTTCAAACAGTGCAATTTTTGAATTAGTTTGCCTGCTTTTATGTTAGGGGATCAACCACATAACTATGAAAAGAAATAGCACAAGCTATAGCAGATGCAAGTCAATAAATAAAACCTTTCTTTGCACTTCTGGAATATATTTGGGAACTCCTGCCTCATATGGTTTTTCTTTATGACATCATACGCTTGCTGTAGCATGTTCCTATCAACATATTCGTGCACAAGTACGCACAGCATCGAATTGCCCATAAAAGTTGCCCATTTTTCAGCTGCTTTAAATTGTTTGTTATCTATCATCATGACAAGGAAAGACTGCCCAGACTGGCGGATGGAGAAATGTTCTAATAGTGTGACAGCTGCCATATATGATCGATTTTCTAACAATCTGAAAACATATTGCTCCACAAATGTTTTGGCTACATCGATCCCATAAGCATTTGCAGCATTTAACTGGCATAAGGCTTCCACGATGTCTACCAACTTGATGTTGAAAACTTCAGTTACCTTCAGAATAATTTTCTCATCAAGGTTAACCATGCCACCTACCATATTTATGAATAAGTGAGCTGCTGGAACTTTTGCTTTCAAGGTATCTTCTGAAATTGTTTCTCGTTTTAATAAACGATGAAGAGCCGATATAACCAAGTGGCTAAGTCCTTCAGAGTAAATTCCAAACATGGGCAGGATACACAGGCACCAAAGCACAAAAGTAGCTGGTCCTGGCTGGGGAGAATTGCACAGTGCTTGGTGGACCTGATTTTGAAGACTTCTGAACTTTTTTGTAGCTTTCAACCTACCTGTGGCATGTGAATGTTGAGAACTGTCTTACTTGTTACTGGACAACTTAAGTTGGAGAAGATCAATAATCATTAATACAAGAAATTAGACATGCTACTTATGAACATCATTCAGAATTATAAACAGGCGCCAACTCCCAAAAAATTGCTTGGTCAGTCAATCAATAAAGAAATAGCTCAAACTAGAGAGAGAGAGAAAAAAGAAGAAAAATGACACTTATGAAATACTTTCCTGTCTCATTAACTCATAAAGACTCAGTTTCATTTCAACCCCAAAAAGAGCAATCAATCATTCTACACAGCATCAAAATGGGAAATGAAGCAAAAACTGTCAGAATGTAGAATATACCTTATCAAGGAAAAAGATCTTACCATGAGTGTAACATTCTTTCAGGAGGTACAAGAATACCACTGGAGAAACATGGTTTAAATTAGAAAAGGAATGCCTGCATAATGTTTGATTTATCTGATCTTCTTTAGTCAGAAGTTCTGGAAACATCTCCTTTAAGCCCATGTCCAAAATTAAACAGCACTGGTCCTACATGTCAAAGCATAAATCAAACAGTGACAATAGATTTTGTGAATTTTCTCATTGGCTCTCATATGTAAAGACAATCCTGCAGCTAGAACCAAAAAATTTGACAAAGCCTCAATTATGTTTCAAATACAAACAATATAAACATTGATTCCATCAGAAACATGAATTAACTAAAAGGGCATATTTACAGTTTAGAAGCCACCACCCTTGCCATCGCTGCTACCCTATAAACCAAAAGAACTTCTCAACAAGGTTTTAGTTTTCTTTCTTAGTGAAAGTTTTTCTCTACTGCCTCGGTGATCATATTCACAATATTATAACATGGTTACCAAACCTATATAAAGTTATTCACCACAAGAACCCCAGCAATTTGCTGTTACAGAAAAAACCCCACGTGTAATATGAATTTAGCCCCAAAAGACCCTGTTATTTGACTATTACAAAAGGATACATTTATCAGCATTTAACAATGTGATTTGCAATATTATGAGAATGAAATCATTTTGACAATACATTCTTGTTAATGGTTAACATTTATCAGTAGAAAATTTCTTTAAATGCAGAAATGCATAAGGCAAATACATCAATCCGTTCACAGTTCATGCCATGTCTTTCTTTTCGATATAATGAAAAGGGGTATGGAATAACAATTATAAGCTGGTTACTGTAGTTAATATATGTAACAATCCAAGTACATAGTTCCCAACAACTTCAAATGAACCTCAAACTATCTAGTCCAAAAGAATTAGCTGAAGTTATTATCACTCTCATAAATCACCCAAAAACACTTATTTTCCCAATATGGAAAATCACATTACAATAAGATATTTAGTATATTAGTGATTCAACAAATGAATTATTTTCCCAATATGGAAAATGACATTATAATAAGATATTAAACTTCTACCATATTAAATGCTGCAATTAGTAGTATAATAGTGATTCAACAACAGTAATCAATCGGTAAGCGCCCACATGTAAATTTATAACAAAGAAGAAGAAGAGCGCATAAGATAACTTTGAATGAAGCAATGAAATAGCTTAGAAGAAAAGGAAACCTTCATCACAATACAACAGCATAAAGTCCAAAAGCCTTCTCAGACCATTACAGGCGAACATTAAGAACCTGTTTGGAAGCCCATGAAATGCAAGGAAAACCAAAGAGAACACCAAATTCAAGATTGTAAAAGACGAGAATAAACCAAAAAAAAAAAGAAGGAAGAACACGGAAAACAAACACTCTGCTCTTGGCGAAATGCAGCAGCTAAAACGATATAAAAGAAAAACGGTGAGTAATTTGGTCGTTCGATTTCGTTACGCCTCGTTTTGCTTAAGTTTCTTAGGAACCAAACAGTAAAAGAAAGAGAAAGAAAGAGAAGCTTACGAAGCTGAATGCGACTCCTCCCTACTGCTCACCGCCTTCGGGATCTTTAAGAGTTTCAAATTTTGGCATAAAAAGGATCAATATTTACATGTGATTTGTTTCCCAGAAAAAGGGAACGTATGCTTTTGGATTTCCCTTTATTATACGATAGGATGTTGGTCTTGCGAGCGTGGGAAAGATGACATGGGGAGTGGGGCTGTACTGATACGTCGTTTCGGCTTAAAGACCAGCTCTCGAGAATATCTTATCTCATAGAGTTTTGTTTCCATAAGAATAGGTCAAATAAGAGTTTGTTCGTAACTAATGTTAATTTCCTAGTTTAATGGCTTAAAAGACTTCTGATTGTTAGGATTTGATATTTATTAAGATTCAATATTTATCTTTCAATATAATCTACTATAAATATGAATTTACCAATGAAATACAGGAAGGCCATTTTTTAACAATACCTTATCTTTTTTTGTGTTCTTCTTCTACGGCTTTCTTATTTCTCTAAATTCTTTGGTCCTTAAGCAACTTTATCATTGGTATTAGAGACAGCTTACGATATTATAGAAACAAAAAGCAAGACTAATGCTGAATTTCGAAGTGAGATGATGGATACAATGGTTAAACATAAAGATAACATCAACTAAATGACTTCGATGATACAAATCATGATGTCTGAACTGTAGTCGATCAAAGCTTCTGTTTCATTGCCACGACCCTGTGATGAAAACCCATTCTTTCATGGGCAATCCTCTAGTTTTGAGGATAGTGCCCAAAGGTCCATGTTAAAGCTCTCATTCCAAAAATTTGGAGGGGAAGACCCTCAAGGGTAGATTTATAAAGTTGAACAGTTTTTAGAGTATCAAAAAGATGATCAAATGGTGCAACTGGCATCTTTCCACTTGGAAGGGCTAGCGTTGCAATGGCATAGGTGGTACTCCAAAATGCGAGGCCTTATGCCTTAGGATGAATTCACGAAGGCCCTCCTTAAGAGGTTTGAACCTACCGAATTCGACTCGCCTTAAGCAAACAATCACTACTAGAGCCTATCAAAAGCAATTTGAGCGGCTATCACATTAAGTTGAAGGGTTGCCTGACAAGTTCATACTGGACTATTTTGTTGCCGGACGCAAGGATGAAGTTTGATTAGACGTCAAGATGCTGAAGCCTATCACGCTTTCTAAAGTTATTGGTGTAGCATGCCTTGTAGAGGAAAGGAACGAACTACAAAAAAGGCCTTTCACTGCGTCACGCATTGCGGCACTTGGAACCACAAAACCCAACCTGCCATCATCCAATCCTGGCGTGTTAGGACCAAATCCAATAACTAAAGCAGGAATCACTAATTTTAGGAAACTCTTTCCATAAGAAGCATGAGAAAGAAGAGAAAGGACTATGTTTTTACTGTGACGAAAAGTTTGTACCTGGTCATCGATGTATCTGTCCTCAGCTTTTCATGATAGAAGATGCTACAGGAGAAGAAGAGCTTATGGAATAAGGAGACGAATTGGAAGATCATAGGAATGAATCTTTGCTACCTCGCATATACTTCCATGCTATCATCGGTGCGTAGCACCCCCACACTTTTCGAGTTAAAGGAAAGCTAAAAAATAAAGAGGTCGTAGTATTGATCGACAGAGGCAGCACCCACAACTTCATCGAGAAAACATTGGTCATGCGGTTTGAACTCCCTGTTGATATCAATACGTGATTTCATGTGATAGTTGCGAACTAGGAAAGAATTGAGTGTATAGGAGTTTGTCGTGGTTTACGTGTCAATATCTAAGGCTGCATTATTGAAGTCGATTTTTATATCTTGCCTATAGCAGCTTGTTCAATTATTCTAGGGATCTAGTGGTTAGAAATCATAGGCCCCATTGCCACATACTACTGTAAGTTGACTATATCTTTTATTCTGAATGGGATTCATCATATTTTTAACGGCTTGCAGTACAAAGAGATAAGAGTCTTTATCTGATAAGGAAACTGTCTAGCTGAGTTCTAGTAACCTAGTAGGAGCCGGATTTTTTTATTTAACTCATTCCCTCATAATTTCACGCCATAAAAATTTCAACCTCTCATCCTCCTGACCTCAATAAAATCCTCGAAGACCATTCCCACCTTTTTCAAGCTCCCACCCAACTTCCTCATAAAAGAGAGAAGGACTACCAAATCCCCTGAATCCCAAATTTGCAGCACGTCAATGTACGACCATATTGATATCCTCATTACAAAACTCTGAAATTGAGAGATAGGTTCGAGAACTGCTTGCGACCGGTTTGATCTGTCCCAGTGCTAGTAATAGGTTCGAGAACTACTTGCGACCAGTTTGATCTGTCCTAGTGCTAGTCCATTCTCATCCTTGGTTTTACTAGTTAAAATGCCAACGGAGATTGGAGATTTTGTATCGATTACCGAGTACTTAATTCCATCACCATCAAAGACCGATTTCAAATTCCAGTGATTGACAAACTCCTCGACGAGCTGTTTGGAGCCCGACATTACTCAAAGGTAGATTTGGCGCACGGGTACCATCAAATTAGTGTATATAAGGCTGACATCCTTAAAACTGCCTTTCGTACTCCTAAAGGACATTACGAGTTTGTCGTGATACCATTTAGACTGCCAAATTTCCTTCAACATTCCAAAGTTTGATGAACGAGATCTTCTGCCCTTATTTTGCGTAAGTTTGTTTTAGTTTTCTTTAATGACATTTTAATTTATTTAAAGACTTTGGAAGAACATTTACAACATATTCAGGTGGTTCTAATGGTGTTAAACCAACACCAATTGTATGTGAAAAGAGAAAAGTGTGTTTTTGGTGTGCAGAAAGTTGAATATTTAGGTCAAGTTATATCGAAGGATGGAGTTGAACTAGACTCGGAGAAAATTAGAGTGGTTAAAGAATGGTCAACTTTGACGATTGTCCGCTAGGTCCGAGGGTTCTTAGGCTTAGCAGGTTACTACCGCAAGTTTGTGAAAAACTTCCGTTTCATTGTTGCTTCCCTCAATAAGATGTTAGGGAAGGAAGGATTTGAATGGACGGAAGCAGCTGCTTCTTTTGACCAGCTAAAGTAGGCGTTAACTAATACCTCAATCTTACAGATTCCTAATTTTTCTCAACCCTTCATCATAGAGAGTGATGTTTGTGGCAATGGAATTGGCGCAATTTTGATGAAAGAAAGGAGGCCTATTGCTTATTTAGTGAAAGCTTAAAAGATGTCGCCCTTAAATTGCCAACCTACGAGAAGGAGATGTTGGCAATCGTTAAGTCCATCCGTAATTGGCATCCTTATCTATTAGGGAGTTCTTTCGTTGTTCAAGCTGATCAAAGGAGCCTTAAATATTTACTGGAGCAACAGATCACCACTCCCTCACAAGCTCGTTGGCTGCCCAAATTGATGGGATATGATTACCGCATTGAGTATAAGGAGGCAGAAAACCCAGCAACTGATTCTTTATCTCGACAGATGGAGGTCGCCTTCATTGTTGTCTCTCTGTCCAAGGCTGACTGGTGGCGTCAATTGCAGCGTGAATATGAACAAGACAAATTTTATGAGACTTTGAGAACCAATCCACAAGCCTTCCAACGTGCTGGGGTATGGTTTCTTGATAAAAAGGTAATCTTAAATCCTCTTTCTTCAATAATTTATTTAATTCTCTCTGAACTACATGAGACCCCAACTGGAGGCCATTTTGTGTTCTTTAAAACTCTTGCTCGGGTGGGTTGGTATGTGGAAAACTATATAAGATTACATCTAGAGTTGTGATGTTTGCCAATGCTGTAAGACTAACAACATGGCACCTGTTGGGCTTCTTCAACCCCTATCCATTCTTGATAGAATATAGAGTGATGTCACTATAGATTTTATAGAGAAATTGTCAAATTTAGGAGGAGCTAAAGTCATCATGGTGGTAGTGGACCGACTGTCTAAATACGCTCACTTCATTCCCTTGGCTCACCCTTTCACTTCTATGATCATTGATAAAGCTTTTATAGCAAACATCATCAAGTTGCATGGTGTTCCGTCTAGCATTGTAAGTGACCATGACCCAATTCTTATGTGCAAATTTTGGATTGTTTTGTTTTGTTTACAGGGTACCCAACTCAATACGAGTTCAAGTTACCATCCCCAAACGGATGGTCAAACTGAAGTGGTCAACCGTACTCCAAAACAATACCTCTAGTGTTTTACTTCTGAGCAACCAAGGAGATAGAGGGAATGGCTACTGTAGGCTAAATATAGTTACAATACATCATACCATTCTTCTACTTGTACCACACCATTTGAAGCTGTCTATGGTATACCACCTCCAAGTCTGATGCGTTATGTACCTGGAATGTCTAAGGTTGTTGCGGTGGACACTTACTTGCAAGACAGAGATACAATCCTCAAGAACCTGCGTTTTGCTCTCCTGCAGGCACAAAATCGCATGAAAAGTTTGGCAGATCAACATCGTCGCGATATGGAGTTCGAATTGGGCGATCCTGTTTACCTCAAATTGTAACCTTATAGGTAGGCCTCTGTTGCATTCCGAGCCTCCCTTAAGCTTTCTCTAAGGTATTTTGGTCCTTACAAGGTGATTAAGAGAATAGGAGCTGTTGCTTATCGACTTGAGTTACCTCCGGGATCGCACATACATAACCTCTTTCATGTTTGTCAACTTAAAAGGTGTCTGGGAGCAACTCAGCTGATGTCTTCTGCTCTTCCTCCAACCTCTGAAGATGAGACCGTGTTTCCCCAACTAGAGAAGGTGCTGCAGCAACACATAATACAAAAAGGATGTTATAGACCCAAACTCGAAGTATTGGTTAAATGACAAGGGGCACCCAAAGAAGGCGCAACTTAGGAAGATACATGACGACTTGCGAGGAATTATCCTTCTTTCTCCCTTGGGGACAAATGACTTAAAGGAAGGGAGGATTGATATGTTGTTTCGGCTTCTAGACCAGTTCTCACGTGAAGAGTAAGGAATATCTTATTTGTTAGAGTTTTGTTTCCATAGGAATAGGTCAAATAAGAATTTGTTTATAACCAATGTTAGTTTCCTAGTTTAGTGGCTTAAAAGACTTCTGTTTGCTTGGGTTTGATATTTATTAGGATTTGATATTTATCTTCCAAAGTGGATTTACGAATGAAAGAGAGAGGAAGCCAATTTTTCAATAATACCCTATCTTCTTCTGCATTCTTCTTCTACAGCTTTCTTACTTCTCTAAATTCTCTGGACCTTAAGCAACTATATCATATATTGTACTACCGTGATTTCCATAGTTTATAGGATCTCCATTGTCTGCAAATATTTATTAGAAAAATCGTTAGTTATCAACTATTAAATTATTACTAATAAGTATCTTCTTATGTTAATGATTTAGCATTAATGTTTAGACAACCCTCTTCATTCCCTTTTATTAGTGATTTTCTTTCTTCGTAAAATAGTTTCTAGTTTGAATTATATTGCAATTGTTTGTAATAACAAATATGATGAAATTGAAAAATATCCAAAAAAAGTGGCCTTAAAATGAGGAAAGAAGGAGGTTAGGAGAGGAGAAAAGAGCAAGGATGTAGTAGAGAAGAAGAGAATTTAAAGAAAAAGAAAAATGAAAGAAAGAAATTAGGTATTTTAAAATTTTTTAAGATAAATTAAATGGCAAAATAGAAAATGAGAATAGTTAAAGGTAAAATTGTAATTTAATTTCTATAAGGATAATTTTATAATAATAAAATAATGTGATAAGAATTTTAATAATTAAGAATATTTTAATGATTATGGTGTTAAGATAAACTAAAGATATTTTTAATAATTAAGAATAGTGGTTATAACTGGGTTTGAAAACTTTTCTTAAATTAAATCTAATAAAATTTTGTCAATGTCTAAGTCTAGAAGATGAAATAAGAAGTAGATTGGATCGATCAAAATATTTGAGACAAGAGATCAAATAAATAGAGCCTTAAATTGTACCTATTATAATTATGTGCAGTTTATAAAATTGTGAATTTTGTTACTAATAAATTATTTTATGATGAATTTTTTAATTAATAATTAATTAAATTAATGATAAATAAAGAAGTATGTGGATTTTTGACACATGCATTTTAAGAATTTATATATTAAATAAATAATTGATAAGGTATAAAATGTTTATAGTTAATATTATGAAGTATATCACCCAATATTATGTATTTTGTACCGTACCGATTAATGCCGACTGAAAAATAGTACGTAAGTTGGTTTAATGATACCAGTCTTCGGCAATGGTCAATACCGACAATTTGGCATGGTATTGAATGGTACCTTAAATTTAAAAAAGATAGGGATCATTTTGCAAAAAAAAGAAAAAGGCCACCCCTTACCTCAACTATCTGCTACTACTACTGCTACTCTCTCATCTCTCTCACACATTTCTCTCTCCATCAGTCAATCTCTCTCTGTCGATTCTTGTCTCCAGTGGCTACTCTCCTCTCCGGGGTCTCTCCCATTTCCTTTCTTCCTCACAATCGCGGACTTCTGTCTCCACTTTGCTACCATGCCACCACCGACCACCTAGTGCCTAACCAGTCTTCAACCATCGCTTCCAACCATCCATTGTCATGCCTAATGCATGTAGAGTGCAGTAAAATCTGTAGATCTGGAATTTCAATTTTTTAGTCCATATCCAAACTCAGTTGAACCTGAATTGAACTGAATAGACCCAAATTTTAATTGCATTGTTTTGCTTTGAATAGCAATTGCATTATAATTGGTCGTGTATGTATGTTTTGTGATAGTTGGAATTGTTGGAATTCTTTGAATTGTTTGTGTGAGTTGGGGAATTATTGGAATTCTTTGAATTGTTTGTGTGAGTTGGGAAATTTGGTTTGAAAATTAGAATTGTTTGTGTGAGTTAATTCAATTTTAATATAATTTAGACATTGTCAATTTATGAAGAAAATTAGTGCAATAGAAAATTTAGATTTGAAATTTCAAAATTGTTTGTGTGAGTTGGTTTAATTTTAATATAATTTAGACATTGTCAATTTATGAAGAAAATTAATGCATTTAAAAATCTGGGTAAGAAACTAAAAATGTTGCCTAAAATTGGTGAACGAAAGATTGTTAAATCAAAGTTGGGAATTAGGATTTTAGTAACAATATTGACTAAAATTAGTTAAGAAAACAAACTAATTATAAGCATTATAAATTGAATTGTATAAGTAAACAAAATATATTAGTTTATAGTTATGAGTTATAGTTGAAGTTGAATATGTTATCGTTGTAAGTGTATGTATTTAGTTTATGGTTGAAAATGAGTTACATTATATAAGATGTATGTGCATATTTTGTAATTGTATATGTTGAATACTTGAATTGTTGATTTCTAACTTATTGGTGAATTGTGTTAGAAGAAATTGAATTGCGTATGTTGTAATATATAAAATGAGTTATATTATATAAGATGGACACATCTATTATGTAATTGTGTATGTTGAGTACTTGAATTGTTAGTTTTTGACTTATTGGTGAATTGTGTTGGATAAAACTGAATTATGTATGATGCAATCATACAAAATGAGTTATATTATGTAAGATGTATATATTGTAAATGTTGAATACTTGAATTGTTAGTTTTTGACTTATGGGTGAATTATGTTGGATGAAATATATGTATGATGTAATCATACAACATGAGTTATATTATATAAGATGTCTATGTGTATTGTGTAATGGTGTTAATTTGGACTTTTGAGTTAAACAATACATATTTTGTGATAGTAGTTAATAATGAAAATTTGTATTCTTTATTTTGATATATTTCTTTATTTATTTTTACAGATGAATAGAAGAAAGTTCAAGTACTCCTAATAATTCAACTATTTCAGGAAGATACAATGATCTAACTTGGGCTTATGTTGCATTGGTCCCCAGCATGAAGAACCATACTATTTGCTCGTTTTGTAATAAGCATTTGAAAGGTGGAGGAATTACTAAATTAAAGAAACATTTAGCTATGGTTAAAGGAGATGTGGAACCTTGTAAAAAAGTGAGCCATTATGTGAAATGACAAATTAAGACTTTGCTTGAAGATTATCAGTATAAGAAAGATAAAAGAGAAAGATTGAATTACAGAATTGTAGTGAAAGTTCATTTGTTGGTGTTTACGATGATAATGGAACTCAATAAGAAGTGAATGTTGTAAGTGGAAATGTTAAAAGTGGTAGTGCTCTTACTCAGTCAGAAGTAAACGTTACATTTGGACCAAATTTTAAGATAAGAAGAAGGCAGGTGTCGAATGTTTTTGTACCATAAACAACTTTTAAAGCTCATCCTTCAATTTGTAGTGCCTTGCAATCAAGAGAAGCAACTCACAATGTAAATATAGTAATGACTAGATGGTGATATGATTAAGACATAATATTGAATGCTTCTCAATCTTATTATTATCAGCCTATGATGGATGCTATAGCCTCATATAGTCTAGGATACAAAGCTCCTTTTATTGATAACTATAGAGGTAAACTTTTGAGTAGCTCTATTTATAAAATTAAAAGTTATTTGGATGAAAGAAGAATGGCTCGTGATACATATGGGTGTTTAATTGTGTGATGGTTGGACAAATAAAAGACATAAGCCTATTATTAATTTTTGATTTATTATGCAAATGGCTTAATGTTTTAAAAGTATATTGATATACTTGACCTTATTAGGAATGTTAATACTTTATTTGAAATATTATATGAAGTTGTGAATGAAGTAGGACCAGAAAATATTGTTCAGTTCATTACTAATAATGATTTAACTCATAAAGCGACTAAAAGAAGATTACAAAGCAAGTATAATTCTTTTTTAGGACTCTTTGTGCACATTACATCGACTTAATGCTGGAAAATATAAGGGATGCTAGGTATTTTCCTATTATTGATGGGACTATGCAGAAATTAAAAAAAGGTGACAAAGTTCATCTACAATCCTGCATGGGCATTGAGTTTAATGAGAAAGGACTTCACCATTGGTAGGAATTCATGCCTTCGTACTATTACAAGGTTTCAAAAAAAATTATCACTTGAATGCTTTATTATGATGAAGAAATAGTTGAGACAGATGTTTACAAGTGATAAGTAAGTTGCATCTCAACATACTATGTCTAATGCTAGATTTGAGGCTTCCAGAATTATTCTTGAAAATACTGAATTTTGGTCCTAATGTTAATTTGTCATTCAAGTTTGTGGGTCTTTTGTAAGGGTGCTTCGTTTGGCTAATAGTGATGAAAAGGCAACGATGTGTTATTTTTATGATGTGAGGGTGAGGGAAGCAATCAAGACCAATTTGAAAAATAGGTCTTCTTTGTACACACCTTATTTTATAGTCATCAATGAGAGATGGAAAAGGCAAATTTAGTCTCCATTGTTTATAACTAGGGCATTTTTTAATCCTAATGTCATTTTCATACCAGGTTTTATAAAGAAAGTTAAAGTTAATAGGGGAATGCTATTAACTATTATAACAGTTGTTATCTATAAGATGATGCAAGATCTCCTAAGCTCACAAATGAAGATTTATAAAGAGGCTCCAAGAGATTTTGGGATGCCAATTGCTATTCATAAAAGAGCAAAACTTAATCTAGGTATATATTTTTTTCACTTTTGTTACTTGTTAAAAATTAATCATTACTTTATTTTTTTATAATGCTACTTCTATCGCCCTACAACTTACAATTTCTTAGTAGGGCCAATTCAAAAATGGTGTTTTAGAATTGCAAAGGTTTACAATTTGAATTCTAAGTCAATATATGAGTGCAACAAGTTATGAAAGGAATTAGAGCACATTCAAATTCATCCATTCCAAGAAAAGGAATAGATTGGAGCACAAAAGATTGAATGACTTGGTCTTTATTTGATACAATTTAAAGCTTTAGTAAAAGTTTGTTATTATCATTAAAAAGTTTGGCATAAGTTCTTATAATTTTTAATAATTTAAATTTATTGTTTACTATGACTCTTAATAGAATAAGTAGTTCAATAGATCTAATTTACATTGATAATATCAATCTTTTGACAAATTAGGATTTTGAGGAATCGGGTTTGATAGATGAGAGTGACTTGGAAGATAATCTTAGATGAGAAAGCGTTGACATGTCATTTGGTGCAATGAATCTGAATAATGGTGGTGATGAGACTCCTCTTAACGATGAGCATTTTATACCAAATGAGAATTGGGGTTAATGCAGTTATAGCAGTATCCCGTATTCAATTTAATAAAGTTCCAAATTTTTGTTTCTCCCCTTCTTTTAATTTTACTTATATTTGATGTATATGTTAAAAGCTATATATGCTATGTAATTGTAAATATTATTGTTTCAGGTTTCATTTCTAGTTAATTCTTTGACATGAATTTTTGTTATAAATTGCAATTGTTAGAGAGTCAAGGATATTTATTATTCTTTTTTTGATGTTTTTGATGTAATTATTATTTATTATATGATGAGATTGTAAACTTTTAAGTACTTTGTATTATTCTTAATTTTATATTTGTAAGATGATTAATTGATCTTTTTTATATTAATTGTGATTATTATTTATATGTGAAATATGTGAAAATTAATGTAAATAAAAATAAATAAATTGTTGTTATTTTAATTTTCTATTATTATGATTTTTGGAGACATGGTTGATGTAAAATTATAAAGACACAATACAATATACTAATGGATTATTTTGTAATTTTAAAACTGCTAGACCCCGTCTCCGGAGCCCAACTATCGATCCGAAGTCATAAGCATGAGTGGAATATCCCGTAGGGTTATTTCAATGAACCCTCACTTTCTTTCTATCACTCTTTTTGGATTCAATACCAAAGGTTATCAATTTTTGTGGAAAGGTAGAACGATCTATCGCTTCAAGAATCACCTCATTTGGATGTCAGATGACGAAGTTATGGTCAAAAGAATCAAATATGTTTTTGTCCTTAATCATTTTGTACCTATATTGGCGCATTTGCCATAACTTTTGCTACAGATGTCGGATTGATATTGTTTTTCAATGTTTTGAAAGAGAACTTCGAGATCTATAACTTTGATGAAAAACTCAAAGTGAGATTCTACCTCTAAAATGACTAAAATTGCGATTTACTGTAGCTATCTCGTGAATGTCTGTTTAATGGAAATCCATGTCCGTTTAACAGACATAGACTGGCTTAGGGGCCATTTTTCATCAGAGAAGGTCCGTTTAATGGACATCCATGTCCGTTTAATGGACATTGAGGTTCCCTAAACTCCTTCAATGCCTCTCCAATGCTTCCAACATCCTTTCTAACACCATAATCACTCATAATCTCCCCAAATTCAACCCTTCTAG
>JAOSBK010000006.1:21857239-21874453 GCA_027568895.1 Erythroxylum shatona
AACCTGCATAATCAATTTATGCAAGACACACAATGTACACTCATTAATAATTGCACACATATAAACCTTTATTTATGCACTAATGTATCAATAGACAATGTACAATTCATGCTCACCACCCTCGCGGGGCACGAACTCGGATATCACCATCGATGTCGGGTTTAGGTCATTGCGGGAGTGGGGTGTTACAAAGAAATCATGGTATAATGGATTATTAAGATCTATTAACCAATAACACTCTCATATCAAAACGACAAAAATTAGACAAAAAGCAAAAAGACATTTGCTTTAGAAAAATGGCTAAACTATAAGAGTTGAATGGTAGGAACAAATATGGTCGATATCAATGTTATGAATATCATATTGGATTTGATACTAAATTTGTTTCTGATACGGTACAGTACTAGTACTGATTAATACTGGATATCGTTTTAGATAATTTTTTAAAATTATAAAATAATTTCTAAATTTTATAAAATTGCAAAATAATTCCTCAATATATTATGATATACATTTTTTATTTTACTTTAATTCTATGTTAAGAAACCATAATAATATAAATTTGATATACAATACTTCTTTACTTTCATTAATATTATTTTCACATATTTCTCATAACTAAAATAAATTTAATTTTAGATATTATCTTAACATTTTTCAAAAGTTATTATAATATTTTCACATGTATATATTAAAATATATATTATCAATATAAAATATATTTTTAAAAAATATAAATATTATTTTGTTAAACTAATATACTTAGTTATGTAATCTAGAATCACTTTTTATAAGTCTAATGAAATAAAAAATTTATTTAATACATTCTTATTTTTATTTTTATTTTTATTTTTATCATTTATTATATAAAGTATAGACAATTTTATCATATTCCTTTTTATGTATATGTAATTATTATTTTATATAGAAGAAACTTTTTTTCAATTTAGTCCTTTTTTTTTTAATATATAATTTTGATTGGTATTTAACTAGTCTTTGATCGACATTCTAGTTACCAGCTAGTATCGGCTGATACCCTTACAGAATGTGGACTAACAATCATATTTAAATTAATATAGTATGTCTTGTTTTTATTTTTAAATTCAATTAAAAAAAATTTAGTGAAATTTCTTGTTTTGTTTAATTTTTATTTTCATAAGTTAAAATTTTATGAAAAATTATTAGTATTTTTTATTTCATTTTTACAATATAATTTCATTAACTAAACATAAATTATATATTTTATTTTTATTATTTATAAATAATATAATGTATTAAACTTGTTTGTAATTCAAATTCAAAATTTAAACTTTAAATATATAGAATAATATTTATTAAAATTTTAAATAATTAAATTAGTTTTAACAGTAAAATATATAATAACAAATAAATATTAATTACAAATTTTACTTATTTACTTTTAACATAATGTAATAAATTTACTGTAAATATTTTAAAAATTAAATAAAGTTATTATTTAATTAAATACTTTTTATTTTATTTTTAATTTAATCATAATTATAAAAATATAACTATATTAATATTAATAACTAGTTTTATTAATTTATATTGTACCGATCAATAAATGCTACAAAAGTGCTTACGCCCTTTTTTCTTCTAGAGAGCAAACCTACCAAAAAAAAAAAGCTACAAAACTGCATATACTTGTTATTATTTTTAATTGGAGAGCAGAACTATCAAAAAGCTATCAAAGATGAAGTACCGTGGTTAGTGGACCAGGGAGCAGGCTTGAGTTCTTCTTCCCACCCACCCTATGTCCTCTGTTTCACAACCAATCCAACTCATTCCAATCCCACTCATTCATTAGAGTCTAATGGATGGGTGGGATTGATTGTGGGACAGAGGACACAGGATTGATGGGACAGAAGATCTGCTCTCCAGGGAGCATTATAGAATTTTGGATTGTAGTAGTCAGGCTGAAGCGATAGACAACACAAATGTGTGGGTCAGATTAACTAGTACAAGATAGGAACTGATTAATTAGGATAGAGAATATGATCTTTTTACCGAATAATATAACGAAATATTGAAAATATAAATTCAAATTTTGTAAATAAAACAAATGAAAGGATTAAATTATAAAATAAATATATGTTTAAATTTTATAAAATAAAATATTTTAAAAACAATTATTATGTCTAAAAATAAGATATCTTTATATTAATTTTAATGAATACAATTATTTTAGTTTATTTATATCTATTATTAGCAGATATATTACTTCAAATCGCATCAAAATTAATACAAATTTCGATACAATATTCACAATTTTAAATTAATTGTATGAATGACAAATATAATTTTGAAATATATTGATTCTACTAACAAGTGCACTGAAATACTGAGAAATAAAGCATTAAATTAGGAATTAAACTTTTAAAATAGATTGAGAAACTATTTTATAAAGATTATTTAGATTATACTATATTAACTAAATCATGTGACAATGTTACACACTCCAATTTTAAATTATTTAGCGAAAATATAAGTAACAGATGCTTAATTTAATTAAAATAATCAGTGTATCATTGAAATCATAGTTGATATAAACAAGTGAATAGGGTCATTACATAATTAAAATTGTATGATCCTATTATTTACATTATCTATTTTTAAATATAAATTGAATAAATTTAAATAGATGTAATACTTTATAAAATATTTTTATATAAATTATTTAATAAGTTAACGAATCAAAAGAAAATCGAAAGATTGATTCAAATATTGGTTTGGAAATTTAATTAAATTATTAGGATCTAGAACTCACTCCTTAGAAATTCAAATCAAAGTCACTGTTAAGCTGCGGTAGTGTTTTCTAGGTCAAGGAGCTGAGAACATACTTTCGAGGACGTTTCCCTGTAGATTCGAAGATGGTGCCTGTGTTATTGTCGTACAAGCAAGCAAATTTGTGTACTTCCTGCTTCTTTAATTTCGAAGAAGAAGATTCAAGCCTTTATAAGCATCAAAGCGTCAATGATCCAACGCGTAGAGCACCTTCACAAACGCCCTATAGGATTAGGTCAACATTAGTTTATTTAATTTTTGCTCATGCAGACACCAGAATTTCCCATAACATGCAATCGTGGAAAATCTTTACTGATCCGAAATTGCACGGATGTTTCAGTTTGCACGCATGCCACTACATTGACTCTACTTGGGTAGGATTTCTTTGGCACCTTGAAAAAATGACTCTTTTTTTTACTAATTATTTTAAAAAAAATTTAATTATAGGAAGATATCTTTAAGTCATTTATATTTAGATTAATCTTTACTTAAATTGGGTAGGTCTCTTACAGGAGGTAAAGTTCTACCCCAAATTTTAAACGACTACATATATAAGAAGAGTTCAAACCTATAATCTCACTTAAGTTAGAAGAATCGTTTACCAACTCATCTATATCATGAAGTTTTTCTTCTTACATTTTTAAATTTAGTACCAGATAGAAATATGTTTATCTATGCTAACTAGGCATAGGCATAGCCAGGTAGCAGGAAGAAATTGGCTTTCCAACGCCTACTCGAGCCTGGCCCGACGATGATTTTGACGTGGAAGCTTACCTATGGTCTCTTAATTCTGTTCATGCAATTAACACTAGCCTTAATTTCCCTCTCTCGGAACGAATTATTTACAAGTAACAACTATTTACAATTATCACTTAAAAACTTTGATGTTAAACTAGCACAGATCTTTCACTTTCTAATTAATTGCCCTGCAAATAAGTTATCTATGTGTGAGTAAACACAGATAAATTTTAAAAATATTAATTAAAAAATTCTTATGAGAGCGGTTTGATTAAAAAAAGTAAATGTTTTATTTTAAAAAATTCAGTTGTGGAGAACTATAATTTGATATATTCACATTGCAAACTGTTTCTTTCAATTTGGACAATTGACGGAAAATAAATAAGCAAACGTGAAATCATGAGCAGACAAAAGAGAAAGACCTCAGAGTATTGTCTTATTATATGTGAGAACATTCGACAACTTTTGATAGGAATTCACCCTCCAAATTCAAATCCACGTTCCATAATGTTCTTTTAACCCTTTCCTGTCTCAAGGCAACATTTTGCAGGAAACATTCTTCGTGACTTCTGACAACACTTTTAATTTCTACCCATCCACGTCTGGTTAATGTATTATATGCAATCATACAAATTTCATATTGTACTACCCGAAAATGGTATAAAATCTTGTTATACGATATCGTACCATCAATTTCATCTGGTATTGGCCGGTATTTTTATAAAGTTTCAGAAGTTGAGGGACTTATTTGCAAATTGATTATGGAATTATGGAATTGTGGAATTGTTTTGATCACTTGATTACTTGATTGCTAATTTGAGTATTGAAATGTGTATTTGTGATTTTGTGTTGTGTAGTAATTCTGTATGTTGAATTGTTAGTTCTTGATGAATTTTATTGGATTAAATTGAATTTTATAGTGTATTGTGTATATTGCCTGTATAGTTAATTTGAGTGAAAAACTAAGAATGTTTATTAAACTGGAGAATAAAAGATTGCTAAATTAAAGTTGAGAATTAATATTTCAATAACAATTTTGATTAAAATTAGTTAAGAAAACAGAATATTGATAAGCATTACAAATTGAATTGTATAAGCAAATAAAATAGATTAGTTTATAGTTGAATTATGTGATTATAAAAAATAGATTGTAAACTTATAGTTGTAAGTTATGGTTAAAATTGAATAGGTTATAGTTGTGAGTATATGTCTTTATTTTATAGTTGAATGAAATAATCATACAAAATAAGTTATATTATATAAGACGCATATATGTATTGTGTATGATGAATACTTGAATTATTGATTTTTGACTCATTGGTCAATTGTTTTGGATGAAATTGAATTGTGTAGTGTATGTTAACTCTTCATTGTAAAGTTAACTTGAGTATGAAATTAAGAACGTTGCTTAAAATTGGTGTGTGAAACATTGTTAAATTAAAGTTGGAAATTTGAATTTTAGTAACAATGTTGATTAAATTATTAAAAATAATTATAAGCATTACAAATTGAATTGTATAAGTAAACAAGATATATTATTTTATAATTAAATTATGAGATTACATAAAGTAAGTTGTAAACTTATAGTTGCGAGTTATGGTTGAAGTTGAATATGTTATAATTGTAAGTGTATGTCTTTAGTTTATGGTTGAATGATGTAATCATACAAAATGAGTTATATTATATAAGGTGTATATGTGTATTGTGTATATTGAATTTTATTATGATTATAGTTGAATATGTTATAGTTGTAAGTGTATTTCTTTAGTTTATGATTGAATGATGTAATCATATAAATTGAGTTATATTATAAAAGACGTATATGTGTATTGTATTATTGTATATGTTGATTACTTGAATTATAAATTTTTGACTTATTAGTTAATTGTGTTGGATGAAATTGAATTGTGTATAATATAATCATACAAAATGAGTTATATTATATAAGATTTATGTATGTATTATGTAATTATGTATGTTGAATACTTGAATTATTAGTTTTTGACTTACTAGTGAATTCTGTAAAATGTAATCATATAAAATAAGTTATATTATATAAGATGTATTTGTACATTGTGTAATTATGTATATTGGATACTTGAATTGTTGATTTTTGACTTATTGGTGAATTATGTTGGATGAAATTGAATTTTGTATGATATAATAATGCAAAATAAGTTATATTACATAAGATATATAGTTGTATTGTGTCATTGTGTATAAGATGTATATGTTTTTTATGCTAGTTTAAACTTTTGATTTAAACAATACATAGTTTGTGATAGTAGTTAATAATGAAATTATATGTTCTTTATTTTGATGTGAAGTTATTAAGTTAATTTGATATATGTCTTCATTTATTTTTATAAATAAATGGAAGGAAGTTCAAATACTCCTAATAATTCAACCATTTTAAGAAAATACAATGTTCTAGCTTGAATTCATATTAGATTGGTTTCCAGAATGAAGAACCATATTATTTGCTTATTTTGTAACAAATATTTGAAAGGTAGAGGAATCACTAGATTAAAAAAACTTTTAAATGAGGTCAAAACTGATATGGAGCCTTGTTGAAAAGTGAGCATAATGTGAAATGGGAAATGAAGATTTTGTTTGAAGAGTATTAGCACGAGAGAGATAGAAGGTAAAGATTGAATTACAAAATTGGTAGTAAAAGTTCGTTTATTGGTGTTCAGGATGATAGTGAGAATGTTGAAGATGGTAGTATTCTTACTCAATAAAAAGTGAATGTTGCACCTGACTTTAGGATAAGAAGAAAATAGATGTCTAATTTTTTACATTATGAACAACTCTTTAAGCTCAACTTTCAATTCGTAGTATTTTGTAATCAAGAGAAGCGACTCATAATGTGGATATGACAATGGTTAGATGGTGGTGTGATTCAGGTATAACATTCAATGCTTCCAAGTCTTATTATTATCAACCTATGATAGATGCTGTTGCCTCTTACAATCTACGATATAAAGCTCCTTCAATTGATAACTACAAGGTAAACTTTTAAGTAGCTCAAGTTATGAAATTAAAAGTTATTTAGATGAAAAAAGAATGACTTAGGTTACTTTTGGATATTCAATCATGTGTGATGGTTAGACAAATGAAAGACATGAGTCTATTATTAATTTTTTTGGTTTATTCTGTAAAGGACTCAATATTTTTGAAGTCTATTGTTGCATATGGCCTTATTAAAAAAGTTGACACTCTATTTGAAATATTCGATGAAGTTGTGAATGAAGTTGAGCTAGAAAATATTGTTCAGCTCATTATTCACAATGATTCCACTTATAGGTTGACAGAAGATTGCAAAACAAATATAATTCTTTTTATTAGATTCAATGTGTTACACATTGCATTGACTTGATATTGGAAAATGAAGGAGATGTTAGATATTTTTTTATTATTGATGAGACTGTGTAGTAAGCAAAAAAGATGACCAAATTCATTTATAATCGTACTTATGTCTTGAATTTATTGAGAAAGTATTTCACCATTAGTATGAATTTATGTCGTTTTGTTATTACAAGATTTACAATAAATTTCTTATCACTTTAGTGTTTTATTATGATGAAGAAATAATTGAGACAAATATTTACAAGTGATAAGTGAGCTGCATCTTAGCATGTTATGTCTAATGCTGGATTGGATATTTTTAAAATTATACTTAAAGATATTAAATTTTGGTCAAAATATTAATTTGTTATCTGAGTTTGTGAGTTTTTGGTGAGGATGTTTCGTCTGACTGATAGTAATAAAAAGACAATAATGAGTTTTTTCATGATACCATGAAGAGGGCAAATGAAAATTAAGCCTTTTTTATATACACCTTATCTTGGAATCATCAATGAGAGGTGAGAAAATTAACTTTACTTTGTGTTGTTTACAACTGGGGTATTTTTTAATCCTAATGTCTATTTCATATTAAATTTTATAAAGAAAGCTAAAGTTCGATTTCATTATGTTATTAATAACATTGATTCTTTGCCTTACTTTCAAAATTGCATATATATGCCAATATATCCTTGAGTTAGTTTTTATTTGGTTAAATATATAATTTGCCCTTAACATTTAAATAAGTTATTACTGGGATTTTTTGGTACTATTTTACACTATAACATTATTAATTATAGCATTATAATATTATTAAAATAATAATTATTACACTACTATTAAAACAGTAATTATTACACTTAAAAAGTAGTAATAGAAATAATAATAAAGAGTTATTTAAACTTTTTGTAAAATGTTAAAGTGAAATATGTTCAAATTATCTAATTGTGAAATAATATAGAGAAAATTTATGATTTACATACTGAAACTACTAAAAAATTAATTCAATTAAAATTTAGAGTACTTAAAAATGTTAAAGTGTAACATGATAGATAACGGCAAATAATAATTTAAAATTTTAAGAGAAGTTACAAAATAATTTATACCTTTTTCCATTTTTATTTTTAATTAAAAATGATGCTTATACGCAAAAAACTTACCACTACGTCACAACGACATCTTTGGAGATTTCATTTTTGCAGCCATAGGCATGTATAGGTACGTCCATATATAACCGGAATTTTGTCTAAATTTCGTTCCTAACCTAAAAATGTAGACTAAAATAAAATCACTAATAATCGTTTCCAAGTAAAAGAATATTCTATTGTGATTTTCAGATTTAGTTTTTATCTTTTAAATAAAAACAAAAATATGTTTATTTGTTGATGTTTATATTTTTATTACTAAATAAAACCTAAAGATAAATTATTTTAATTAAATAAATTTATTTTAATCTCTTATATAATAGGTATTAACAAATTATTAACAAAATTATTTTATTTATTTAAAATAAATAATTTAAAATTTAACTTTTATTTATAAATATTTTTAATTACTAATAAATTTTTTTAAAATTTATATATTTTAAAAATATTTTAAATGTAGTTATTATTTAATTTAATTTAATTACAAATAGTAAATAAAATTACTAAGTAAAATTGAATTATTCACAATTCCTATTACTAATTTAATTAATAAAGTATATACTATTTAATTAAATTATTCATAATTCTTATTACAATTTAATATATTTGATAATTGAATAATATATATTTAGTTGATAGTAAATCAGATAAAAATAGAAACAAAAATAAATTTTAAAAATGAAAAGAAACCAAAATAAAAAATACAAACAAAAACTCAAGCAATTTTTTTTACTGTAATTGAAAATAAAAAGCAAAAAATAGAATTAGAAACAAAAGCAGTAATTTGCCAATTACTTTTTTTTATACAAGGGAAAGCATAAAAATAAAAGTCAAATTACAAATTGCGTCGGGGAGGGTACCCCCAGCTAAGTCCTCCAGAAGGAGAGTGGCAAACCCAAGGGGTGCTATGTCAAAAAAGGTGAGCCCCAGGCTCAAATTAAAAGCATGTGCCGCGAGCCAGTCCGCGCACCGGTTACCCTCTCGGTAAGTGTGTCGAGGGAGAACAACTCAGTTCTGGATCAGGAGCTCATTGGTGCCCCGGACAAAAGGATTGAGACTGAGAGAACGCTGCGGGCCATCTGAGAGGAGCTCGATCACCACAATAGAGTACAGTTCCAGCACCACACGCCGGAAGCCAAGGTTCCAGGCCAAGAGGAGACCCGAGTAGACACCCCAGAGCTCAGCCGTAACTGGGGAACATCGGCCGAGAAGCTGAGCAAAACCACCAAGCCAAGCTTCACAACTGTCCCAAAGAAGACCCCCTGCAGTGGCCAAGGATGTGTCCCGGCAACATGTGCCATCCATATTCAACTTAACCCACTCTGAGATAGGCGGGCACCACCCAAGACAGCGGTCAGAAAGCGACCGAGGGGCCAGCAGCGCGCGACTAATCGAAGCAGATGTCAGGGAACTCAGGCGGACAAAATTAAACACAACTAGTGCGGGAGATCTAGGCCAGGAAAACTGAGTGTCGAAAATGACCGAATTGCGCCAGGTCCAGAGGAACCAACAGGTAGTCCCAAAAATGGCTGCCCACTCAAGGCCCTAAACCAAGTGATGGTTTTTAAGGTTAGTGAGTAGCCAGTCGGGGCAGCTACTAGTGAAGAAGGTGATAGGGAGGACGTGTGGAGGGAAGGTATGCCAAAAAGTCTGCGCGAGGGGGCAGTCGCGAACAATATGGAGTGCGGTCTCCTCCAAATGACAGTGGTAACAAGCTGTGCTCGTAGTAAGGTGCCGGCGAGCGCGTTGCTGATTGGAGAGGAGGCGGTCGCGAGCCAACAGTCAGAGAAATAATCGAATGCGTTGAGGCCCGGGCCACTGCCAAATGGAAGACCATAGGCGATTGGGGTGGGCTCGGAGGGGCTCCATGAGCATCGAGTAGGCAGACGCGGTCGTGAAGATTCCAGAAGGGGAAGGTCCCCAGACGAGTTTATCAGCTCCAAGGTAAGACTTGGGGGGAAAGGTGCCCGCGATGGCCATCCAGATGGAGGAGGGGAGTAGCGGTTGAAATTGAATCCAGTCCCAATGGCCATGGGAATCAATGAACTAGTGAACGCGACGGTCAAGGTCCGATGCAGGGAGAGGGGTGATAAGATGTTGAGAAAGAGGTCCCACATTGGCTACCCAAGGGTCGAGCCAAAACCGAGTCCGGAACCCGTCACCAATCATCCACCGCATACCATTGAGGACGTTGGGCCAGATGGCCCGGATGCTCCATCACACCATGGAACCGCCTGTACGTGGAAGAGCATAAGGGATATGGGTGGCATCAAATTTATATTTGGCCGATAAGATTTGGACCCACAAGGCGTTGGGTTTCGTGAGCAGAGCCCATCCTAATTTAGTGATCAAAGCATCATTAGTGGCACGGATGTTTCGGATCCCTAACCCACCCAGTTCCTTCGGTTGACAAACTTGCGTCCAGGGGATAAGGGGAATCCGTCGAGTGCTCGGGGAGGATCCCCATAAAAAGGCACGAAAAATCTTTTCCAAGCCATCGCACAACCCTCGAGGAAGTCGAACAGTTTGCATTGTGTAAGTAGGCAGAGCAGAGAGGACCGACTGGATCAAAGTGATGCGGCCCGCAAAAGACAAGAGGTTGGCTCTCCAGCCAGAAAGACGGTGGTGGACATTGTCGAGGAGATACTAGTAAGTCCGTTTAGTGACTCGTTCATGAAGCAAAGGAACTCCCAGGTAGCGCCCGAGGTCCGGTGTCTGCTTGAATCCCAGGGCCTGGCTAAGAGTAGTCACCGTAGTCGGGGAAATGTTCAGGGAGAAGTAGATGCGGGATTTGGCTTGACTAACGCTTTGACCCGACGCAACACAAAAAGTGCCCAGGGTGTCTCGGATGATGGTGACCTGATCCATGGAAGCTTGAGAGAACAAAATGAGGTCGTCAGCAAAAAATAGGTGAGAGATGGGGGGACCATTGCGGCTTAAAGTGATAGGCGCCCAACAGCCGCTGGCCACGGATCGGGAAATGAGATGGCCAAGGCGCTCCATGCACAGCACAAACAGGTAAGGCGAGAGAGGGTCACCTTGACGGATACCTCGAGAAGGGGTAAACGCATCACCCAGAGCTCCATTCCAGTTGATCTGCATATTCACCGTGGAAACGCACTTCATGATAAGATTGAGAAAGGAACTCGGGATACCAATGGTACTGAGAGTATCGTGGATAAAATCCCAAGAAAGCCGGTCATATGCTTTTTCCAGATATATTTTAACCGCCAGAAAGCCCATTTTACCGGTTTTGCGCCTCATGGAGTGGATGGCCTCCTGAGCGATAATGATGTTGTCAACAATGTGCCGGCCAGGGACAAAGCTACACTATGTCGGGGCTACAAGCTGATCAAGATGGGGTTTTAGACGATTGATTATGACTTTGGTGATAGCTTTGTACAGGAACGTGCACAGCGCGATAGGGCGAAACTGCGTAATCACTTGCGGGGAGGGGGTCTTGGGAATGAGGACCAAGATAGTACGATTCAGGCCTTGCTTCCAAATTTCATGGCGAAAAGTTTGCTATATGAATAAAACGAGGTTCGACCCAATGTGATCCCACTGAGATTGGAAGAAATGAGCAGGGAAGTCATCAATGCCTGACGCCTTGTGCGGGTTCATGTCGAAGAAGGCAGTCTTTACCTCCTTGGTCTTTATAACTTGTTACAGAGAAGAAACTGTTTAGGACAAGGAAGGAAACTCCATACATGGTTTTGAACTCTATATTTTAAATGTGCTTTTACTTGGTTTTCTTCCAGAAAGAGCACAAGAGAAAGCTGGTTATGTTTGTTTTATTAAAGAAAGGGATTAGGAAGAAAAAAATGGATCGAAAGTTCGACATAAAAAGGCTATTCTGATTCTCTGCAGGCCATAAAGTGAATAACTTTTAAAGCTTGTTCTTGGAAATTGTCCTTTTACCATTCGGCTTCGGCTTCAACTTTACTTTTTTCCTACCACATTCAAATGCTATCGATTGAAAGGCCCTAGGCCTGTCGTTTATTTATTTGGACGGTAGTCCCATCTCCCATCCCTGTGTTTTCTTTTCTTCCCCCATTCCCAATATATATATGTGATGACAGTCATACTCCCACTGGCAGAGGGATAAAATGAAAGCGCTGCAAATGGTATTTGAGTACATTTAAGTGGTCCATACGATTCTGAATCGAGTTGCAGGAAAGCTGACAGCTATGAGTGACTATTTATGTCAAAGGCCTATAGCTCTGAACGAAAATTAATGACACGGAGTGTGTTTGTGTTCTTCTACTCTTAGTTGGCAGTCGAAAAAAAGAGAAACTATTAAGACAAAAGGTATGGGTTTATTAAGGAGACACGGAAAGTGAAAACACACATCACAACGCACATTTATTCTTCTCCAGTGTCCGATACTTAGTATTAGATTGTAATACACCAAAAACTAGTATGAAATCACATTTAATTTTTAAAAAATAAAATATTATTAAGAAAAATAAACTAATCGTTGTTTTTTTAAAATATTGTTATGATTTTTTAGATATAAGGTTGGTATAAAATTATAAATTATAAATTACAATATATCAAAAGATTATTTTGTAATTTAAAACAATTCAATAATTATTTTATAAATTTAAAAAATTATTTGAAATAATATCTCATATTGACCAATGCTGGTACAACATTGTATGGGAATCAAATTTTATAGCAATACTAGTACTGTATTCATAGACACTAAGTTGAAGCTACTGGGTATCTCATAACAATAATTCTACATCATTTTGGGGAAAAACGTTGGATGCGTTTTTATAAATATTGTATTAGTATCGGTTTAAGATTTGTTTATGGTATAATATTATATTGGTACCAATCAATATTAAATACTGTTTTGGTTAATTTTTAAATTTATAAAATAACTTGTAAATTTTTTTAAAATTACATAATAGTTCTTCAATATATTGTTCTGTATAATATATAATTTTACACAAAACTTATCTCCATAAAATCATAATAATATAAACTTAAGATGACAACAATCTATTTATTTTTATTAATATTATTTTCACATATTTCACATACAAATAATAACTACAGTTAATACAAATATAAAATTAATGACAATATAAAGTACTTAAAATGTTACAATTTTATTCTATAATAAATAATAATTACATCAAAACATTAAATAAAAATAATAATAAACATTGGTGACTCTCTAACTATTACAATTTACAACAATAATTTGTACCAAAAACTCTACTAAAAGTAAAACTTGAAACAAAAATATTTATAACTATATTATATATAAAAAAATTAACACATACATCAAATATAAGTGAAGTTAAAGGAAAAGGAGAAACGAAACATGACACTTCGTTCAATCGAACATTCAGTCAAATTAGACATATTCACATTATGAATCACTTCTTTAGATTGTACGACACTACAGATTAAAGGCTAAGTTTTAGGATTTTTTTGTGGTGTAAAAAAATTAGACGCATATCTTCTTCTTTTCCTAACATCGGGTGTGACATTCCCTTTTTGTTAAGTAGAAATAATACTACCTTCAACCATTACCACTGTCATCTTGAACATAAAAAAAATCACTACTAATTTTGTAATTAAATCTTTTTTCTATCTTTCTCATACGAATATTCTTCAAGAAAAGTCTTCATTTTTTTTTATTTCACATCATAACTAACTTTTTTACAATATTCTACGTCACCTTTAACTCTAGCTCAATGTTTTTTTTAATATGGTGATTCCTCCACCATTTAAATATTTGTTACAAAACAAACAAATTATATGCTTTTTCATTTCGAGAGCCAATCTAATATGAGTTTAAGTTGAATCATTGAAACTTATTGAGGTCGTTCAATTATCAGGAGTATTTGAACTTCGTTCCATTTATTTGTAAAAATAAATAAAGACATGTGTCAAAATTAAATTAATAAATTCATATTCAAAATATAATTTTTGCATATAATAATAATAATATCATATATAAAGACCTTAGATACACTCTATCTTACATATTTCTTTATGATAGCACACATTGCAAAAATAACTTTTCTTTATGATAATATATATCGCGAAAATGATTTAAACACTCACAATCTCACGTTTATGAGTAATGGAATTTTCTTATAAATTCACATACTATTTTCTACCATATATTTAACTAACCATAAGATAAAACTAATATTTGTAATTTTATTTCCTAATGACAATAATAAACATTATAAAACTGTAAACAATTAATTTTGTCAACTTAATTACATATATTGAATGATTTAATTATACATTAAATCTTATATTTAAATGATTAATTATATGTTAAATATTTTTATATGGAAACAATAATTATTAAATTGTATATTTCATATAAATTAATTAACAATTTAAGAATTTAATAAATTAAATTTAATCTATTTTTATTATTATTAAAATAATAAAGGATATGACATTTTTGAATTATACGTAATTTACCAATCACAATACTTAAATATTTTTCTATAATTCATACACAATATTATTTTAATCTTATTTCTTTATAAATTCAAAATGTCTAAATGTTATTGAAATTAAACCAATTCATAAAAACTATTCTAATTTTCAAACTCAAATTTTCAAATGCATATTTTATAAACCATTAGAAAAACACAATGTAATTACAATTTATAACAGAAACAAGCAACTTAACACGCACCAAAAAAATCAAAAATTGCAATTAACTAAGGGTTGGGTCGGGTCAATCTGGATCTGGCTCTGAAAGTCCTGAAGTTTTGTAATTTGCCAGACGAGTAGGTGAGCATCAGCGATGGTGGACTAGAGAAGAGCAGCGACAGTAGAGTGGAGAGCAGAGACAGTTGTGAACATACGATGTTGGAGAGAGTAGGCTTGGGCCGGCGGTCTGATTAGAGGTGGAGGAAGTTTATTGCAGCGTGTAGCGTTGGGAGTAGACAGTGAAGCGTGGGGTGATGGCTGTGGGCGATTGGCAATGGTCTGTTAGTGAATGTGCGTTTGGTGTTTATTTTATTAGGTTATTTATTTTCAATTTAGTCCCTAAAATTTTTAAATATCATAATACCGGCATTTGACTGGTACCAAATAAAATCGATAGTACCAACCAACATATACGAAAATCGATAGTACCATACAAAACCTATACGTTTCATATCATTTTCTGGCCGATACCATATTTACTAGCCAATACCGACAGATACAATACAAAATTCATACCCTGGTTGGACCAAATGTCATATGATAGAGGTTTTTATTTTTTAATTTTCACATATTTATAAGAGATTTTGTAGGGAATATTTATGCATTTACTTAATGGCTTACATAATCTCGTTTCATTTTGCCAAGTTTCTAGTTATTGTAAAACATTTTTGTCCTTAGGGATAATTTTGTCCATGTCTCATAAAGTTGAATAACATTAATTGCAATTTTGGTTTTTAAATAAATTATCGGTTAAGTTGCCTCATTTGATCCAAATAATGATAATAAAGTGACTCAATAAATGATCTAGATTAATAGGTTAAAATTTGGGTGAAAAATGAGTCCCGATTAGTGTAGACCGGGTCTATATCGGCCTTGTGATGGGGAAGGTCGATATGGAAGCTATATAAAAGTTAAGGTCTCCTGCAGTTACTCAAGAAATCATTCACAAGCATAAGGATTTCTAACCCGTTAGGGAAGCTCGTGATTTGAGAAAACTGTAGAAAGGCCTAGCTCGTGAGTCGGTGATCACTTTCCACTAAAGATCTCGGGAGATTTAGAGACGTTTGGAGCTCGGAATATGCATCAGAATCAGAGATGGAATCAAAATCTAGGTATTTTGCATTACTTTCGTTTTTCATCCTTTCATGTAGATCCGGGATACTTAATAAGGCTCTCTCTACGTATTACATGTGGTATCAGAGTGGTTACATGATCGGATTGTCGGAAACGAAGATTTTTAGTTTTTCATCTCATTTAGTTTTCCTTAGTTTTTGATTCGTTTTTTAGTTTTTTTTTACGTATATAATTATGTAAAAGTGGTATACATAAGGTTAGTTACGAAAATGGGTTGAAAACGGTTTGAACGGAGTGAAAAATGGCCTCCCGGGATGTCGAAAATAACCTCCGGCGTCAAAGGGCGCGGAGGACGTCAAGTGCGTGCAGTGCACATGCCCGACTATGCTACAGTGGGGTGGGGGTGTCACGTACGGGCTGGCGTGTGCGTCGCACGAGCTAATCGTGACACAACACGTCGCTTCATGGAGTGCGTCGCACGTGCGATTAGCGAACCGCGCACCTACCCGCGTGGAACGGCGGCCCCTTGCATCTCGGTCATCCACATCGACGACACGTGGGCTAGGCGGATGTGCGACACGTACGGACGCGCTGCTGACGTAATCTACAGTGATTCCGAAAAAAAGAAAAAAAACTCCAAAAATTCCAGATTTCCAGTAAAGGTATTCTAAGGTGTTTTTGGTCAGTTTTCAAGTCCGAAAAATTTATAAAGTAACATTTTCCATTTTTTGGAGTTATTACATTAGTAATAAATTAAAGTTTAACTCTAGAAAAAGAAATTAAGGTATTTTGAATCCGATTTCGATTGAATTTTCATGCTTTGGTCTTCGTATGAGGGAGATACATGAGGTTCTCGTGTCTCAGGTCTCATTTTCAGTGTTTGGGATTGCATAATAATCAATCGGAAATAGGAATTGAGACATTTTGAAGCCATTTTTGAGTGAATTTTCATACAATGAACTTGTCATAAAGGAGATACATGAGGTTGTTGTGTCTCAGGAGGTCGGTTCAGTATCCGATGATGCATGATAGTCACTCTACTGAGATTTTTCTTTTATGAAGGTTTCGAATAAAGTTTTCAGAGAATGTCTTCAACATGTGTGTGTGACAATAAGACTGTGCATTCAAATTTTTGCATTTATTGAGGTTGCATTGTCACATATAGTATGCTCATAAAGAATGTGAGGATGACATAAAGATGTATCCCTTGTATTTATAGACTTTTTGGATGCTGATGAGAATGCAGCCACCAAAGTGGCCTTTCGAGTCAGTATTATGAATTGTTTTGCTTGCATGTTAGGGGATGTCTCTGATATTATATTTGGTTATTCTGCCCAAAGGTGTTGGCCTTACATAAAATTTTGAGATGTGCATAAAGGCATTAGATGGAGGAAGGTTGTTGCTCAAG
>JAOSBK010000006.1:21884565-21902343 GCA_027568895.1 Erythroxylum shatona
GCATGAACAGTACTAATTAATCCCTATCAATCCCATCTTATGACAAATTTACTATTTAACCCTTCCTGACGGGGGTGCGATGTTACACAATGGATACAAATTATAACAGTAATAACTAGAAAAATTAAACTCCTTTAATTTAATTTCAATTCTTTAATTAAACAATTTATATGCATAATCCAAGATTGGCATCTAGCATCACATCATGACCACTCAAATATTTAGAAATATTAAAATGGTTTTAACTAACCTTTCTGTGTATGATTTTTTTTGTATAAATCAATCCTTTTATCGTACAATGTTCTGATTAGATATAAAGCATAAAATTAATGTCTACTCTATTTTAAGTCCAATCATGTTAATCCTCCTTTAGCTATTAATTCTATTAATGACATTTGTAAACTATTTATAAAATGTCATTCCAACTTAGCCAAGGATTTCCTAAATCAATATTAATCAAGAGCAATGAAACATTTTCCCTAATTGATTTAGGGTAATGAATCTTATCTTGATCACTTAACTACCTCTATATAGTTCATATTATATCCAACGACTACTAAATGAATTATCCTTGACTATAATAGGTCATAAGCATCAAAACATAGCAATTCCTATAGAAAATAACTTTGGAGATCTCAAGTTAAAGGATCACTTATACAATCATCACAATGAGAATTTTCATAGACATATAAGTAATGTTTCAAATGGACTTCTTATATGGCTTTAGTTCAGTAAACTTGTTCTCTAATAAGTAGCCATATATTTGTTTAAGTATCTCCATACTCTAGTCTACAAGATTCACTACTTTCTTCATAAGGAAAAACAGAATGTGTGTTAGTCCTTTTACGTTCTATTAATGTTCAGTCTTAATAAAAAATAACTAGGAATAATTTAGGAAAATATGTAAATGCAATATGAATCTCATTATAATTTCATTTACAATTTATCTCATATGCTTTATTACATACATCTAAGTATATATAAGATAAAGAATGATGTTAAATTATTTTTTAACTAAAATACGACCAGTTGATTGGCTGTAGGGCATAAACCAACATTCTCCCACTTGCATAATTTATGTTATACTATATCACTATATGATGATCATGCTATTGTTAGGGCATTCAATTAATGAGAGAATTCTATATGATTCTCTACAGTAAACACTTGCTTAATCTTACAACTTACATCTTAATTATCATCTAAATTAAGAAAAAAAAATTGCCAAAATATATCCTTGGATCTTTAACGAGACCTTAGCTCCTTGTATGTACCTAATGGCTCTAATGTTCCATAGTATATTACTATCTTGAGCAATTCAAGGAACTATACCAAGTCCATTAAAGAACTTATTGATCTGAATATTCATTTCCATTAAATGAAAAATGTATTATGGCTCAATTAACATCCATTGCTACATTGGAACATTTCCAATTTTAAAATAATATTATTTAAGTAAAATAGACCTTAATTAGGATTTACTTCTAAAGTTAATATCCATATAACCTTGAAACCAAAATTTAACTCATATATAAAATAATGGATATCTTTAATACTTCACAAGTATTAGATATCTCAAATACTAAACATCTTTAGTATAATATCTATGTATAAACAACTACCAATCTATCTCTATAGATCTAATTCCCAAAATTAAGTTGTTAACTTTTCATACCAAGCAAGAGTTTTCTTTGGAAAATTTTATTTCAATAATTGAAAAATAAAATTGTTGCTCCTTATGAGCAATATGTCTTTATATACTTTCACTAAAGAGAAATACTATACTCCCACTAACCTTCTTGTAGACATGATAAATTTATAATCATCTCTAAAACAAACTACTTGAATTCATCATGAAAGTGAAATTTTCAATGTCTTGTATCCTTTCAACTATACATCAAATGTATCAATAAAGGCACTAGTTCCAATTGCATTAATTGTCATTAGATTTAAACTTTTCAAATTTCATCTTACTCCGACTACTTATCTTAAGAACCATTCTCCTATAAATGCTCATTGAAACAAGCAATTTGTTCAATAAGTACGTAAGATTATATCCCATCTTTTAGATATCTTATAATCTTTTATTACTCAATTTACTTAATAGATAATGTATACATCAACTAAGCATCACATCCTTAAATCATTGACTTTGGCTTTTTCAAAGACCTAGTGTTTCATAGCTAATATGAAACCTTACTAATTGATTTAGTTAGAACTATTCAAGGTGAGTCATTGTACTAGGCATAGTTATAGAAAAAAATATATTGCAACATACAATCTCTCATATTGTATTTTCTTCATATAAATCTATACTCTTATGGGTTTTTTTTATGAAAGTATTCACTAGAGAATCTCATTTCCTATACATAACCAAAAAATATATAACTTACCACATCAATCTCATTAAAGTTCTTCAGCGTTCTCAATGCATAATTTATACTTAGATTTAAACTATTTAAAATTTTCATAATATTTAAATCAACATTTCATTTAGTATATATGACTAAATCATATAAAGTATCATCCTTTTACGCCTACTCCACACGACCAATCACATAGGTAAGTCGTAAGCGTCTGATACCAAAAGCTCATCGACACTTGGTAGATCAATGTGAGTCTCACGTTAACTTACAATACATCATATGTAAAATTTTAACAATTCAATACCATCATCATCCTTTCACCAAAGGTTGATTTAGTTATTCTTTAACTTAACAAGTTTCACAATTTTTATAGGATTCATAATCAAAAGTATACATATATCTTTGTATGTAACTTTACAATTTTTGTTATGTTAATTTAACCAATATGGCATGAAAGGATTGTCTCGGTTATCTAACTTTGTATTACTACCACCTATGTTAAGCATAAGTCTCCTTTGATCTAACATATACAAAATATTTGCATAAACTTGGATCGACTATTGTTACTCAACAATCTATTTCTTATCACGTCTTAAATATTATAGTAATGTTGAATTTAAATTTAGTATCAAATACTCACAAATATGAATAAAAATATATTTATGATCTCTATCATATCATGTATAGGCAAGGAAAGTCATGCAATCATTTTCTTCTTATGAAAACTATTATTGTACTATAACAAAGTTGTTACTTGATGTACATATTTATGCTTTTAGTAGAGTAAATTTAATGAACCAGTTTCATCAAGGTACTATACCTTTCAACTATACTTTTTGCAACCTCTCATCTCTACTATATGCTTTTGACATATCTCTAAAACTTTGTCACCAAATCCTCAATAGGGATTATAACAAAATTGTATAATAGACATATAACTTTTCTATCAAACTTTGAGAACCTTTTTCAAAATTAATATTTATCCAAGAAATTATACTCATTAAATTAATATTTATCCATGAAATTATGCTCATTAACTTAGTATCAACTACACTAAAAAAGGTACATTTAACTAATAAAAACATATATTATAAGAAAAGCAAGTATTGGTTATAAGCCATGACTACCAAATAAAATTAAGAATTTAATCATGTATTTGTTTACTCCCACTATTTTATTCAAATTAATAGCTCTCACTACTATTAAAAAATTACTGTAATCTTTATAGTAAGCTAAGATCACATTCAAATTTAGTTGATCTTAAGTTTGCTCAACAAACTAACCAAACTTAAATTAAGTAGATAACTTTAGAAATCGTATATTATAAGACTCCTATATTTGTTAGGTGACAACTCCTGCCATAATATATCTTATAGAAAATTTCCTTTTTTCCAAATTTACCAAGTAAGACACTCTAATCCAATTAGAAAACAATTTCCAATCTCATTAGAAATTATTTTTTCTTAATTAGAAAAACATTTTCTTATATTAAAAAGAAACTACTTTGAAAATTAAATAAAACACCTTTTCATTTAATTAAAATTTCTTTATATTATTTATTTGGAGATTAATTTTTTAATTACTAAAAATATTTCTTTAATAAGATTAAAAACTATATTAAAAATATTAAAGAAAGCTCTTTTTCTTAATGAATAGATGGAAAAAATTTCAAAATTTAATCAAGAGAATATCTTTTTTAATAAATCAAGAAGTTTATTATTCATAAATAAGAATTTTTAAATAAATAGAATGATAATTCTCTAAAAAATAAAATCATAAATTTAATTTATCTAAATCAAATTGAAATAAATAAGTTTAGTTAAGAAACATCTTTCTTAATTACATCAGAAAGTAAATTTTTTTAATTTTAAGGAGTTTGCTTAAATAATTTCAATCTAATTGAAATAAATTAAATTTAATTTTAGAAGCTATTTTCTAAAATTAATTAGAAATGAATATAATTATTAATCTTAATCATATTAAGAAAAATAATTAATTTAATTTTGTAATTGATTTTTAATTTTAAAACAATTTTGAATTTATGTTTAGAATGATATTTGTTAGGTTAGATTAATCCTATCTCTAAACAAAGAATACCTTATTTGTTATTTAGGACAAGCTAACACTATGACCAAACATTCTTTAATCTAGGTTATGGAATATCTTATTCCAACCTTACAATATCCTATTCCAATTACCAAATAGCCATTATTCTAACTTTTGGATATTCTTATTCTTACCCAAATGCTTATTCCAATACCAGAATAAACTTAGCTCTATGTCCAAACAACACTTTGTCCTCTTCCTTAGAAACCACAGTTTCATAAAGATAAAACCCTATCCACCACATAAAGAAGTTATTGTTGCCTTAATCTGCCATTTACTAACGTCTTCTTCCTTGCCATTACATTTACATGTAGTAGCTTGCCACTGGCAAGCTGCAAGAACTCCAAGCAACACAGTGTGATGTGCTGGCGAAAGCTACGTGATTTTGAAAGTTATGTCATGAGCTCCAGCATCCTCTTCTCTATGTGCAGTCAAGCCACTTTGCCTATTCTTTGTGTTTGTCACAATCGAGGAGAAAACTTCTCCAAGCAGCAGTAGATAATAACTACTCACTTCTCCGATTTTAGTCTCTCACGTGGCTTACTAGGACATTAGCTAGCCTCCAACCAAATCACTCCTGACAAATTTATAGTTCTTAAATACAATAATCAACTAATAGGTGTATATTTGGTAAGTGTTTGAGTGTGTTTTAAGTATTTTCTTAGATGATAATCATATGATAGGACTTAGAATTGTGTTTTTGTAAGTGATTTTGTGTTTTAATTGTTTGATTGATTTACAGCAAGAAATTGATCTTAATTTAATGTTTCAAGGGGTGTTTGAAGTGTTTGCTATTTAGTGGAAACAAGAAATTGAAGAAAAGAGGAAGAACTTGCAAAAGGGAAGAAGCCACAATCGAGACAAAGGATAGGAACTAGGCATGACAAAGTGCATTCAAATTGTTAGGTTTTTAATTGATCCTTATGAGAACAATACCTTTTATTCTACAAGATACGATCATATACTTATGGTATTGAAGTTTTTATATAAAACTGTTAATAAGTTTTTGGCATCATTGTTGGAAATTAAATTAGCATCTTATACAATTTGAATTTCATAGATTTAAGGATTATATTACTTTTCTTGTGTAATTGCAGGTGCTTGAGCACAAGATTTTAAAAAATAACTTGAGCACAATATTTTAAAAATAATAACTTTAAGTTGAATAACTTACAAGCTTTTCTTCTAACTCAGTAAAGCATTACATCATAAATGGGAGTTGCTTAACCTCAAATAATCTTTGGTGGAAAAATTATCCAAATTGTCCTTGGACTAACAATGCAGGAAACATTATGAGAGCATAAGGTCCACCAAGTTTCCAGTAAGATAGGCTTTGATCTTTGGAGTCCGAGTGAGATAAGTTAATAGACATGTTAAGCTCCAAGCTCGACAACCAAGATGAAATTTAGAAGATAAAGCAAGTCAAATTTAATCTAATAATGAAGAACCTTTCCTATGCCATTCATAACTTGGAGGTTTACGTTAGGTAACTTATCGATGCATTGTTAACAAGGAACGTAGGTCTCTTCCAAGCAAGACAGAAGTACACCTGACATCCTTGTTGTGTTGAGACACTTGTGGGGCTAACCATTACAACCATCAATGTAGAGCTCCAAATTATATTTGGAAGAAACCATATTGCATGCAAAACTAGCCTGAGAATACACAATATAAGCATATTGATACTGAGTCAAATACAATATGTTATTAGAGCCTATCGATGCCCTAAAGTGAAAAAGGAGACATAGGTCAAATTCACGAATGAAGTTGCTATTCAAGAAAAGAACAAAGAACAGAGGATAAAGGAAAAAGTGGATGAAGAATAGAAGGAAGTCTCTGTTCAAGAACTGAAAGTGGAAGAGTGGAAAAAGGTGAATGACGAAGAGAATGATTAGTTCGCCTTCCCATATGACAAACTCTTGAAGTTAACTGAAGATTTAGGGAGTTTCATCATTCTTTATTTTATTGATAGTTTGTTATAAAAAAAGGGCGTTAATATAATCACTTGGATTTTTTATTTGATCAAATATTTCCTTTTTACTATCTTACAACATATAACTTATTCACAGGCTACTAAACTGTCGTCGAAAGAAACAAGTGGAAATAAGCCACTAATTATAGACCCAGGTTGATGGTAAAAGAGAAGGATATGTTGAGCTAACAACATTAAGCAAGCACTGCTTGGAAGGCAACCTAAGAATTAAGATATGTTTCATTTTTATTTTCATGTTATTTGTTAGTTTTTATTTTTTATGCTTCATGTTTATTTTGTAGAGATTTGAATTAATGGATGCAGAGATTTGAATTAATGGAAGCTTATGACATGAAGTGAATCTAAGTTCCATCTCCAACACCATCACCACCTGAATTACTATAAGTTTTCTTGCTCTTACTTTTTCTTTAATGTTATTTCTCTTTATTTATATTGTTTTGTTTTCCACATTGAGAAATATGTGTTGTTCAAGTGTGGGGACATATAGGCACTTATATATCAATTGTGTGTGAAATTAACATTTGCATTGTGTTAGTTTGATTAGGTTACCATAGTGTGAACATTTTGTTATATGATGTGTGCATTGTGTGAATGTGTCAATGGCATGAATTCAATAGAATTGACCTACTTTTGAACATGGTCATTTAAATTGTAAAGACATAGTAACTTGTGAATTTTGTATTCAAAGTGTCTTTAAGACGAAAATGCATGCTAATTAAGATATAAAACCTTTTCATTCACTTTATGACACTTGTTGTATACGTTTATAATTACATTCAATAAAATTAGTTTCCATCATTAGTACCCTTTCACGAGAGTGATTGATTAAAAAGAAATGAGGTAGACTAAGAAATTATTTTTAAAAATTGTTAAATAAAATTCCTAGTCTGCTGTCTCTTTCTAAGAAAATTGAGCTGGTAGATAGTTTAGAGTTATGATATAGCTAAGTAACTAAGGGTATTCATGACAAAATGTTTGCCTTTACATTAAAAGACTAAAATGATTCTCCAACCAAACTAAAAAAAATGTAATATAGTTGAGTGAATAGGTGACATTCATGACAAGATGTTTTCCTTTACATCAAAAGACTGGGTTATTGTTAAAGAAAATATAAAAAGAAAGTGCTTACAATAAAATTAAACCTACTAATCTTTTAAAAATAGCAAGAATTTTCATGAAGGGATACTTAATGATAGTTTGTTTTTTTAATTGATCAATAATAATAAATGCATATTTACAAGTGTTATAGGTCTATGAATAAGGTGTTAATATTTTGATTGATATATATATTCAAATCAAAGCACTTAAACATGGAAGGAATAAGTTTGTATGTTAACTCTTTTTAAATGGTTGATGTTTGAGGTTAAGTTAATTCTATGAGATTGGATGCCATTGTAACATTATTACATTGTATATGATTATTTGGTTATGTGTTATGTGTTATGTGTTATGTGTTATGTGTTCTGTGTTATGTGTTATGTGTTGTTATGTGTTACATGTTGTGTTTATGTTTATGTTTGTGTCTTTTACTTTGCTTAAGGACAAACAAAGATTTAAGTGTGAAAATGTTGATAGGTGTATGTTATAGTGTATTTTCTAGGTGGTTGAGTGTGTTTTTATGTATTTTCTTAGACGATAATCATGCGTTTAGGACTTAGAATTGTGTTTTTGTTAGTAATGTTATGTGTTTTAATTGTTTGATTAGTTTAGAGTAAGAATTTAATCTTAATTTTACGTTTCAAAGGATGTTTGATGTGTTTGTTAATGAGTGGAAACAAGAAATTGAAGAAAAGTGGAAGAACTTTGAAAAGGGAAGAAGCCATGTTCGAGCACAATGCCATTAGAAAACTTTTTTTTGTTTGATTTCCCAAAAGCTAAGATCATTTCAAATTCTATAAAATGATAACACATAAATTATAATAAAGCATGAATAATAATTCATACTTTATTATAAAGATTGATTATTTTCTTGTCGTATCCCTCGAATTATTTCTAAAATCAGTCCATCTCAACCGTCATAGCCGCACAAGTGTCTGGACTCTAATGGTATCCACATAACAAGTTGAGAGAACTATGTAACTTCTGCAAAGAGAGTTAGGTAAGGAGTGCTAGCTTTATTAGAGCTTAAGCCTATATATTATAAATTTTTGAATATTTTAGTAATTTAATTGAAATTATTCTAATTTCAACTAAAGTTTAATTAGAATTAACATAATTATAATTAAATACCAATTATACAAAATCAAGATCTAATATCTCATATGGATCCTTCTTTATTAAATATCTTATATTTACTTATAAAGTTTCTCAAACTTTACAATCAAGTCCAACTTAATTAAAATATTTTTTTTCTTCAACCCGTTCCTTATGTATGACTCATTAGACTCTCAAATATATTGGTAATGGATACCAATTATAACCCTCAACTGTATTTAGGATTAGATAAATTAAACTCCTTTAACTTAGTTTTAATTCTATAATTAAACAATTTATATCCACAGATCAAGATTGACGTCTAGCAATATATCATGACCGCCCAAATATTTAGGAATAACAAAGAGATTTTGACTAACCTTTTCATGCGTAATTTTTCTGTATAATTCAATCTTTTTTATCATACAATATTCCAATTAGAAGTAGAGCATATAATTAATGTCTGCTCTATTTTAAGCCTAATCATATTAGTTCTCCACTATTAGTTATTTATTCTATTAATAACATTTATAAACTATTTACAAAATGTCATTCCACCTTATCCAAAGATGTTTCAAATCAATAATAATTGAGAATAATGAAGCAGTTTTCCTAATTACTTTAGGATGATTAATCTTATCTTCATCACACAACTACTTCCATATAGTTCATACTATATTTAATGACTACTAACTAAGTCATCCTTAACTATCAAAACATAATAATCCCCATATAAGAAAACTTTAAAGGTCTCAAGTCAAACGATCACTTATATAATCATTACAATGAGAATTTCTATAGACATACAAATAATGTTCCAAATAAATATCTCATATATGGTCAGTTTAGTGAATTTGTTCTCTAACAAGCATCTACACGTTTGTTTAATTATCTCTATACTTTAGTCTATGAGATCGACTACTTTCTTTATAAGGAAAAACATAATGTGTACTAGTCTTTTTACTTTCTATTAATGTCTAGTCTTAATAGAACAATAACTTGAAACAATTTAGGGATAATACATAAAAGTAGTATGAATTTCATAATTATAATCTCATCATAATTTCATTCACAATGTATATGTATCTCAAGGACTTGGTCATATACATTTAAGAATGTAATAAATAAAGAACGCCTTTAAATTGTTTTGTCACTAAACTACAACCAATTGATTGGTTGTAGGGTGTAAACCAATAGGCAACACTTAGATATGTAAGTTTAGAGACTTCTATTCTATTATGAAAATTTACCTAGATATTGTCCCAAATTGAAAGGACAAGACATTTGGACAAGGCACATTTCTAAGAAATTTGCAAATAAATCTTGCTTGAAGGTCTTCTCAATCACCCATCAGATAATCCCTTAGATTAAAAAATTAGTTTAGTTGAATGGCTTCTCATAAACATCCTTTATCCTTTAGTTAGCAATCAAACAAAAGGTAAAGAGCATATGTAGGATCAAAGGCAACAACACTAATAACTTATGGTGATAGATATCTAATCAAGAGAATGAATTTTTAAACTATCTCTTCTTCAAATGCTACTACTCTTCAATGTTATGGAAAAAGTTGCAAGAACTTATGTAACTTATATTGTAATGAGAATTAATGGATGAGCATAGTTGGCTGAATAAACAAGGCTCAGTTCCATATCAAAGACGATCTTCTAATATCTAAACCGATATTTATATCATTTATGCTCTATGGAGAGATAGAAACCACAAAATATTCAGAAATAAGAAACACGATATACAAGCATCAAGCTAAAAACCTTCTGTTGAATCAGAGAAATTATTTTAATCGAGGGGATTAACACAAATGTTAGTAAAAAGAAAGCACCGAATGGAGCCTTCCGCCTAAACCCTTTTTTCCTAGGAACTCTTTCTTTATAATTATTCCTACTTTATTTCATACTTGCCCCTTAGGTAATATATTTTTCCTTCTTAATTGTTCCTGGTTTGTTTCATACTTTTTTTTTTTCAAAAAAAGATGTTAATGTATTAAGCCTTGAAAGGCAATATAGCTGTACATACAAAATACAATGCTAAATGCCATTAAAGATTAGTGACTATCAAGGATTGCAAGTAAAAAATTTAAAGGATGAACGAAAGAAAAAGTAGACATTCCAAAAGGAAAGGACGTATTGCTTGTCTTGCAATTTGTGATTTTGTATGTTGATTTGGAGCCTTATACGTTGCATAAGTTGCTTGCTGAATTGTGCCTTAAGGAGGCATTTGTCCTGAAAGATCATGTAATTTTGTCATCTCAAGTTGTTGTAACTATTGATGAGAGAACTAACCAGAAACATTTGTAAGCAGTTTTATTGGTGTATTTGCTAGTTGAATGTCAAGACTTGACACAGACCTGCCTGTTTAGTTCTCCAGCAATCAAACATCTTCTAAGAAGTTCTTTCCAAATGCCTCTAATGTAGTTAATTTGAAGAATAAATGTTTAGCATTTTTCTCAGCTTCTTGGCATACTGAGCACTAATTGATGAGATGCATATATCTAGCGATCATGTCAACAATTTTACGCTTACCTTTCATCGCAATTCATAGGATAAATGCAGCTCAACGATTGATATAATTGCACCAACATGGCTTGGTCTAACCTGCTTTGGGCAGATGTATAAAGACTAACTTCTTGTAAGACTCATTAGTCAATATGTCAGCGTGCCTCCGTATATGTTTGTCATCATCTGCATTGATATACGTTTCATACTTGCCCCCTTCAAGCAGTATATTTTTCTTTTCATAATTATTCCTAGTTTGTTTCATACTTGACCCCTTCTAGCATATATTTTTCTTTCATAATTATTCCAAGTTTGTTTCTTACATGCCCCTTCAAGCGATATATTTTTCCTTCCTTTGTACCTTCGTTGTGATGTATGACATTAATTTTTATGGTGGCTTGGCTCAAAAAATAAAAACTAACGTACTTTTTATTATAAGAACATAGCAGAATTTTATCCCTATACCAATCGCAAGATTTATTCAAACTTTTTTTCCGATTTTTTTTCTTGGATTAGTCGTTTGTAAACTTGGTCACCAGGCACCATTTTCATTGAACCGTATTCAAGAATTTGGGCTTGATGCTGCTGTCCAGCATCATAAAAAGCATCTATCAACAATTGCCTCAAGACTCCAAATTTTCCTTTAACATGAGCTTTCGACACACTTTTGGATTAACCCATTACAAATTTGTACAGCCCTAATATGGTCAGTATACCACCAAAAAGGAAAATAAATGCAACCGAAAGTTCACTCAATATTCCTCACGACTATAAGCCAAGATAAATACGGGATTTTGTGAGTGCCATAGTCCATATAACGTGTACAAGCAACGTTGAGTATAATACAGTGGCAACTAGGACAATACTCACCAACAAAGACTGCCACGTTTTTCATAGTTTCCAATCCAGGGATAAGCACCACTCAACGAGATTTTGGTTTCTCAACTTATTAAATCAAGTGATAAACCACGCTCATTATGCAATCAAACTCTTAAATCTCTCTGTACCAATGTCAATCCGGCCATCAACTGATGCCAGTCCAGCATGTTTCAACTGCTATGAGTGGAACCGTGAGAGAGCAACCTTGACATCAGGACACCTCAACCCTTGACAACCATTGGCCCACACCCGATATGGACTCGAATAGCAGAACCGGCTAGTATTCCTGCATCCAACAGTTCAAAACAATATCTCACATGCTTTAAATTCTATTTGTATGGCAAGAACATGATCCAGGGAATTGAGTCATTTGCTTACATTTAGATGAAGTTGAATCCACCCGAAGGAACTGCTGGAACCTCATTTCCACCAAACCGGAACTCAGATTGGGGAGCATCCACCGGTGGAATTGTTTCGTCCTCTTCCTCTAACCAATATGTCTCAAGAATCTTCACCGCTTTCTCATAAATCTCTGTGTTGTCATGAGACTGCAGGTTCTCGATTTTCTCCAAGCCCTCAGCATCATCAATCATTTGAGCATAAAGGTTTATACCTCCAGTATTGCCCAAATTCTTGTCAGCTTCTCCTACCTTCAAGATGTTTTCAAGCCCTTCTAAACAGACTGTCACCATTCTTGGATCGGGACAGATGAGAAGATCACATAAAGGTTTAATACAACCTTGGCTAACAAGATACCTGAAACATATATACACCCAGATTAGCATTCTGATCTGGTCTCACATCAATTTATCAGATATTCTACAAGCATGTTACGACAAGAAATTGGATTCCTTTTACTTGATTTGCTCATGAGTACCACCAGATGTAGCATTTGAGATGGCCCATGCAGCCTCCTTCTTAACGTCAAACTCAGCATTTTGAAGCAGTTGAACCAGCGGGCCAACAATGTTAGCCTCAATTACAGCCTGCAAGTGTTTGTACAAGAAGGATGCTCAGTTCCTAGAACCATAATCATTTGAATCAAATTCAAGCAAAATGGAAAAGCCAACAAGAAGAGAATTGGTACCTGAATTTGGTCCTTATTTCCAGCTGTAATATTAGATATAGTCCAGCAAGCTTCTTTCTTGATGCTCTTTTTATAATTATTGGTTAACAAGTTCAAAAGGCACGGTAGTGCTTGGTGATTGATGATACACTAGTTTGAAATAAACAGAGCTCATAAGAACTCACAGATTAGGGAAAAGCTAGTTTCAATGGATATCTAAATAATACATTGAAGGCAGAAAAACATAGATGTATTGCTTCACTAATAAATCAGAAGCAAAAAGAGAGCCCAAGTTACAAGCTTATATCCACTGCTCAGTACAAATTTGTTCATATGTATGCATGCATGTCAGGGATGTCCAGGCAACTAAATCCATATAATTTTGTGCCTAACCTTCGTAAGATATTATCTGGCTTACATATCTAAACTTCTAAAAAGATTAACAGAAGCTAGAAATGAAATTTTGTCAGCCAATGTTCCCCATCAGATATAGAGTACACAATATAAAAATAGAAAAGAATTTACCTGTGATTACATAAAAAACAATAAGATGAACTTCACAGTCAAGGACTAATAAGACGAACATGAATACACAAGCAAGTGAAAAAAAAAAACAAAAACTTAAGGATGCCCAGTACCTGAGTCTGCATATCATCACCAGTGACAATATTTCCAACAGTGCGAAGTGCAGGAATGAGAACTGATGTAGATGGATGCCTGACATATGTTTAAACCATTCAGGCTTTGATAACAGCATGTTACATAACCAATTTCAAGAAAGCTAGTGTAACAAAAATTTTGACTTACAGTAAAAGCTCAACTAGCCGTGGGCATACACCCGCTTCAACTACAGCTTGAATTTTGTCATTTGTACCATCAGAAAGATAAGATAGCGCCCAGCATGCGTCAGTTAAGACTTCTTCATCATTAAAATGAATAAGACGGGCAAGAGCTGGAAGTGCAGGCCGAACCTATTGATATTGATATCAAAAACTAAGAGATATGAACACTATTAACCAAAAATGAACATGATACCTGTCAAAGATGTTTTAAATATCAAGTCCAACAGCAAACAGAAGTAAGACATCTGATTGACAAACCTGATCAAAAGGAGGCTGTGGCTTGCCTCGACAGAAGTTTGAAAGGGTCCATGTAGCATTTCTGAGCATAGAGAGTTTGGCATGCTCAGTCAATTGTGCCAATAAAGGGAGCAAAGCTCCATGGCCAAGGACAAGATCACGACATCTAGGAGAATCACCAGCAACATTACCCAGAGCCCACACTGCCTGCATATGGGAGAATAAAGATATTATAAGAGCTCATAAAGTATTACAGCTTTCATAATACCTGAATTAGTAACTTCGTATTAAGCCCATCCATTTAGAGATGTCAATGGGCCTGCCCAGGGCCGGGCTGACACTGCCCCGGCCAGGCCTGACCACCAGCTGATCGGCCCATTGCTTGGCCTATGGCCCGAACGACCATAGGAGGGCCGGGCCAATCCGTCCTACCATTTTTTTAAAAAAGAAAAACTTCCAAAACGACGTGGTTGGGCCATGAGCCGGGCTGTGGCCTGTCCAATTTTGGTCGTTTTGGAAGTAATGGTTGGGCTGTGGCCTGCTCGATCTTGGCCCATGGCCCGGCCGGGCCGATTATGGTCAGCCCGACCTTGGCCTGTGGCCCGGTCAACCCGGGCCAAAATCAAGCCGGGCTGGGCTCTTTTTGATATCTCTACATCCATTCACACTTCATAAGCAGAACTACAATGATGAAAATGTAGCAACAACAAGGGTGCACAATCTGTCCCCCCTACCTGCTCACGAACATCATCACTTGTCGAACCAAGAAGCTTTACAAAAGTGGGAACAGCACCATGGTCTACTACCACTTTAGTGTGTTCAGATGTTCCAGAAGCAATATTCGTTAATGCCCAAGCTGCTTCAAACTGCATAGTTTTTGAACTATTCAGAAACCTATGAACCCAATGATGAAAACCTGAGAACAAATGCAACTATGCATTCACAAAACCTGAAGATGCGGGAGGTCCTCCCTCATCAGAAATTCAACAAACCGAGGAACGACACCAGCTCGTATAACTTCCTCAATTGGAGGGCTCCGCTCTACACAAGGGTAAACAGGATGTAGTGTTTCTTTACGCACTCAACATGCACAATTAACTCCACAAATATAAACGAGTAAAAGAAATTCTCACCTAGTGAAAGCAATTTCCTAAATTGAGTGGTCGCCTCAAGCTGCAAATGACTATCATCAGACCAAACCCCAGCAACCATTGATGGCAGATGCTCCAACTGCAGACAAGAAGTCAACATAAAAAATCAAGAAAAAGAGAAAAACAATGGAGAACAATATTGGCTTTGTTTCCCATCCAGCGGGACCAATAGCAACAACTTACATAATTTTTATAAAAGAGAAAATATATAAAAATTACACTAGAAGTAGCATATCATTAAAAACTAAATGTTATGAGTTATGCTCTAAAAATTTACTTAAATGTCAAATGGATGGGATGCGGTTAAATAGAGGCTGGCATTACCCCATATCCTGTAAACCAGTTTCTGTACACATGGATTAGAAAAAAGAGAGAAACAAAATGGCAATACACCCATCCAGCCTGAAGATCTCAGTCCAATATTAACAAAACAATTTCGATGGCAGAGTTGTCTTGGATAGTTAAGAAAAAGAAAAGGAGGCCCCTTAAGGGATAGTTCAATTGGTTTAAGGAGTTTCCTAATAATCTGCAAGTGTTTGATGTCCTGGGTTCGAGTCAGATTAACTTTGCAAGTTTGTTACGTGCTACAAATTATTGGATCCTAAGAGTTTGGACCTCCAAAGTCTTGGCTTGATAAGTGGCTTTCCCTGAACACGTAGTTTACAAATTATAACGTGCACCCGAGGATTTAATATGCACCCAAAAAATAAAAGCTATGAGTTCTCTCGTTACAAAACACAAACAAAAAAAGCAACAAGAAAAGCTAATAGGCAACAAAACATGTGTCCCTTCTCATTACATTCCCCAAGACAACCTACTCTCCCTGGAACTTTTAAGTGCTAGAGATTCTTGAGCCTTGAGAGTCTACGCCTCCAAACGGTCACTTAGGCTAAATTTGTCGTTTGACTGGTTAAGTTACTTACTCGGAGCATATAGTTTATAAGTTAACATCCTCTAAGAGTTTATTGTACCACCAAAGATTAGCAACTGTGTCTTTGCTCTTTACACTCCCCAAGACAATCTAGTTCCCCTAAAACATTTAAGGCTAGAGATTCTTGGACCTTAAGAGTTCACACGTCACTTAGACTGTACGAGTTTCTCGTCCTATGACTTAATCAAAACGTATAATTTATAAGTTACAAAATGCAGTAAGGTTTTATTGCGCACCCAAAAAATAGCAACTGCTTGATTCTAAAAAGAAGCAAATAAAAAAAAAAGATAAGCTAATAATAATCGAAATCGGTGTCCCTTCTCTTTGCATGCCCAGGACAACCTAGTCTTCCCCGGCTAGCAACCCTAAAGAAAGAAGGAAAAGAAGGAATAAGAGCAATTCCAACTATGAACCACAAACATTAAACGGGATAACTTCAAACTATGCACAATTAACGAGGTATACAACTTGTTAAATTTAGCAGGGACAACTAGTCCTACTTAATTCTAGCAACTAGATTAAAGAATTGAATACCCTGAAAAAATAATAAATTAAAGTGATAATCGATAAAATTAACAGGTTGAGTCAAACAAATTATAAAATTGATGCATAAACCTATCAATTAAACAACAAAACTTGAATTGCAACTCATCAAGCTAAATGAAAACACCACTGTGGCATCAATAACGAAAGACAAATTTTGGAAGTCCTAAAGTCTTCTACAGATCAATCACATACTAACATCAAGAGACCAGAGAACAACCAAAAGTTAAAGAGCAGTAGCACCCAACAGAACCAAACAACAAAATTGTCCTTCTCTAATTAAAACAATTCAAAACGAAAATATATGCAGAAAAGCAAACCTTCTTTCCCACGGCGGAGGAGTGAAGGGAAGCAGGCAAAGGCTGCGCCTGAAAGCCTTCGCGACGCTTCTTCTGGAGGCTCTCCTCTCTTCGATTCTTTCGTATCTCAACCATGTTGTCCTCTCGCCGTCGACGTCCCTCCTCCACGTCCACCGCCACCTTGTAGCTATTCCGGCGGACCTCCGACCTGGCGCTCGGCCTTAAAGACATCGTGTTTCCACACTAATTTTTACCACTAAACCAAAAGGATCTTTATATGTATGTGTACGCGGGTAGATATATAAATATGTAGTGCAGTCGACTTTTGAATGGAAATTTGGAGATCTTTTGAGGTTTTTTATTTTAAGAAAGAGGGAGTGCCAAAGTTATGAATACTGTATCGGGCTTGGTACTAGATTGAGTTTTAGAATGGAACTGTACTGGTATTGGTCGATATCGGATACCGTTTTGTAAAATTTTTTAAATTTATGAAATAGTCCCTAAAATTTTTTAAAATTGCAAAATAGTTCATATTGGTATATTATACAGTCGTACTGTACACTTTACTAGTTTACTGTTTACATTAACTATGCTTTCAAAAATCTTAATAATAAATAATAATGACAATTAATATGAAATAACAATAATTTTTAAATATTTTA